>MU278482.1:0-297123 GCA_022385745.1 Cubamyces sp. BRFM 1775 | reverse complement strand
TCTTAACGCCCGTGAAAAGGTAGCTCAGCAGGATATCCAGGTCACAGATATAGGGCGGAGACATAGTCGGTCTCTGCCGTAGCTCTGAGAGCGCTCTGTCGCATAACTGAAAGCGGATATCGGGCAGATGTCCCTTCGCACCTCCAGCCGAGGTCTACTTTCAGATATCCAGCGGATGTCTGATTGGGATCCCTCGGATATCAGGCAAATATAAGCCTATACCTTTCGGCCAAATACCTCTGTGGATATCTGGCTCGATGGGCCGTGTATAATCCGTTGGGGATCTATGGCCAACTCGCGTGAGTACGTTGGGGATCACCATCTATCGCGGCGACGAGCGCGGGACCCACACCCTCGGCTCGCGGTCGGTTTCTCCGGCGGGCAGTTGTTTCCAGATGCGGGCGACGAGAACCGCGGGCGTCGCAGCGTTGCGTTGTGTGATCAGGGTTAGGAACCTAATAGAAGCGACGCGTACGCTCGCGTAAGGGAGGCTGAGGGGGGAGACAAGCTTGTGATTTCTTTCTTGTATCCTGGGTCCTGGGGTTGGTTCGCTTTGAACACGAGGCCTCGGGCCTGATATAGTAGTATGATCGTTCGACTTCGGAGGTGCGGTGGGCGTGCGATTGCGGCATGTCGTACATGGTGAGATGATCGGCTCGTACGTCTACTACGTTTTACCACGGTGTCTACGCTCGTAGGGGCTGCTGGCTAGGTGGCTAGCATCTAAGAGCGGTCAGATAGTAAATATGTGAATACCTCCTCTATTTTCGAAGTCGTGCTAAGGAGGGATGGGGTAACGGCATTCACCGATTCACCACTTTGCCGCTACAGCGAGAGCATGCCAACGAGGTGGACGTGCCACCATGTCCGAACAGCGCCAAACCTACAACGGACGGATAGTAGTGCCTATTTTCGTCCACAGTGCTACGGCGACGTCGGTGTTGACGGAGAGTAACGGACGTCGGAGGCGCACATCGTGCGCCGTGCGCTCCGGATACTAGTAGCACGTAGCAGTAAGTTGACGCGCCTTGCCACCGCCGCACCCTGGAGACTGGTTCTGCGCATCTGAGATGCCCGATTCGTGCCGCTCACTGTAGCGCCATCTACGACTCGCACTTTGCTCGTCAGGAACCTGAAAGTACGGTGAGTGACTGCTAATGAATTCACGGAGAGCACGTACCTGCCTGGGCAACCTGATCGCTACCGCTTACACGCGGCCGTGCACACTGCACAGGTTGAGATATTGGTATTCCGGGTTGTTCACCGCTCCACGACTCCCGGGATGTCCTAGCTAGGCTCGCGACCGCGTACCCAACGGTAGATTCGCCCGCCGACCACAAAAGGACCGCTCTGGAAATAATAGCGGTAAGCAGTGACCCGCGTACATAGTATGTAGGACGGTACAGTACGCCGCGATCCCGCTCGCTAGCTCGGCCCAGGGAGCTCGACTATCGGCATCACCCCGACGCGACGGGGTCCATCCCGTACTCACCGCGTCTGAGTCACGGTGCTGCCATGTCAAGTGAACAAAAAATATGATACAGTACCTTACTGTATGATACGAACTCACCGAGGCTGAGGCTAAGCGGGCGGCGAGGCGCGTGATGCACTGGTATGATAGCCCCCCGCGAGGCTGAGGCTGTACGCAGAAGACGGGCGGAGGGACGCCTAGCACTGGCACATTGGCACACTGGCATATGATATCTGGATATCTGGAAACCGTCGAGTCGTACGATATTTTGTAGCTTCCTTGTCCTGATATACTGTAACGCGCCCGAGCCGCTGGCCAATCCGCCGTGGGCCGATACAGTGGGGCGCAGGCGTGCTGGCGGCGGCGGTTGCTGCTGCCGCTTAGTGAGGAAGCATGCATTGACACCGCCGCGGAACGTTGTAACAGCACCTACAAAATAAATCATCGATATGCCCGGAGATGGGCTCCTCATGCCTGCTTTGATGTACATGGCTTCTGCGCAGTACTGTACTCGGAGCGCCTGCTACCGCTTACGAGTAAAGCGATTACTTGCCTGACAAGGCTCGTTCGGATGACGCTCAGGGTGCTGGCGCCTGGCGTCTGGCGCCAATAGACATGGAGCATGGAAGACGAACCGCGTCGATGCGTCGATGCGTGGACGCGATCGGGAGTGTGGGGGAGGAGCGTTTGGCAGGCGTTGAGCCGCGTCGTGGCGCCCAGTCCTCCAGTCGGTCGCTTGAAGCGCTGCGAATGCGATGGGGGGCGGGAGAAGCACGTATACTTTCGAATTCGAATGAGATGGGCGGTTGCACCGGCCGCGGTGGATGACTCCGACGCCACGGTAGGCGCGTCGTCATGCATTGAATGCAGCGAATATGGATATGGATAGAGCGCGACCGGGTTGAGAACGCTGCCGCTGCGTCATTTTCAATGGCCGAGTAATATGGATCCGAGAAGCATAGTACCTGACGTACTCGGTAGACAAGAGAAGTCAATAAACGAGAGGTTCCTCTGGTTCCGCGGTGGATCAGACTTTGAGGGTCACAATCTCTCAATCGTCGTGTTACCTTGCAGCAGTCCGGAGATTCTCCCCGAGTTATCTCGTGAACGAAACGTCGCGTTGCAGCTGACGAGGCTGGGCGGCGGCATCACTGCTAGAAACAGTAGATGCTTTCAAAAGCTGTTCAGTGTTCACGTAGTGCACTGACGCATCGGGGCCGGCGAATACATATATCGATTGCGGATAAGATAGGGTAAGCTGGAACGAGAGGGAGACCAAGGACTACGCCGGCAGACGCGCGTCCTTGTTAGGGGGCGCGGCCGAGCGCTTGGTCACACAAACCACAGCTAGAGCCTAGAGATGGTGATATCAGATATGGCGATGGCCAGGCACCCGCACGACAACAACACGCAATTGAGTCGCCGGACGACGACGTTGCTCGCCTCCTCGGGCGGCGGTCGGGCTCCTTGGCGTCGACGCATCACGGCATCCGATTTGGCTTGGATGCTCTGCTCTACGAAACGACATAGGCACAGTCTGCGTGCACGTAACGCAATCGAGTTGTGTATCCCGGCCGCGGGCCCGCAAATGTGGACGGCTGACGGAGAGATGGCGGCGGAGGCTGTATCGCGATGTGCTGCTGAGAGATCAGAGATTGGGCGGTCCCCGGATTGGGAATATCGCCAAGCGCGGAGGGATCGGATACTGACCGGATACAGTCAACCGCCCCGGGATGCCGATCGTAAGCCAGTATGACACCGGGAGCTATGTTTCCCGGTTTTCTCGGGATTTGGGCAGGGAGAGAGAGCGCGGATTCGAACCCCGCAGCGAGGGTTGGAGGACTGACGAGGCTTTACGGCATCAGAGGGCAGGCCGTGGGTCCGAGAATGTTACATGGTTCAGCTTTTTGAAGGTGCCCTGACACTCGGGCTCGGCCTGGGGAGGGTCAGAGGCGGAAGGAGGGCGTGGGGGAAGGGAGGGTAAGCAGAAATGGAGTAAGCGGGATGAGAGGGCCGGTATCACATGTTGAGGATGGCGGGAGCTGGCGTAAGTGCCCTGGCGGGTCGGCTAGCGGCTAGCGTACGTTGGATAAGCTCAGGCTGCGTGGATCGAAGGCGAGAGAAAGTTGACGCCGCCACAATGTACGCTCGAACGCTGGCCCCACTCGATCCGTCTTTGTCCGTCGCCCGTCGCCCGTCGTCCGGAGATCGTTTGGTTGATTATGTCCTCGGCAATGTTAGCCGCAATATCTATATGTCCTCTTACATTCGATTGCATTTTACTCACTTCCCGGCGGCTGCCCAGCCTTCCTCCTCCCCCACTTTATATATACCATTTCCACTCCGTCTCGTCTCGCCCAGCCCACTCTCTCTTACTTAGTCTCTTCTTTAATCGCCCGTCCGCCCCTCGTCCTCCCGCCCCTCTACCATGGCTGACCCCGCTCAGCTAGAGTCCCTCGAGGGCCAGGACCGCGTCCCAGAACTCCCCACAGCCACCCACATCGCCGCCGCCTACGGGAACGCCGCGGTACACAATGCCACCCACCATTCTTCCGCTAGCACCCCAGAGGAGGAGCACCCACCCCGCTCCCCGAACATCGACACCCACGGCCACCCCCTCGGGCGCACCGTCTCGTCGACGTCCCGCGTCGACATTGGCCGCTTCGACCCGGAGGGCGTCGAGCAGCTGAGGCGCACGATGAGCATGCAGTCCCAGTCCAACGCCGATCTCGCGCGCTGCACCACCCGCCATGGAGGAGACCAGCGGAGCGCCCACTCCCAGTCCCGCTCTTCCGAGGCCACCCTCACGCTCACCCACCCGATCGACGGCCCGTTCGACTTTGAGAAGGCGCTGCGGAACGTCTTCAAGCGGTGCGTACCAGTCCTCTTGATGCTCATCAGCGGCGTCCGACCGCACGGCCGACCGCATGTCATTGTCTCGGTCTTGGTGTCTTGCGGGTCAGTGGCTGACTGGGCTGGCGCGTGCTGCACAGGCTGGACGAGTCCGACATCAAGCGCAGAGAGCTCGGCGTCATGTTCGAGGACCTCCGCGTCGTCGGCGTCGGCGCCGCGGCGTCTTACCAGCCCACGCTCGGCTCGTCCCTCAACCCGCTCAACTTTGTGCGGAACATCAGCGCCGCGCTCCACCCCGCGACGAGGGACATCCTGACCGGGTTCAACGGCGTCGTCCGCCCAGGAGAGATGCTCCGTACGTCCTTCCCGTCTTCTCTCTCCGCTAGAGACGCCGTCGCCGATCACTGACTCCATCCGCGCTTCGCGCTACATCTCATACATACAGTGGTTCTCGGGCGGCCCGGATCGGGATGCAGCACCCTCCTGAAAGTGCTCGCGAACCAGCGGCACGAGTACCACGCGGTGGAGGGCGAGGTGTGGTACGACTCGCTCACGCCCGAGCAGATCGAGAAGCACTACCGCGGGGACGTGCAGTACTGCCCCGAGGACGACGTGCACTTCCCGACGCTCACCGTCGACCAGACGCTCCGCTTCGCGGCGACGACGCGCACGCCGCACACGCGCCTCGACGGCATCTCGCGCGAGGACCACGTGTCGCGCATGGTCGAGGTCCTCGAGACCGTCTTTGGCCTAAGGCATGTGAAGGACACCCTCGTCGGAGACGCGTCCGTGAGGGGTGTGTCTGGAGGCGAGAAGAAGCGGGTGTCGATCAGCGAGGCGTTGGCTACTCGCAGCCGGCTCAACTCGTGGGACAACTCTACCCGCGGCCTCGAGTGCGTCCCTCCCCTATTCCTCCTCCCCCATATATGCACCGCTTTTTTGCTTTCTCTGACACGATCGTGACTGTTTGTTTGCAGTGCTTCGACCGCGCTCGAGTTCGTTCAAGCCCTCCGGATTGCGACCGACATCACGAGGCAGTCGACGATCGTGGCCATCTACCAGGCCGGCGAGTCGCTGTACAGGCACTTTGACAAGGTCTGCGTCATCTACGAGGGCAAGCAGGTCTACTTCGGGCCTGCCGACGAGGCCCGGCAGTACTTCATCGACATGGGGTACGAGCCCGCCAACCGCCAGACTACCGCCGACTTCCTCGTAGCGGGTACGTCGTCCCTTTCTCCTCGCTACACGCGTCACTAACTAACCACCGCCATTTTGCCTTCAGTGACGGACCCGAACGGACGCATCGTGCGCAAGGGGTACGAGCACCGCGTCCCGCGCACCGCGCACGAGTTCGCCGAGTACTTCCGGCGCTCCGAGCACGCGCGGCGCAACGCCGAGGACATCGCCGCGTACCGCAGCGAAGCCGTGGGCAAGCCCGAGCGCGTGACGGCGTACAAGCAGAGCGCGAAGGCCGAGTACGCGCGGCACGCGCCGACGCGGAGCCCGTACATCGTCTCGATCCCGATGCAGGCGCGCGCGCTCATGCGGCGGCGCGTGCAGATCATCAGGGGCGGGATGGCCGCGCAGGTCATCCAGCTCGCCTCGTTCGTCCTCCAGGCGATCATCATGGGCACGGTCTTCCTCCGGCTGAAGAACCAGACGGACACGTTCTTCTCGCGCGGGGGCGTGCTCTTCTTCTCGCTCCTCTTCGCCGCGCTGTCGACGATGGCGGAGATCCCCGCGCTGTTCGGACAGCGGCCGATCGTGCATCGGCAGAGCAGGGCGGCGATGTACCACCCGTTCGTGGAGGGCCTTGCGCTCACGCTCGTGGACGTGCCGATCACGGCGGTGACGATGATCGTGTTCAGTATCCTCATCTACTTCCTCGTCGGCCTCGAGCAGTCCGCCAAGCAGTTCTTGTAAGTCTCTTGAGCTTGAGCGCCATTCCCAACAGCCACACATTAACATATCATTCGCAGCATCTTCTTGCTTTTCGTGTTTATAATGACGATCACCATGAAAGCCTGGTTCCGCGCGCTCGCCGCCGCGTTCAAGAGCGCCGCGCCCGCGCAGGCCATCGCCGGTCTCACCACCCTCGTCCTCGTCCTCTACACCGGCTACAGCATCCCCCAGCCGTACATGATCGGCGCGCTGCGCTGGATCACCTGGCTTAACGTGCGTTCTTCCCACTCTGCCCGCTATTTTATCACGTACTGACGGAACATTATGTTACATTGTACAGCCGCTGCGGTACGGCTTCGAGGCGCTGATGGTCAACGAGTTCAGCACGGTGCAGGCGGAGTGCTCGACGCTCGTGCCCCAGGGCCCGCCCTATGAGAACGTGACGATCGCGAACCAGGTCTGCACCACCGTCGGCTCCGTCCCTGGCTCCCTGACCGTCTCTGGCCCGAGCTACATCTCGCTCTCGTACGGCTACACGTACGGCCATCTCTGGCGGGTGTGTCCATTTTCTCTCACCGTTCATTTAGCGGTGTGTCGTGCTCACAGCATCGCAGAACTTCGGCGCGCTCTGCGCGTTCGGCATCGGCTTCATCGTCATCCTGCTCATCCTCACCGAGAACAACACGAGCCTGGCGGGCGAGACGAGCGTCATGCTCTTCAAGCGCGGCTCCAAGTCCGACGTCGTCACCGCCGCCGAGAAGGAGACCGGCTCGGACGAAGAGAAGGGCGGCAGCGGCAGCGGCGGCGCGGCGACGCAGAACGGCAGCGAGCACGTCGGCGTGCAGGCGATGAAGGAGGCGACCCCGGAGGTGAAGGACGTGTTCTCGTTCCAGCACCTCAACTACGTCGTCCCCGTCGGCCACGGCAAGGAGCGCAACCTCCTCGACGACGTCTCGGGCTACGTGCCCCCCGGCAAGCTCACCGCGCTCATGGGCGAGTCCGGCGCGGGCAAGACGACGCTCCTGAACGTCTTGGCGGAGCGCACGATCGGCGGGACCGTCACTGGCGAGCGGCTCATGAACGGCCAGCCGCTGCCCCCGGACTTCCAGGCGCACACGTACGTGTCCGGCATACAATCGATACCCGCGCTCGTCATCGCTGACGTTCTCTGTCTGGTTTTGTTTTTTAATTCCGATTGTAGCGGGTATTGTCAGCAGATGGACACGCACTTGCCTACGGCGAGCGTCCGCGAGGCGCTCCTCTTCTCCGCGTGCCTGCGTCAGCCGCAGTCGGTCCCCCTAGAGGAGAAAAAGGCCTAGTACGTCTCCTGCCCCTATTGCTTACCCAATCCCACCGCTAACGAGATGACAACCATGTTCCCCCTATGTGCGCCTACCTTTCCTCACACAGCGTCGAGAAGGTGATCAAGATGTGCGGCCTCGAGGCGTACGCAGACGCCATCGTCGGCTCGCTGGGCGTCGAGCACCGGAAGCGCACGACGATCGCGGTCGAGCTCGTCGCGAAGCCGTCGCTCATCTTCCTCGACGAGCCGACGTCCGGGCTCGACTCGCAGAGCGCGTGGGCGATCACGAGCTTCCTGCGCGACCTCGCGGACAGCGGCCAGGCGATCGTCTGCACGATCCACCAGCCGAGCGCGGAGCTCTTCCAGGTGTTCGACCGGCTGTTGTTGCTCAGGAAGGGCGGCCAGACGGTCTACTTTGGCGATATCGGCCAGCGCGCGACGACGCTCATTGATTACTTTGAGCGGAACGGCGCGCGCAAGTGCGACGATGCCGAGAACCCGTACGTACTCCGCAGGCTGTTGCATTATATGGCTGATGTTCGAGACTGACTTCGGGCCGATAGTGCGGAGTACATCTTGGACGCCATAGGTGCCGGCGCGACTGCGACGACGGACATTGACTGGTACGACGCCTGGAAGAAGTCACCGGAGTGCGCGAGGGCGTACGAGGAGCTCGCCCGTATCCACGCCGAGGGTCGCCAGAAGCCGCCCGTCCAGGCGACGCTGACGAACACGTTCCCGACCACCTGGGGCTACCAGCTCATCACGCTCTTGCGGCGCGACGCGCAGGCCCACTGGCGCGACCCGACGTATCTGATCGCCAAGATCGCGCTGAACATCGCGTCGGCGCTGCTCATCGGCTTCACGTTCTTCAAGGCCAAGACGACTATCCAGGGCACGCAGAACCACCTCTTCGTGAGTGACCTTCCTCTAGCTGGCGTATATCATCGCCGAACTAACGTCATTGCGCTTAGGCTATCTTCATGTCCACGATCATCAGCGTGCCGCTCTCCAACCAGCTGCAGGTCGCGTTCATCAACATGCGCAACATCTACGAGGTGCGCGAGCGGCACAGCCGCATGTACAGCTGGACCGCGCTCGTCACGTCGCAGATCCTCGTCGAGCTGCCGTGGAACATCCTCGGCTCGTCGCTCTACTTCCTCTGCTGGTACTGGACCGTCGGCTTCCCGACGTCGCGCGCCGGCTTCACGTACTTCATGCTCGGCTTCTGGTTCCCGCTCTACTACACCACGATCGGCCAGGCCGTCGCCTCCATGGCGCCCAACGCTGAGATCGCGGCGCTGCTGTTCAGCTTCCTGTTCTCGTTCGTGCTGACATTGTGAGTCTCCGACATTCAGTCCTCTATGAACTGCTGTTGACATGCATTGTGTAGCGACGGTGTCTTGCAGCCGTACAGGCAGCTCGGCTGGTGGAAGTGGATGTACCGTGTCTCCCCCTACACCTACCTCATCGAGGCGCTTCTCGGGCAAGGTAAGCCTGCGTGCCCCAACACTACAATGGTTGCGAGACTGATCCACCGGTATTTTCACAGCCATTGGCAAAATGCCCATCGTATGCTCCCCGGTCGAGCTCGTGACCATCCAACCGCCCTCCGGACAGTCGTGCTCGCAGTACATGGGCCCCTACATCTCGATGGCAGGAGGCTACCTCACCAACCCCGACGCGTCCAGCAACTGCCAGTACTGCTCGTTCAGCTCGACGGACGGCTTCTTGGGCCTCAGCTTCAACATCTTCTACTCCAACCACTGGAGAGACCTCGGTATCTTCGCTGCATTCATTTGCTTCAACGTAAGTCCCCTCTCCAATCTACGGACGGACACCCATGGGAGCGGTCGCTGACTCGCACTCTCCGTCCCCTTTAGATCTTCTGCATCTACACTTTCACGTACATGTTCCGCGTCCGGAGCGGCAGCCTGCTGGGTTCGCTCAAGAACCGCATTTCAGCCCTCCGCGCGAAGTCGTCCTAATGCCCTCTCCTCTCGTTCACGTTGCTACATCTCATACATCTCATACATCTCACGTACCCTTCCGGCTCGGTTCCGCACCACCCATTGTCACTAGAGTATCTCACGAATGGACAGTCACTTAGTTGGTCACGCAAGTTTGCATATATGGTATCTCGTCGGGAGAAGAAGTCGCGCTCGCATCATGTAGACTACTTACTATTGTGAATAAGGCGATCTAATGTGTATGCCAGCTCTAGCTGGAAAATGCTCATTGCGTTGACATGTGCGTGGGAGTGATATGCGAGTTCAGCATACAGCGTACTAGGTGGGCAACCTTGTAGAATTTCAGACTCGCAATCGTAACGGAATACTGCACGATACACGATCTAATGAGGTTACAGTTAGAGTTTCCCATCTACTACATGCAATTCATACGATCTTCTTCGCAGTCCAGAACTCCGCGTGATATACATAGCCCAACATGCTCTGTGCGTTGTTCGTGTACGTCGTATCGATGGTCCGTTCGTTCTACACCGACGTCCATTCAGTGAGTATCAGATGCAACGCCAGAATCCTTTGAGAAGACTCACAGAGATCTCGAAGCCGATACGACGGGCGAGCACCTTGACCTCTTCGAGGGTCAGCTCGATCGAGGGATCATTCGTCGTGTTGTTCTCCCAATGCCACAGTAGTGGGCCTGCGTTCACACGAGTATCGCTCAGTGAATACACGCCGGATAGGCTTCCTGGCCGACGCACCAAGGTTAATCCATACTCCGCCCGGTGCAAGGATACGGTGGATGATACGAAGGTAGTTGACAATGTTCTTGGCCTGGTTGAAATGAGTCAGTACGATACAGCTGAGGGACGTGCGAGCTACGGCGTACCGTGTCGATGAAGAAGCACGTGAGGACGGCGTCCCACTGTCCTTCGTGTGATTCTGCATCATCGCCGTCCTCGGTGCCGTAAATTTCCTCGAAATCGCCTAGAAAATAGATGCTTTAGTACGGTCTACAGATCCACGAAGGGAACGGCTCTAATGCATACCCGCGACGAGCGAGAAATCTGATCCGGATGGTAAGGACGATGGTAGAACGTCCGGTATTCTAATGCCACGCAGCAAGCCCTCGTTATTCACGATGTTGGAGAACGAGTGGACGTAAGGATAGATGGTATGCTTGTTAATCTCGTCCGTCCTACCGTAATTTGTGAGCATCGCTCCCGTGAACGTCCGCCGGACGTACCTATTCAGCATGTAAAAGGAGGCGAGAAGCATATAATGCGAGAACTCGTTCCCTTGACAGGCGAACCCTGAATGCGAGCAGTCGGTCAGCCGATAGATGCTATGGATATCTATCCGTAGCCTACCTAGCTTGGCGACGTCCCAAGCAAGTCTACCCAAACCGGCACCTGGAACAAGCACGCGGAAGTTACTCCTGAATTGTATAGTCAGGTCAGGTCACAGACGGCCTCGCTAGCCGCTCGTCCATAATCAGTTTATACCTCTCTTCTTCGGGGATGTCAGAGAAGTGCTCTAGCAAAGCTTCTTTGATAGGTTCGTAGCAAGCGTCTCGCTCTACTTTACCCTAAAGTCCGGCATTCAGCAACCACATAATGCAAGAAGACTCGTATGTGAAGGAGCGGTCTAAGTACCTCTTCGCTCCAGTCACGGACCAGCTGCTTTAGCGTGCTTCGCAGCTTTTCCATGTCGTGTTCTGTAGGCCTATACTTGCGCTTCTTATTTCTTTCTTTTACTCCGCTTGTGGCAGGCCCAGCCGGAGAACCATGCATATGGGAGTTGGACCCGTGCGAATGCGAATGCGGGTGTTCATGAGAATGGGAGTGCGCATGAGGATCGCCATGCGGATGGCCTGTGATTGGAAAACATTAATATGCTTCCCTTGACCATTGTGATAATATGTACTGACGGTCCGTATACTGTTGCGGCTCATCCGAAGGATGAGCTGCCATCTCCGCCTCCATCTCGTCCAAATCGTGGCCAAAGATTTCGGGGTTAGCAATAACCTTATTCAAAAACTCCGCGTTCGCCGCGATGGCCTTGTCGGTAGCGGCTATCCGCTCTTTGTACCCGATCCCCTCAAGGAGCTCCCTGTCCTCGATAGGAATGATATAGACATCTTTCCTACGGCGGTTGTTTGCATTCAACTACAAAGCAAAGCCGCGACATCCGTGGAACCTAGTGAGTGAGGGAGCAATAGAAGGACGAGAACAGAAGCACTCCTCACGGCATAAGGAGCGTACTGCCGGAACGTTTCGATGACGTTCGCGAAGTGCACTCGCTCTTCCTCAATTTCTTGCTGCGTAAACGGCATATCGCGTTGTGGTGGTTACTTGGGTTCGGGAGCGAGATGGCTTGCAAGTAGGAGGTGCGACGTGCAAGTGCCGCAGCCACCGCTTACATGACTTGTGTACCTCCCACGTGGTCATCAAGAAGGCTGGGAACCTGTAGGGAGCCAGGCGTTTCATGTATGTGACAGGTGAAAACAAGAACAAGCACTATCAATGAGATTATTTGACTGGCAACGCTCGCAGTGCCCGTCGTACCGAGTAGTGTCGCGAGGAGATCGCTTGCAGCAAGCCACATCCTCGGTGTGATACGCCGAAACAGAACCAGTGGAATACTATGATAGTAAGGTGCGATAGTAAAAAGATATGGCTTTCACATTCCATGATCTATAGACATCATGCAAACGCAGCCTCCGAAGCGTTCGACAGCTCGCTAAACCCATAGTCCTCACCCTTGACGAACGCACGCGTGCACTGCGCCATCGTGACGGATCTGTGACCACAACCCGTTCCCGTCAGCGCCCACAGTATAACAATCGTACTAGCAGGATCACTCACGCTCGCGAGATGGGGTCCGTCTGGTAAAAGTTGTCGATAGGCTTCTTGAGAGGCTCACCAGTGACCTTCGCGTTGGCAGTGCCCGCCGCGAGCGCCTTCAAGCCAGCGAGCGCGACGTCCACCGATGTTGACTCGAGCGAGTCGTAACGGACCAGCGTCGGGGAGATCTCCCACATGCGATCCCGCAAGCTGAGGATGTCGTCGTAGGGCAGTGGCGAGCCAACAACCTCAGACAATGCACTGAGAACGATGTCAGAAACGATGGATGGATGGCGGAGATAACGGTATACGTACCGGATGATCTTCCAGTCTTCACGCGATGCACCAGGGGGAGGGACAGCAGCCCGGCCCAACTGTGCCCGACCCTCAGTGTTCACCCATGTCATGCCCTTCTCAGTGTAGGCAGCACCGGGCAGAACAACATCGGCGAGTTGCGCGCCGAGGTCACCGTGGTGACCCTGGTAGACGACGAAAGCATCCTCAGGGATATCCTTGGGGTTGACATCGTCGGCGTTGAGCAGGTATACAAACTTCGGCTTCGTCGACGACGCCTTCTTCGAGGGGACGAAACCAATGTCGTAGGCCGCGGGGCGCGAGGCCACCTATGCACAGGAATGAGCGCCTGCAGCGCAGACGTCAAAAGATGGCACTTACCCGCTGGAGGACGCTGAAGCCATTCCACTCGGGGGTAACGAGCTTCTCCTTGTTCGCATCAACAAACTTGGCCAGCGCGTTGTAAATGGCAGCACCGTCGGCATGCTCGACAAGGGAGCTACCGACAATGATCAAGGGACGCTTCGCCTCCTTGAACTTCTTGGCAAACTCGCCCTTGCCGGCAACAAAGTCCGCGACAGCCTTCGCGTCCGCACCAAGGTAGTCGTAGCCGTAGGTCGTGTCAACACGTTCGCCGATCAGACCAACTTCGAGGGTGGTGTGCAGCCAGCTCTTGCGGATACGCGAGTTAAGGACCGCCGCCTCGTGCCGGGGGTTAGTGCCAACAAGAAGGATCGCATCAGCCTGCTCGACACCGGGGATAGTCGAGTTGAAGAGGTAGTTAGACCGGACGTCAACAGCGTGGACGGGGGCGGCGTGGCCGCCGACATGGTCGAGAGCGGTGTTGTCAGAGCCGAGGCGGTTGATGAAGTCCTTCAGCGCGACAAGCGACTCCGTGTCAGCGAGGTGGCCTGCAATAGCCTTGATCTCGTCGCCCTTGGCACCAGAGCGAGCGAGGCCGTCGGCTACAGAGGCCAGAGCATCCTCCCACGAAACAGTGACGAAGCGGTCACCCTGCTTGACGAGAGGGACGGTCAGACGCTGGAAGCGGAGACCATCGTAGGCGTAACGGGTCTTGTCACTGATCCACTCCTCGTTGACGTCGTCGTTCGGCCGCGGCTGCACACGCATAACGACAACGCCACGAGAGTCGACACGGATATTTGAGCCAACGGCGTCCATGACGTCGACAGAGTCGGTGTGCTTGAGCTCCCATGGACGGGCGTGGAAGGCGTACGGCTTGCTCGTCAGAGCACCGACGGGGCAAAGGTCGACAACGTTTCCGGACAGCTCAGAGTTCATCGTTTTCGCAACGTATGTGCCGATCTGCATGTCGTTCCCGCGGCCAGTCGTACCAAGCTCCTCCACTCCCGCAACTTCGTTAGCAAACCGCACGCACCGTGTGCACTGAATGCAACGGTTCATGGACGTCTTGACGAGGGGGCCGAGATCCTTATCCTCGACGGCACGCTTGCCAGTGATCTCGTGGAACCGTGTCCGGTCCGCACCATAACGCATCGACTGGTCTTGAAGATCACACTCACCACCCTGGTCACAGATAGGGCAGTCGAGTGGATGGTTGGCCAGCAAAAACTCCATGACGCCCTCGCTACACCAATAAGCACGCAGGATGGGGGCAGGTCGATGAGACTCACCGAGCTTCATGGACTAAGGGGGTGTTCGTCCATACCTTTGCACCAGGCATAGCAGGCATGGCGCTAGCCCACAATCAGACACCAAGTGGGGACGGTGACGGACTAGCACTCACCAAGAGGCAACAGGTTTTGGTGATCGTTCCACCTCGACCAAGCACATACTGCGAGAGACGTCTGTTCAAGACCATTCCTTATTTCCTCTTTTTCCAAAGAACTCACCGGCAGTTACCAGCGATGGCTAGTCGGTCATGGTAGCAGAATCTGTACGACGTCAGGATGCGATAGTGCGGCGCGCATAAAACAGACTAACCTTGGAATCGTCGCGCCCGCAGCCTCGCAAGCCTGAATGAGGGCGGACCCTGTCGAAGGTCGGTCAGAGGGCATGTACGAATCCGCGACCTGTAAGTGGATACGTACCTTGGGGTACGGTGACCTCCTTCCCGTCAACAGTAAGAGTGATGTCCGCCTTCTTCGCAGCCGTCGAGGAAAACGTCCGGCGACCTGGATACCACCAGAAACACTGTGTCAACAAGGGGCAAGCAGAGTGGGGAAGATATGGGGCGCACTTGAGCGAGTCGACGAGGGGTTTACGACGACCTTGGCGAGGACGCCCGCCGACGAGGGCTTGGAGGCCGACGACACGAGCCGCAGCATGGCTGTCGCCAGACGAGAATCAGAGGGGTATGGCGGTGGGGGATACGCACGTCGGCGATGTGCACAACGACGAGGAGAGGGTGGAAGACGCTGAGCTCGTCGCCCAACACGATGACCGAACTCCGGCTTTGGCCGAGATGCAACCGCGCGTCGCTGATTGGCTCGAATTTATCTGTAATTCCATTGGGCCTCCCTTCACAGGGCCGCGACCCGGACCTCGAGGACTCGCTTCAAGCTGTGGCATATTGCCATGCCATGCCATGCCTTGCGCTCATGTACCACCATGTCCTAGGAACACGACACCTGAAAGCAGATAGCAATTATCGACGTATGATACATTGCTACTAATACAAACATGTCCGCGACACCAAGCCAAAAGATAGCGAAAAGCGACCAAGACCAGAGAAAAACATAGAAGCTACGGCACATACACCACCATAAGAACATTCACCACCAGCTTCTCAATCTCCCCCAACGCAGACACGAACGGCACACGCTCCTTCGTGATGAGCCCGGGGAAGGTCACGATGTCGGACACGATCGTAATGTCAGTGTCGTTGATGGGCACCGCACCACTCTTCACCACGCGCTGCCGCAGGTCGTCCACGTCGTCCTCGCCTGGCTCTGACGCAGAGCTGAATGGACCACGTGTGGGAGGCATGCGAGCCCCACTCAGAATCGACAGAGGTTGGCGCGCAACGGAGGCGGTAGGGCTCTCCGCAGCCTCGTTAGCGAACTCGACCGTCTGGTCGACAGCCCAGACGTATCCGCCGGCGGTCCAGCGGAGCTCTGGCGCCAGCTTGTAGAGTTTCAGCGCGTGGTACAGTACCGAGTCGCCACCCTTCAACTGTCACAAGTATAGGTCAGTCATTCAGACGCCTATTTTGAGCATGTAAGAAACGCGCAGGACTCACGTCGGGCACGAGCGACTCGGCCAGCACCTCTCCTGGGTTGACGCCGTACTCTCCCGTCAAGTAGAAGGCAATGCGCCTTCCGCGCGACATGTTGAGTACCGGCGAGAGCAAGTCCAGGAAGCGGTCGCTCGGCGTGATTAACGGGTCGGGATGGAGACCTGCCGCGCCAAAGGACTTCACCTGCACCGCGTACGAGATCGTCATGCGGCATCCACTCCGCACGGGCTGGATTTCATAGTCGCAGTCCGAGAGGAAAGCTTCCCACTCCAGGTCTCCACCCTTCCCTCCCCTGCCATAGAACTTATCCTCCATGCCGTCCACGCTCCTCACCACGAGTGATCCTCCACGGAAGCGCACCGGCAGCGTTACGAGGACCGTAGCTACCCGATTGTCGAGCGGTCGCGACTGCGCGGTAATCCCGTTCCCTTTCGGCCAGAGCTCGAGCTTGTCTCGAATGGCCGTCAGGTAGTGCCCCACCGGGAGTGCCGGGAACAAGGTATTCCGCACAGCCTCGAGGATCGGGTGGTTAGCGAGCTCGAGCGTCGCAGTCAGGGGTAGGTTGGGGGGATAGTACAGGGTCTCATTCTCGGCGTATCCGCTCGCTGATGGATGAGGGACGCATGCTGCGATGAGCGTGTCCAGTGCGGGGGGCATATCGACATCGACATCGATGGGGAAGTCCAGTGAGTGGCTGATTCCGCTCTGATCAAGCGCCCTCTAGCGGTGAGCACAAGTCCGCACACAATGTAGGGGGATAACGCACCTGGGACCTGAAGAATAGTGTAAGGTGTGTCGGATCCATTGGTACTCGTCCTGCGATTGCGAACGGACGAGCTTTCGCGGTAACCAGTGTCGCCAATGCCGCACGATACGCCGCCTGGCCATCATATTCTGGATCTGAACCGCGCCGTCGTTGCTTGCTCGGGCTTGCTATGCCCTTGGGATGCTCGATCTCGAAGTCCGTTACACTCTGCGTGCGTGGGACGGGTAGATCTGGGTACCGACTGGGGGTTGGTGAGGACATGTTGGAGATCGTGGAGAGAGGCATCATGGGCCACGAAGTGGTGGGCGTCGTCGACGCTCGTCAAGGGGGAGTAGTAGATATGAGGGGAGACAAAGGAGGAACGAGGAGAAATGCAAGGAATAATAGTTCGCTGCACAGCGCAGGTAGCGCGGCGGAGCCTGTGCGGTATCAGTCAGTCAGTCCGGCCGTCCTGCGCAAGGGACCCTGCGGGTCTTATGACGACAGGCCGCACAAGAGAAAAAGAGCGCGATCACCATCTTCTCGGACACGCTGCACGAGCGTGTTTTCTCAGATGGGACATCACCACCCGGAACATCTACTGCTGTTCAGTGGCACGGTGGGCGTGATCGCGAGATAGCAGATGCGTGAGGGTTCTCGGAGGCTGGGCTTGAATTCTCCCTGCAGCTGGGCCCCTCCCGTACCTAGCCTGCGCGCTCAGGCGTGCGCCCTGAGGCCCCCTTCTCTGTCATATCGCGATATCTGGCCAAGTAGTGAGCATGCTGCGTACGTACGTCCCCATAACGCGACCAACCCGCTTACCGTTCTCGCGTGCAAATCAACCGCGCCTTCGAGCGGTCCAGAACGTCCCGTCTGTGCGCCGTATGGAGGCTGAGCGCGCTCCACGCCCGGTCCACCCAGGGAACACTCCTACGTACGGACGCCACGCCGCTGCCGCGTGTCTGCGCAGAAGCTGGGCCAACGTTGCGGCTCCCATGTCGCTCGACCTGATTCTTGCTGATTCTTGCTCCGGGGAAAGTCCATGCTGCTTCTCATCTTCCGGATGAAGTTTGTGGATATCCATTCTCGACGGGCTGTGGCATCTCGCAGGACACAATGCGCAGACTGCCGAGTGTGGTCGATAGTACTAGTGGATGCGCATCTGGCGGTGATTGTTTAGAAGAAAAAGACGCATATCGATACGTCTTCGAGCCTCAAGGCATGGGCGATAGCTGGAGGTACGTGATGTGTATACCGACTCGTGGCGAATGCGTTGGGCCAAGCTGGCGATGGTTTCGAACAAGCTGGACAAATCTGGCCAGTGAAGTGAAGTTGCTGGCCAGAAGGTACGGGCGCTACGCACGAGCTTCGAGTTCCTGTCGGAGCTGTCCAGCAGGGACGATCTACGCGACCTCAAACGTTCCTCGGGGCCACTCTGGGGCCCCGCAGGCTCGGCCGCTGTATTTCCCAACGAGACCCACAACCATACGGCATGCGATTACCAAGGAATCTAAGAGTATCTACTTACGATGGTACCGGTGACGTGTGCGCGGAGCGGGCGGTAGTGGTACATCCTATGAGTATGCTAGTTCTAAGTGCAGAGTGAATGTCCCACAAACCCAAACCAGAGGAAGAGCGATGGATAGAAGAAGCCCATGGGTGGCCGGTGAGGTACCGGTGGAGATGCGCAGCAGCTGAAACGACTAGGACCCCCGAAAATAAAGTAAAGGGTGGGTGGATGGATAGGTGGGGTGCGGGCGGTCATCAGAGCAAGAAGCTCATCTTCTCCCGGTCGTCCGACCAAAGGCGCGCATATTCCAGACACAGTCTGTACACATACGCTGCAGGAACAAGCATGTCGGTCAGCGGTCGATTTTGAATGAACGGCGCGAGGTGGCACGAAGGGCGTGGGGTAAGCGGCGGGGCAGAACAGGGCGCGTACCTTCCATATCTACCCGTCTCCCGATCGTGCGTTTCCATTGCTTTCCCGCACGGGCTATCCGTCGCAGCCTCCGATCGCCGTCAATGGTCTTGCGCTTTTCTGGGGGCATGGACAGCACGGTGGCGTTGGCCGCACGAAGCGTGGACTCCGTCGCGCCCGAGAAGAACGCGTGGATGTTATAGATCTCGGAGTATGTTTGTGAAAGGGGGATATAGTGCAACCTGATACATGTCAGAGGAGGTCACAGGACGACCAGCACGCATATACGCACCATGGCTGTATCCAGTCCGAGAAGAACTCGCGGTAAACGGTGGCCTTCATCACAGCGCTGTCCGACTCCATGAAGGAGAAGAAACGGCCCGAGTAGCCCATTCCGTCGAGGTCCACAATGTACTTGTGCTTCCAGTGATCGCCTAGGTTGACACCTCCATCATCGACACGGTGCATCTGCACGAACGCATCGTGACCACCGGGGAAGTTCTCCGCACCGACGACCTTCACAAAGGCGACGTCCATGACCTCATCGTTGAGCGCTGCAGCCGGAACATCAGCGTAGATGTAGTTAGTGGATCCGGGCGGATCGGCGAAGACGACCGTGCGATTAACCGAGGATTGGTCGCTAGCGAGGCGAACGAATCTGCGGTGGGAGGGAAGCGAAGCTCGCACGAGGTCACCCTTGGTAGCTGCGGACACGACCTACCTATGACGTTGATACTGTGCCGCAAATCCAGGAGGCGAGCTGCCACCGCCGGTAGAAGCCCCCCTCCAAAATATCTTGTCGCTCTTCTCATCCCAAGGAGTCTCCATGTCGTCAACGGGCTTGAGCTGTAGGTTCACCGAGTCCCAGCCATACGTGTACCGACGGGTCTGCGCGTAGTAGTAGTGGCTCGGGATCCGAATGTCGAGGTATCCGGACGCCTTTGCAGGCGAGAAGATAGGGAAGATCGCGGGAATGGTCCGCCAGTCCGAGAAGAAGTGCCCCTGATTGTAATGCGCCCATGGGTTCGTGCAGAAGGAATAGTTGCCGGCCGTGCTGCGAGCAAAAACAAACTCTTCGCTTCGTGCAGAGAGTTGGCTCGTTTGGTGGGTAGACGATGCGCGGAAAGAGCTGAACAGCCGACGGGCGGCCGTGCCAGGCTCACATGTCCTTCGGAAGGCCTCCCAGACATTCCCTTCACCGTGCCAGTCAGGGTGGCGTATACCGCTTAGCTCGTTACGAACAGCATCTGACCAACAAAGAGGTGTCAGCATTCTCATGAGCGCGGGCAATGCATTTCGTCGTATACAACATTGCCGAACGACGCGTGCAGGACCGTTAGCAGAAAGTTCCACTGACCATCGTTAGATTGCATCGTCAGGTTCGAGCCAACACGACGCTCCCATGGGACGAGGATGCGCCCCTCTGCCATGCCGTTCACGGGGAATTCCAAGTCGGGCAGCTGAGACAATGTTATTGAATGACGTTTCGTAAGGAATGCAGGAGAGTTCCGTACCTGATCTTGGAACTTTTCTAGCATAGATAAGAAGCCCTTCGCTCGTGCGCTCACATCTTCGCTCTCATACCCATCCAGGAGGTTCACCGCGGAGGCATTACCAGAGCGGACACGCACCACGTCGATGAATGGCAAGTGCCCCGCCTACTTCGCGTTAGTTTATTAGACAGCCGTGTGCGCGCGCATACACTTACCAGGCTGGCACGCCATCGCAGCTGTTCTCCGGAGAGGTCCCAGAAGGGCGCAAGGTCTTCTTCAATGTTGTTGTACTCGTCAATCATGAGCACGCCGTTATCCCGCGCGAACTTCCACCACCGGTCGAACCCACGAGGGGGCTTCCTACGATACCGCCGCTCATACTCCTTCACCGCGTCTTCTAAGGTCTGGCTCTGTCGTGAGAGGAGTTCGCGGAATCTGTTCTCGGCCTCCGACATGAGTTTCGGTATGGGGTGCTCCTTAATGGTTGGCCTGGAGTTCCCCCGACCGAAGGGCAGGTAACGCGTCGGGGACACGACCAGGGAGTTGTCTGGGAAGTTGTCGGTCTGTTGTCGACGCGCCGCCCATAGTCCTCCTTGCATGAAGACGATAATGACGGCGGTCAGGAAGAGAAGGCCCTTCTTCTGGCTCGAGAGGCCTTCGTACATGTCGGTGTGTTTTCGTGCGCCGTCTTGCGTCGTGACGAGTGGTTGGGGCGTTCGACCTCGACACCTGGTCGGAAGCAAGCGTTGCGTAGTAAACGAGTGGACTGGTTGGGAGTAAAGGCGGAGACAAGCCTGGGAGAGAGACACGACCAGGAACAAGGAGGAAATATAGCACTGCAGCGCTGTCCAGTCCAGACTACAGACGCGCTCAAACGCTCTCAGTCTCCTCCGCCGTATCAGCCACTTTCCGGCGCTAGCAACAGCGTCTAACGGGGATTACATAACACTTGTCCGGATTGGGAGGCACCTGCGCGTGAAGCGCCGGCTGAGCTCAGTCGCAGACCTGTAGTACTGCGGCGGTACGCCCAGCGACCCTACATCCGACTTGCTCCTTAACCACCATGAGCTCTCCGATATACCCTCATCATACCTCTGCTGGTGCTGGCCCCAGTAGCTATAGACCTCCTCGGAATCATTTCCACAGACCAGCCACAATAGCTGAATTGGCATCTCAGGCGCAACAGAATCTCTGGGACCCGAACATTGGCCTCAAGCACTGGTTACGCACTGCTGAGAAGGCCAGGCGACTAGGAGACCAGCTCGTGAAGGACAACGACTACGAAGGGGCCTTTGTGGAGTATGCCAAGGCCGCTACGATCGTCCTCGAGAAACTCCCTACCCACAAGGAATACGAGACACTTCTGAATCCCGATCAGCGAAGTAACCTCGGCATGGTGAGCCTCTCGTCCTTTTATATGCCGTATTTGTATGTATAAGGTGGTCGGTACGTCCTCGTACCCATGTCGTCCGAGCTGCTCGCGATGGCCGGCCTAAACTGCGCACTACCCACGGGTTCTGTGGTACTACCGAGCACATCCTCTGATGTGGCGGCTGTATCCAATACTCGTGTGTACGGAGCGAAGGCGTCGTTGCCAACTGGTTGTGAGCTCATAATGGCTGGATTGCGAAATGGGTACAAATGGTACATGTGTATCACATACTATGAGGCTGTATACAAGGCCGGTAGAGTCACGGGCCATGGTTACTGCGCGGTCAACAACTGCGAGTGGACCGTGGTTCCTTGATCCGAACACATAGGTTGATTGGCCATAGTGGAACAAGCCATAGCGAATTTCTGAATCACTGCCGGCAACTACGGCCTCACCGCTCATGTCACCTATCGGCAATATCCTCTCATGCACCGATGACTAACGTACTGTGTCTGCCTTGAGAGATTGTGCTACTAGAATGCCGGTATACGAAATTACACGACACTGATTTCCTTCCTACTTCCTAGAACGGTCAAGACATCTTGGACAACTTGAGCCAACTCAAACCCATCCTGGTAGATCGGTTCGAACAGTGGCAAGCAAGCCAGCGCGTTACTCCCGGGTCAAGTCGTGCATCTTCCACAGACCCGGGACTCAGTCGTGAAGAGGTCGCACGACGGCGGCGGGAGGAGCAGAACGAGGAGCGTGCGCGTGAAGCACTTCAAGCGGCTCGCAGGGAGGAGATCTGGAAGCAGGAAGAGTATGTCCGACGTCAGGCGGAGGAACGGGAGCGACAGGCGCGTGCAGCTGAGGCATGGCGAGCTGAAGAAGAGAGGAGGGAAGAGATGCTGGCGAGACGCCCAACGGAAGCCAGAGTACTCCTAGAGCCAGACCGCGTGGCGGCGACTGACAGGCAGAGGCGAGGGGAGGAGCAAAGGCGCATACAGCCTGAAGAGACAAGGCGAGAAGATGATCGTGCACGACGGCGGGCCGCAGCTGACGAACGAAGGCGACAAGAGCAGGAGGGCATCGCACGGAGACAGCAGGAGGCAGAGGCGGCAGCAAAGGCCACTCGCCGAGATATTGCGAGACATACGCCATCGCCTTCGGGACCATCACATCGACCGCCAGATACGAATGGAGGACCGTACGCCACACAGCAAGTGTACGCGCCTCAGCCCTCTCGGCCACCACCACCCTCCCATCAGTCCACATTCAACGATCCGTACGGCACTGGTAGCACAGTACCGGTCATGCCTCTGGAGAGTCCAAACAAGTATGACGACGACTCGTCCACTGATCACGAAGGCGTGGACCGCAGAGACTCCTCAAGGTCGTATAGGAACGATCAGACACCCAAGGGTAGGCAGCTAGTCCCCGGGTACGTCGATTCACCGTATCACTCTTCGTTGCAGGTCACTCACATTGATCGCTTCAGGTCCGCCCCAAATCCAATACTCACAACGACGTCCCCACCACCGCCGGAACTGGGTAGCATCAAATACCCATCGCTTATGTCGCAGCATCAGCTCAAGCAAGGCTACGCACCATCGCTACAGTCCATGTTCGCGAAGACGCATATATCCGAGCCCCCAAAGCCCGACGGCTCCCTCCTCTTCCAGTCGAAGTCCAACGCGACGAACGGCGCTCCCTACCCGACCCCTCCAGCATCCGTGGCATCTATCATTCCACCGCATCCGTCACAGCTTGACGGCTACCGCACGCCGACCACGTACGGCCAAGGTCATCAATACACCCCGTCCTATCCCAACGGACGAGGTCCATCCCCCAACGGCGCACGCGCGCTACCGTACCCGTCCCCCACGAAGGAGGTTGCGGCGCACCGCGTCACGGCGTCCACGTCCTCCGCCTCCGCGCGGATCGTGCCAGGGAACCCGCGCGATGCGCAGGTGCAGGAGCTGCGGACCATCAAGCTCCCGCGCGAGTGCCTGCCGCGCTTCCTGTCGATCGCGCGCGTCAACACGCTGCAGAACCGCGAGACGTGCGGGCTGCTGCTGGGCAAGGATAAGGGCTCGAAGTACGTTGTGACGACGCTGCTCATCCCGAAGCAGCACTCGACGAGCGATACGTGCATGATGGACGAGGAAGAGCTCGTCATGCAGTTCACGGAGGAGCGGCATCTCATTACTCTTGGTTGGGTACGTAGAGCGACCCCCTCTTTCTTTGCGGTTCTGGTTCTTGGGTACAGGGTATGCTGACCGTTGGACGCGATTCGCAGATTCATACGCATCCTACACAGTCTTGTGAGTGTCCAATGATCGCCGGCCATTTGGCGTTGCGCGCGGCGTCCTGACGGTGATCTGCAGGTTTCATGTCCTCAGTGGATCTCCATACCCATTCTGGCTTCCAACGCATGCTTCCCGAATCTTTTGCAGTCGTCTGTGCCCCCTCATCTACACCCCAGTGCGTATACCGCTAGTTCCACTCTTGTGCCGCTTCATTTTCTCACCATGATCACATCAAGGTTTGGGATTTTCCGCCTCACCGATCCTGGAGGCTTACAGACCATCCTGGAGTGCAACGCCAAGGAGGCGTTCCACCCACACCCCGATGTACCCATATATACTGTACGTCCCTCCGTCTTTCACTCTTCCCTCTCGGGAAATATCTGATGTTGTGCATAGGATTGCGACAACTGCCACGTACAAATGAAGGATATACCCTTGGAGATCGTCGATCTCCGGTAGCATCCAGTGTTGTACAGTGTAAGTCGCGAATGGGGTTCGCTCAGTTCCGTGTATTTTTCCATCTGTCATCTTCGTCATCTGTGCCACCAATTGTACCGCATATGCATATGTTGCCGCCCTAGTTTGTATCACACCGCTAGTGTTTTCCGTGACCCGGCTTGGAGATCGGACCACACTCACCCATACGCATACACATACATATTCTGACACCATGCTATTTTTACGGAGTCCACTAAAGCCCTCTTTCGATTCGGTTCGAAGCAGATTCCGCAAGACGGCGCGAATGTTCTTGCTCCCTTGCGCCTGCGCCTGCTCCTGGGTCGTCGCCCACTTCGTTGCCGTCCATACATTAGTGTATATCCATTACGCTCGTATACAAGAATACAGTCGTTCCAATCGTATCAAAGCATTAACAAGCTACTAAGGTCGTCGTCGCCCGCCGCCGTGGTCGAGATCGGCGGGTATGATTGGTGGTATGTATGACGCCTCGCGGACGTCTCGAGGCGCGACAGTGTATGAATGGCGCGGATGGAGGTACAATGCCACAGCGCCATGACTTCGTGCCACTAGCTTTAGGCCTTCTCCGCGGCCTCAGCGCCCTTTGCGCGCGACTGCTTCTCCGCGACGCGCAGCGCGCGCTTCTCCTTGCGGAGCCGCTCGCTCTCGCGGATGCCGAAGCCGTGGCGGAAGATGAGGCGGACCTCCTCGAGCGAGAGCCCGGCGGTCTCGGGGAAGCAGAAGATGCAGAAGAGCCAGCCGAGGAGGCAGAGCCCGGCGTAGAAGCCGAACGCGCCCGCGGGCGTGATGCGGTCCATGAGCGAGAGGTACGTCGCGCCGATGAGCAGGTTGCCTGCCCAGTTCGTGGTGGTGGCGAGAGAGGTGCCGATGCCGCGGACTGGTAGGGAAGGGGGAGAGGTGTGAGGACGAGTGGCTGATTACGGGAAAACGTGGTGCATACCTTCTAACCCGAAGAGCTCGCCCTGCTGCCAGGGGACGTTTCCGAGGCCGGTGGCGTAGGAGGCGACGTAGAAGATCATCGCGAGGAGGACGATCGCGGACCAGGTCGTCGAGTACTCCGTCCCATCGACGAGGTTACCGCCCGTCTTGCGAGTCAAGACTGTTCGATGCTCGCGATCAGTTCCCAGCCAGCAGGAGATCGACGGAAACACGCACAGTGGAAAGCAACGCTAGCGAGGACGAGACCGACAATCATGCCTGGCGCGGACCAAACCATGATCTTGCGCCGGCCGATAATGTCGATGTACTTGAGCGCGATGAGTGTGAATATGAAATTCGTGCCCGAGACGATGAGACCAACTGCGGTCGGTTGGTCGAACCCGATCTCCTTGAAGAGTGTCGCTATTGCCATCGTGTGATCAGCTGCTTGTCCACGCATGGACAGCCCAGAGGGTCATGTATGCTCACCACTGTAGTACATGAGCTGGACAGGCACACGTCAGAAACGTAGGCTACACTGTTGTTCGGTTGGGTCACTCACAGTGTTGAAGCCACAGAGCTGTTGGAAGGCTTGCATGCCGCATCCGACAACTGTAGTAATGGTGGGATACGTGAGTTCTAGCAAGACTCAAGGTGGGATTGAGAAACGCACTGAGAGCTCTGCGGTTAATTGGGTCGGTAAGGATGAGACGCAGACGTTGGAATAACGTCGTCGAGTTCGTGATCTCGACGCTTTGCTTCACCGCTGCTGCCAGGGAGCGCACCTACAAGGGCCGAATCGGCACGTCGGTCGGCCGCCTTGACAAACGTCCGAGGCAAACACGCACCTTGAGATCAACTTGTTCAGGAGTTGCGTGTGAGTAGATTTTGGTCATCGTCGCATGAGCGGCATCGTAACGGTTCCTGCGAATCATGATACGCGCTGCGCTCCTCCGTCAGACACGTCCGCTTGAATTGCAGCCGAAGACGAGCAACGGCACTTACGTGACTCGGGCAAGAAGAACAAGAATATCGCCTGCAGAGCAGCCGGGACCGCACCAAGACCGACCATCCAGCGCCATCCGCCGTGCGTGTTCTCGAACGCAGCGTCGATACCGTATGCGACGACTTGGCCACCGGTGATCATGACGACGTTCACCACGACCATGCGGCCACGGAGACGCGTCGGGGAGAGTTCTTGGATGTACAGCGGGGCGACGCATGCAGCAACTCCGACACCAATACCAATGAGGAAACGGCAGCCAATCTGGATCCGGCAGCATAGTATATTAGTAAGGTAGGGCTCCGCATTATACAGCTCGGAGACTGTACCATTGACCAGACAGTATGGCATACGGCTTGGCCGATAGCACCTCCGATGAAAATGATGTCCGCGATGCCGAGCACAGGTCTCCGTCCGAGGAAGTCACTCAACATTCCCGCAACAAGACCTCCGATGAGGGCACCGAGGGTTGTTGCAGACGTGATGAGTTCCTGAGCGCCGCGATGTGAGAACAAGCAGAAACTACGCGTGTGAGGCGTTTGTGGACGCATGCACACACCTTCTGCCCAGACGAGAGCTCTGCCGGACCCAAGTCCCCGCCAATTGTCACCAATGCTCCCGAAATCACACCCGTGTCGTAACCTGCGCGAATAAGGGAAGATGTTTAGTATTCCAGGCATTTCCTGCACTCCGGGAATTGGTTCATTGAGAGTAGTAAAAGCAAGGAGAGCGCTTCGATCTGTTTTCTCCGTTGCAAAACAAGCATTTCCTTGTCCCGCTCAATCATCTCCTTCACTTGCATTGAAATGGAACCAATCCGTTCGCGCCGAGACTCATGTGCACTCACCGAACAGCAGACCGGAGATACTCGCGCAAGCCACCAGCAGCCACACAAACCATGTCGTCCGTTCCTCGCCTTCTGCAACGACGAGTGCTTCGGAAATCTCACCAGAAGCGACCGCCGCGGCGATGCCATCAACGTCTTCGTAGCTGTAGACGGCATTCGCATGAGCACCGTATCACATCTCCACGCGCCTTCTGCCCAAACTCTTTCTCTCGGGCGCGTACTCACAGTTGGGCATCCTTTGCCTTCTCCGAACCGTTGGATGCGTTATCCATGGTCAACTACTGCTCTTTCTCACTCGTGCGGGGGCGACGGGAGGGTGCGACCGCGGTAGAGGCTCGAGAGTCAAGCAAGAGAGGTCGGCGTCGAGCACGAAGGGACGGCTCAGAAACGGTGGAGAGGAATAATAAATACGGGGGCCCCAGATTGAGAGAGACGGGCCCGGGAGAAACGTTCATCAGAAGATGGAGAAGCGTTTCCCCGCACGGCCGGCTCTCCTTGCGCTTTCTTCAAAGTTCCAGTTGCTCGCCGTCGCGTTCCTCGACGCCGACAACGTTTTTCCGGCTCTGGGACCTTGTCTTGGCCGTGTCGCGCCGGCGCCGACAACGGAGATCGTCGCTGCTTCTCCTTACTCAACGCTTACCTTTGCTCAACATTCGCCACATCTCCGTTATCCATGTTGCAGCTATCCACTTCATTGTTACATACGTCGTCCGAATAAACCTTCAAGGTGTATGCGGAGTACGGTCCGATTTGGCATTCTGTTGCCCTTCCCCGTGGACAGTTGACCGCCCACGCCGTCATGCTGTACGCTGCGAGAAATCACAAGACCAGCCAGGATGGGCAGGCGGGCAGCAGAACGGAGTAAGTCGTCGTGGTTGTGGTCAAGCGAGGCGCGACATGGCGTTTGGAGGGTGGAGAAGTGCATCCCGTGCTGATTGCGTTCCAAGCGCGCCTGTCATACAAATTACTAGCCGTGGGTAAGTTCCTCGAACCCGCAGCCTGTTTGTGGTATGACTAGTGTTATATGTATGCAAGGAATCTTTCATAATATATATCCAGCTAGTCAGGGTCATAGGATCAGTTTGACCAATACTACTCGATTGTGAGGGTCAACTGTTGAATCTGTAGCTGTCACTGTGGGGTCGATATAGGCTCTAGGATAAAGTGAGACAACCCAACAGAGACGGGCGCGTATACGAAGGCTTGAAGGAGTGAAAAGGAAGCGGAGGATGAGAAACTAAGGCAGTTGATGGAATAGGAGAGAATGGAGGAAAGGGCAGGATCTGAAGGGTCTGAGCCTCTGACTGGGAAGGGATCCACGGATAGAGAGGTAATTGAGGCATTCCAAGAACTGTGAGATTTTGAGGAACAGAGGGATTTGAGGACACTGAAGGATTTGAGGGTATAGTAGGTTAAATCACTCAATCATTAGACACGCTATGCTTCCAGCATTCACTCTGCATCTGTTGTGGAGTGCTCACGGTCTCGCCAGTCCTTCTTATACTGCATCACCGACGACTCCCTCGCCCATCGTGGCTCGCCGTTAGGCAAGAAATGCAGCACGACGTCTCTCAGACGCGGGTGCGGCGTCCAAGTGTCGACAGACACCCATACGAGGTTCTCTCCCGGCTTCCGCTCTTTCTTCACCACACCCTCCCCACGGTCAGCTCGTCGGGGCGCATGCTCGTAGGCGCCTGTATGGACGCGCCCACTAGCCTGCGCTCCAGAGCCAGACGCACGTCGAGGGGGGGAACCTTTGTCGAGCATCCATGCCTGGCGGCCGTTGTCGTGCGTGTGGACGTGCAGACACCCGGCGCGGGCCCCGCGCTCTCGCACGATGCGGCGAATGGGCGCAGGGGGCGCGTCGCGTGGCCCCATGCCGTGCGACTCGTACCACTCCGTCCGCTCGCCGGGCCTGCTGCGGATCTTCGCCCTGTACACCTCGGCGCAGTAGTACGTCTTGCTATTAGTGCAGACGGCGATGAGACGATGAAGGCGGCGGTGAAATATTGCGGGGATAGTGAGTAGTTGATAGGAGGTGAGAGCCACGGTTTGACCTACGCCTTGCCACTGTTTCCACCCGTTCTGGTACGCCCATCCGGTGATACTGGCGGTGGATTTGAAGGGCCACTGTTCTGGCTTGACTGCGGCGGTAGTTGTATATGAGTGGGTGGACTTGAGTTGGTTGGCACTTGACGATTGGGAGCTGCCGGTTCGGTGCGTGCTGTTGCGTAGCTCACAACACTGCTCGCACGAGAGTCACGCCGCGCAGCGGCAGGTAGAGCGGGAGGTGGGGCTGGGGCGGTGTTTGTTTGCCCGCGTTGATCCATGTTGCTGGTGGTATTTATACCCGAGGTGCATTGAACCGGGGACGTCTGGGGCACCGGGTCTACAGCTGTGTTAACTGCGTTGAAAGTGATGCTGAACGGTCCGGCTCCAAGAGGCAGGATGATCGGACAGCTACGGGGGACCGACAGCCATATCCGTGTCAGTTGAGACGAAGGCCCGGTCCACGATGCTCACAGGAGTACTGCGCCCCGAGCAGCACTGGCACCCGCGTCGTAATTGATCCGCACTTCGTTGGGTTGTGCATTGTGCGTATGGCCAGGATTGGAGCCAATTGCACACACAGTGGGCTGTACACCGCCCTCGCTGCTGACGACGGCAGGAACAACTTGCGGGTTCGACGCGACTGCAGGCGCCTGAACAGAGGCGGGCGGGGTGTTCTGAACATTGGTGTCGGCGCAGGGGACCTGCATCATGGTGACTCTTGAGCTGTTGGTGTTGGCAGCGGGACTTGCGGAGCTTGAAAGTGTGCGATGCTTGGGACTGGCACTCCAGTGAGAGGTGAGGAGGGATGGTAAAAGACTGATTGCATCCCGCTGGTACGCGAGTCATATTCGGGCTCACCGCCTCGACTGCCCCGCTTTTATACTAGCAGGGTGCTTCTCCCCGCAAAGAGCTCGATCTGACAAAGCAAAGCAATGAGCGCGCGCGTTGCTGCGGGGCTGTGGCCAAATTGCCCACGCAGTCAACCTGAACTTTATCGAAAGTCGACATGTGTACATCGCGTTACTCGCCTCTGCAACGGCTCTGCGCACATCTCTTCCTGCAGGCATGTGCTTTGGCTGTAACCCTACCGTCTCTCCAACAGTGCCGAAGCGGAGAGATAGTAGTCCAACGTGCGTAGAACGATCTAGAGGAGCGCCAATTATCAACGTGCAATAGTGAGACCAACGAAGAGTGAAAGACGCGCCAGACGACGGGCCTTGTCGGAGGCCCCTCGAATGTCCTAGATGATCCAGCTGTCCCGCTGAGTGGCAGCCTGGGATCCCTGGCCTTATCTCGAGTCGCAGGCACGGATCTATATCGCTCGTCCCGACCGACGCTACTACCCTGACCGACATGACACAGAAGGCCGCTGCGCGCGTCATGGTTGCCGTCGGAAGCCGCGGTAACGCACTAGGAGGGTAGTGCAATGACCAGAAGTGGTCCATTGTACGCATATTGCGGCAGTTGAACCTTCCAGCTGCAGCGCTGATTGTGGCGTTGTGCTGTGGTAGGCTGTGATTTCGGACCGTGATGGCTCACGGCCATTCGTACCATTGACTTCGGTTACTGAACCTACACCACACTATCTGCATGTGGCGAATCATAGAATTAGCTTCCGCCACAGCTGGAAGTCAGGGCCATGCACTCACGAAGGAACGTGCCACATCGCGCGAATGGACAAGCCGTCACGGCGCCAGTTGGTGCTAGCGACGATGCACGGTTTAGTGGGTCGCATGCATACGAACTCGATATGAAAGTCCAAACGGCGTAGTCAAATCTATGGTGGTGGAGCCCAACGAAGGAGAGTCTCCCACATGCATATGGATGGCGGGGCGGAACAAGTCGCGGGCGTTCATTACGCGCTGTCAGTGTAATATTTGAACTTGAAGCCTGAAGCGCTGATCGTAGCCGCCCGAGAGAACGTTGCAGTCACCGAGGCCGAGTCAGGCTGCGAGCTCAGAGCGGATGGAGGTAAGTTACAAGACGTACGGTTACATTACACGGTGCAATGCATATTTATGTTATACATGACGAGGAACAACATAGTGAGTCACGAAACCACAGAACGTACAAACAGGATCATACACGTCCGACGTCGTCACTGCGTATCTAGTCGAGGCAAAATCAGGACTCCCTCCTCATATGCGGCCACCGAGTCGACTTCATTCGGACGCCGTGTCCGAGTCCACGGCCATGGTCGCCGCCCGCTTCTTGTTGTCCTTTGCATACTTCTTCGCCGAGGCAGGGCGAACCCAGCGCGGCTCGCCATTGTTCAAAAAGTGCAGCACAAGGCCGCGCAGACGCGGATGGGGCTCGCCCACATGCACGCGCCTCCACTCGAGCTTCGGGCCCGTGCGCTTTCCCGAGCACGCCGGCAGCGTCTGGCGCCGCGGGGAAGGAGGAGCGCGGTCGAGCATCCATGCCTGGACGCCGTCCTCGTGCGTGTGGACGTGTAGACAGCCGATGTTCGCGCCGCGTTCTTGCGCGAGCCGGCGGATGGGCCCCGGGGGAGCGTCGCGCGCGCGAGGGCCGTGCGATTCGTACCATTCGGTCACCTCTCCCTTCCCACCGCGGATACCGAACGTGTAAAAATCGGGGCAGAAATGGGTCTGGCTGCTCGCGTGGTACGTCCATGCAGCGAACGTCGACGATACATTCAGTCAGCAGTCGCAGGACGTTGGAGGTAGTGAGAGGGCGTGCACTCACGTTTTACCCCGGTTGGTGGCTTCTCCAGAGTTTGGCACGCTCGATGCGACGGGATTGGCGTCCGTAGTCGCGGTGTTGCCTTGCTCGTCGGTTTGGGGTTGGGCCTCAGCAGGAGAGCCTGGACTATCCGTCGACTCCTCGTTCTCGTTGGGGGCCGGCGATTGACGCGCGGTCGCGTAGCTGACAACGCTGTCATTGGAGTGCATGCTACCGTTCCGTTCGAGTCCCCTGGCACTCGCGATGGCAGGGGCGGGCGACTCGACTGCTGTGGCTAGAACCGTCGGAGGAGACGGAGTGGTAGACTCTGCGTTCCCTGCCGACATCGGACCACGCTCTTCTTTGTTGCAAGAGCTGGTTGTGGGAGTCGAGGGGACGGGCTGGTGGATCGTCTGGCTTGCTGGCTGCATGAATGGGTTGAACATGTTACACGGAAATGGGGGATGTCTCATCCCGAAAGGGCCGTGAACAGGCATGTAGCCCCAGCTAGAAGAGATGCTCAGCTGAGATTCCTAGATGAGGAGGAAGCGTGCGTGACTAACAAAGACGTCGTGGACCACACTGGGGTCATATTGGGACCATTGTGGCAGCCACATGGTATTCCATGTGTCTGCAGAGGGAGATGGTAAGTTCACAAAGACGGAAGGCCGGGGACGCAAGGGAGCATCTGCTACATACACAGAAGTGTTGAGCATGGCCATTAACATTGCCGGCAAGAGGGACGGTGTGTGAGATCGACACTTCACATGCGGAGGAAGTGGCGGTTTGATCTGGGTTGATGTGGGGGACCTGCATCGTAGGGACCAGCGCTGTGGCTGTTGCCGATCGCGGGGAGCGAGGAACGGGATCGGGAGAAGGAGTCAAAGACTCTGAGATGCGGCGATCAGTGGCTGGGGATTTTATGGCACAGCGTCGGCAATGAGCCTTTGTCCGAAGGGAAAAGATGCTTGCCGAGCTGCCAGTACGCGCGCCGACAAAGCAATGAATATTCGGTGAAGATATGAGCTGCGTGTTCGGCTTCTTTTCTAGCCTTAGCTTGCATCTAAAGGCTCGAGGATTCGAAACGGGTTGCTTTAGATGGCAGTATACAACCGCATACCTACATTCTTCTCGGTAACGATGGTACGGAGGTATCTTGCCTGAAACGTAGGCAGATCTAGGCAGATATGCGTTCATAATGACCACAAATCGGGCCTGGACGTACGTTACGATACGGGTCCGAGAGAGTATGATCATGAGATCAAACTAGAGTGTAAGGCTCGAGGACGGCCAGGCAATGAGGCCGGCCGGCCTACCGGCCCCAGTGGCACAGTTGACGGACATTCGCTAGAGGCCAGGGGCTAGATGCAGCACGTTCCGGCAGTCGTCAGCGACCTGTAATGGTGGCCGAAGAACGCAGTGGCACCGTCCAGTGTAGGCTACTTGGTGAAGCCTACGTGGTCGCGAAACCACCCGTCTTCGACGTTGTGTACCGACATAATACGTGTGCATGTAAGTACACTGTTGTAACAGGTGCCTCAAGCTCATATACTGCAACATCCGCGTCAGTATAGCACACGTTGCAAGGAAACACAAATTCTCGATCGAAACACTTGCAACGTCGAGCTTACATGGGAAGATCGTTCAAATCCCTGAGCTCTCAAGCGGTGGCAGCCTGACGGCTCCGAGCATAGCTGTGCGTTACCTGGACGTTCGAAAATCGAACTCTCACCGGTACCGGGGGAGGTGATCTAGCGATGAGGTTATTGTCTGAGGTCGAGGAGTCGGGACCGCAGGATCATCCAGCGATTCCAACCACACTGGAAGTCCAGCGTCGGGATCCCGCGCGTCTTTTCGGTACCGTCGCTTGAGCCTCGGCGCCGCAACGATTGATCAGATCTAGAGCGCTCGAAGCAACCTGAGGCTAGCCCTCCTCCATGGCCCGACGTAGCTGAAGACCGACATGTACATGCTCCACGGAGCAGGACGTACGGTGCATGCTTGTGCGATGTGCATCACCGAGCCAGGTTCACTGCCACGGCTCCAGCGGACTTGGTGCATTCAGCGTTGGGCACCAGAGGACGCGTCGATGTCGTCCCCACCATGGCTATATGCATGGTTTCATTCGTCCAAGCACAGGCTGCAATCAATCATGTTACAAGTTGAAGTGGGATCCACTCCGTTTCCATGTTCGTGAGGAGAACCGCGAACGGAGATACGAGTGATCGTCGAGTTCCATGAATACGATTTTCGCGAACGAGAGCACAGGCCTCGTATACTGGAGCCACGCCCGCGCAGAACCCGCGGCCGGGCAGAGGCTTGGAGCTGAGCCTTGCGATAGTTTTCAGCCACTTGGAAGGCTGACTGAGGGGCGCAGTGGGACTGTGAAGTACGGGTCGCTTGACGAAGACTATGGCATGGCCGCGAGACCACGCCTCCTCGACGTCGTGTACAAGCTCATACACAGACGTGCAGGTGCGATGATTCTCCCCAAATCAGATGCTGTAACTTCCGGAATCCGCGTCAGTATACCATACCGTTGCAAGGCAGCTCAAGATGAGGATGAATATACCGTTCATCTCACACATTGCGCAGACTGAGAGGCCCCGGATCTCTCAAGCGGTCGGTAGCGCGACAATACCGGCTCCGAGCGTACGAAGGTCGAACCTGCACCGGTACCGTGACCAACGAACACAATGCGAATGGGAGCCAGCTTATTGTCTGAGCAGTCGATGTTGTCTGAGCAGTCGACGGATGCTCACCCAGGGTGTCAAGCGGTAGCGCAACGGCACCGTCGGCCCCGAGCGTAGCTGAACGCTATCGGACATACGAAGGTCAAACTTTCCCCTAGTACCAATAGGGCGAACAATGCGCATATGCGTATGCTGAGGAGTTCATTGTCTGAGCAGCAGAAAGCCAGAGGGAACTCGATGGAGAAAGTGGGGGCGTCCTCGGGGCCGCAGGACGGTGATCCAGCCGCACTGGGACCGCTGCGGCACCGTGCAAAGGTCCCACTTTCGCCACCGGTACCGGGGATGGTGACTGTAGTGCGCGCATGGCGATGGGCTTATTGTCCGACGCTCTGGGCAGTCCGAAGTCGAGGCGGCAGCGGATGCTCGCGAAGCCAGAAGGAGGCCTGGGTAGCTGGGGAGTTCGATGTCGGGACCGCAGGCGCCTAGGCTACCAGTGATTCAGCCACATTTCGGCCTCGCCCGCGTCTCTTCGGTCTTGTCCGAGTACCTCGGTCTTTACCGTGATCATGGGCTCTGCAGTCTGGCCATCGTCACCGACAGTGGTCAGCCTTTCAATGGGCCTGGCCCAAGCCTGAGCCTGTTGAGCCTGGCCCTCCTCTCAGTTCCAGCCAATCCGCAGCTAGGCGTATGATGGTCGTCGGTCTTAGACCGACTTGCAAGGTGCAGCTGCATTCAGTGGGGGGAGGACGAGCGCAGCAGATGCGCCGTGCATAGGTCCTAGAATGCCGCGCACCATCGAGCCAGTTCACCGGCGTGACAATAATTGAGGATGCTCGATGCCAGAGAACGCATCGATGTCGTATTCAGGAGGATCGACGTAATTTCGTTCAAAGAAGGGACCGCAGGCAACAGCTAAGAGCAAAAGACGTTTCATGCCGATTTTGGTGTAAGCGGAAGCGCAAAGGGAGATACATGTTGCGCGTAATGTTATCGTGTAAATCAGAGTGAGAGGAGCGAGAGAACGCGAACGCAGGACCCAACATCGCCGCCAACGCCCCAATTCGACAGCCCCCACCCGGCGCGAGAGTCAGCACTCGGAGTACCGCCTCAGGCGATTGCGCAGCTTCCGCCCGCCCTCGTACGACTTGGCCGACGACGCCTTCACCCACCGCGGCGTGCCGTCGTCGAGGAGGTGCAGCACATATCCCGCCAAGTCGGGGTGCGCGTCGCCCGGGTAGACCATGCGCCACCCCGCTTCTCCTTCCGCTTCCTCGTGTCCGGTCGCCTGGGCGGCGCCAGCGCTGGCGTCGGCCATGGGCACGTCCTCGTCGGCGGCGCTCTGCCTCGTGCGGACACGGCTGCGCGCGCCCGCGACGGCAATACCAGCACTGACGTTGACGGCACTAGCGCCGGCACCGCCCGGGGCGGCGGGGAGCGGCGGCGGGCAGACGTACATCCACATCTGCACGCCTGCACGGTGCTTGTGCACGTAGAGGTGCCCGTGACGCGGGTTGAGCATCTGCGGGGGCGCCGGGAGGCGCGAGTGGGATTCCGTCGGGCCGTACCACGTCGTGTGCTTGCTCGTCCCCCGGATCTTGGTGTGATGCTTGTATGGGAAGAGCGTGATGGATCTGTGAGGGAGGGTGAGTCAGCCGGGGTGTGCATGGGGAGGGGGCGGCGGGAGCGGGAGAGAAGAGGGAGGTCGAAGGGGAAGGACAGCGGGAGGGAGAGAAAGACGGTGGAGAGGGAGGGTAGAGGTGGGGGGGAAGGGAGGGTAGAGGTGGGGGGGAAGGGAGGCGTAAGGAGGGAGAGGCAGGGGAGGGGAGAGAAGAGGGACATACCGCTTAGTAGGAGTGGACGAACTGTCGTTTGGATCACCATTGGTGATGATCTCCGCCTTGACGCGAATGGTATGGCTTGTAGGGCTAGTAGTAGTGGTAGCGGCGGCAGCGGCAGCCTTCCGCGCAGCAGATGCCACCGAGCGGGGTGCTCCACGAGTAGAGCGATGACTGTCCTGCGCAGGCCGCGCAGGAGTCACGGGTGTCGCTGCGCCCTCAGCAGCAACAGAGGCTGCGGCGGGGGCAGCATCAGGAGCGGGGACGGGAGCGAGAGGCACAGGCGTCTCCACCCGCTCCCGCTCACCAGCAGGCTCCTCACGCTCAGGCTGCGGCGCAGGACTCAGAGCGTCCGCCCTAGCCCGCGCGGCGGCGGCGGCCCTCTGCGCCTGCACGACATTCCGCCTCGGGAGCGGGATGTACGGCGTGCTGCTGTCCCTGTCCCCATTCAACGCCTGCCCGATCGCGCTTGCAAGCGTGGGCGAGGTAGGCAGGTCGAGCTGCGGGACGGGGATGGGATTGCGAGTCTGGCCGCGGGAGGCCCCGCCTTCGCGGCAGCCGCGCGAGCACGGGGAGGCGGCACGCGTCGGTGGGGCGGCCTCGACGAGGCTGCTGGGCCTGCGGGGGATCGGGACAGATGTGGTGTTGCGACGGTCGGCGGTAGCGCTGGACGATTGAGAGGCAACGAGTTAGTGTGGGGGTGGCAATGGAGAGATCATGGGGAGGGGGGGCTTACCCCTGAGAGGCCCGCGACAGAACGGAGTTGTATACGAGCGTGACGGACGTCGTGCGCTCCTCCCAGTTCTAGATGAGGCGGGGCATGTATAACATCAGCTTCGGAGCACTCTCGTGGGGACGATGAAACATACAATCGAGAGGGTGACATCGTCGGGCTTGGTGGTCAAGCGTCCGATGGAGAGCTCGGTCACGGCAGCATTGTCTGCATTGGTATTCACCAGCGTGATCGACGGTGCACCACGGTGGGCAGACCCCACTGCGCCTGGAGTCGGGGCAGCTGCATCCTTTTGCTTTTGCTGCATCTTGATTCTCGAACGACGACAAAGGGCCTCTCCAAGCTGCCCTCTGATGGCGGCAGAAGACAAAGGCGAGGTGGGAAAGAGATGCAAGAGACAATAACGGGGAAGTACTAGCTCGCTAGCACGGGGAATGGCCGAAATAGTGCACCGGCTACGAGGAAGCGGAAGACTATTTTCCTGGAATGGGAAATTGCCGGCGGGAGGGCGGGAGGCGGGGGCACGGGGACGGATGCTAAGTCGGTGCCACACAAGCAGCCACAGCACTCACTAACAGAGCTGTGCACGATCGGGCGGGATGGAGGATCGGCGGCGTCGAAATGTGGGCTTTATACTTTTTGGCGTAGGTCCTCTGCCAAAGGGAGTGGCACTGCGGGGAGAAAGACCTTGACTGCGCGTAAAGGGAACGACGCTTCGTGTTTGTCCTGGGGAGTGGGGGGCGGGATAGTAGCCCAACTCGCTGCAGAAGGGAGAGGATGCATCTTCGGAGCGCCTGTAGAACAAGAAAGGAGGGATGTGCCACTGAGGACACGAGCAGACCGCGAGACTCGAGGCACGCTAAAGCTCGTCGGGTAGAGGAGCGTGTTTACGCCCTTTGTGGTCGCCGTCAGTCATGATGTGAGGTTAACAGGAGAGCGGAGACAGGAGCGGTGAAGCGAGGACGAGCCTACGAGAGCAACGAAGCGTAAGCCGCTTGCCAGAATACAGCTGTGCAGAGGGGCGGGTTGCGGGGGGTGTCGAGATCAGGCCGACCTCGACGCAGACAGACTCCCAACAGCAACATCGGGCGGACCGGCGCTACCAATCGATCACTGAGATTTGGTCGTGTTGTTGATCGGCAGATCTGCATCGGGAGAGAGGATCTCAGATCACAATCATACTTCAACGCTCATTCTCGTCCACGGTCTCGTGCTTTGCTTCACGCATTTCATTCGCGTCACGAGCAGAGCCCAAGTCTAGACGATGACATCCTGTCATTTCATCACCGAGCGTCAGTAAGAGCATCATCAACCGTCGTGAAATAATGTGAGGGGACCGACCGTCGCACGACGTTACATAGCGAATTGTCGTGAGCTCAGCGCTCGACTTGCAGGTGCGTCATGAGCCCAGTCCAGTTGTGCGTCTGACGCTACATATTACAAAGCGTTATTGACCCGTGTCATCGAGAGATCATATCAGGCCTCGGCTATTGCCTGAGTGTCTTGGGAATTGCCAAAGCCTGTTCAGGGCTGTGGCCGAGTGGGAGCGTGTGTGAGGGGGCACGAGCGAGCATTTGTTCTGGGCCGACCACTTCGCCCAAGTGGACTCTTGACAGTCTCCTGTGGTGGTGGATGGAAGATGAGCTCATTTCGATCGCCAAGCGAGCTCGCAACTGCCCTTCAGACTTGACTACTGGCGAGCTGCTCGATCGACAAGCTGAGGAACCATGATAGTCATATGGTCGTGGTTGCGTCACTCCCAGACACTACTACCACATGTAAAAAGCGTCTTCGAATACGGTTGGTAAACATAGAGTGCGCTGCGCAGTGCTGACAAGGACTCTGCGTGGTTTCTTGGGAGGGCTTCATTCTGATAATACGTCATGTACTTGTAATCGCTTGTGTATCGCAATGTCAGCAAGACAGAATATGCTTAGTGCACGTACCAAATATTATGATTTGTGAGGACGCGCCTTCACGTGCAGCTGACCGTCATCTTGGTGAGCGATAATTCCAGGTCACGATGGCGAGCGTTTTGAGGCTTGAGGAGGTAACTGAGGATGTGATTTTGGCTGCTGTGTACGCGGATTTGCTCGAGTCGGCGCGGCTATTGGAAGGTACTAGACATTTGGGTGAGTGTGCCACCCGCAATCACCATCGCTATCGTTGACCGCTTCGGTGGAAGCGCCCAAGGTAATTGAAAGGAGGCAGTATGACAGAAGAGAGCAAGCGGACAGGTTGAGGGCGGAGATGTCTGAACCCAATGATGTGGTAGATAGAGCCAAACAGATTTGATTGTGCGCATTCATTGTTGCGTGTACACGTTCCGGGGTAGTGTGGCAAAAAGGAACATCTTCAACGGACCGAGAGCCAAACCGCCTTGCCAGTGGCACATGCAACGAGGCACGATGTATGCTAAGATGCCAACGGTTAGCTAGGGAGACGAGACGTTGTGTATGCGATCGAACTCACCGAATATCCATGGCGCGGCCACGTAATGGGACCCACGTACAAACTTTCCCTCGCGCCAAACCAACGACACGCAGGGATCCGTGTGTGCTGTGCGGGGCGAACCTGCCGAGTCCGTTTGGGGCTCGTACATCAGGTCGAGCTACTCCTTCGTTGACACCAGAAAACGTGTTGCGTCGCGGTTTCTGGATCGAAGCCACAGATCAGACAAGCTTGATACGACGCAAGTATACAGACGCGCAGAAGGTGCCACTCAGGAAGCGTTGTCGGAGAACCTAAAAGGCAGCCTGAGGATCGTTCCATGATACTAGCCACAGGCAGGCGGAACACATCGCGATGGGCAGATAGACTCTGGCATAGAGTATCCCGAGGGCTGAGACGCGTCGAGGTGTGTGCCAGTTAGCGCCAAATGCACCATACAATGTGACTACGGTCACAAGAATCTTAGTCACGAATCATCACAAACACGTCACGTACTCTGTCCCAGGGAAGCGCCCAACTGCTCCCTCCACACGGCACGCTTGTCCCAACCTTGCTCTAACCCCCCCAAGCCGTCTCAGATCCCTCCAGCCTAGCTAGACTGCGTCAAAATGGCATGTACACTCTATACTTTGAATTGTGGGGGGCAATGGACTGACGTTGGCTGAAATTCGTAGGCTCGTAATGAGGAGAAAGCACAGTCTATGCTCTACCGTTTCCGCGAGGCCCAGGCGGCCGAGCTCGGGCTGGGGACGCGGAGCGACCGCAGGCCGCGCATGGCGAGCGCGTGCAAGAGCCTGCGCGAGTGCGAGCGGTGGCGAGGAGAGATATTGCGGGAGATCAGTCGGAAGGTGTCCAAAATCCAAGATGGTGCGTCACCCATTTCCTCTACCCAGTCCTAGGCGGACTGCGAGCAAGAGGATAGTTGAGAGCTGACGATGAAGCCGCTGAATGTAGCTGGCTTGACGGACTACGAGGTGCGCGACTTGAATGACGAGATTAACCGGCTCCTGCGCGAGAAGCGGCACTGGGAGAACCAGATCGTCGCGCTCGGGGGCGCGAACTACCGCCGGAACGTCGCGATGCTCGACGACGACGGGAAGGAGGTGCCGGGCACGAAGGGCTACAAGTACTTTGGGCGCGCGAAGGAGCTGCCCGGCGTGAAGGAGCTGTTCGTGAGCAAGAAGAAGGAGGAGGACGAGGAGAACAAGGTGCACAGCTACTACAAGAAGTTCACAAATCAGGGTCCGGGGTACTTTGGTGACCTAGACGAGGCGGATGGGACGTTGTTGGAGTATGAGGCGAAGGCGGAGGAGGAAGGTATGTCTTTTTTTATGACACGGGCTCTTGTGGACGTTGTTCATATGGACGTGCGCGTGCAGAGTGGGAAGACGCATACAACCACATACGCAACGTCCTCGGTCTCTCCACAGACGAACCCATACCTCCCATCCCACGACCCGTCAAGCCCCTCTCAGCACTCCTCACCGAAGCGAGTCAAGTGGCAGGGCCCCCCGAAGCGAAGCGCAAAGCGCCAGAATCCGACGGAGACGGGGACGTGTCCATGTCCGCCGCCGACGCATCCTCGACCTCGACCGACGTCTCGAAACGCGCGCGCACCGACGGCTCACAAGCACCCGCAGCATCAGCAGCAGCAGCGCCCGACGTGTCGACCGACGCGGCGATGGAGGCGCATGCGCGGCGCACGGCGGCGTACATTCCCGTGCTCTCGCCCGAGATCCTCATGCCGCCGAAGATGCCGACGAGGGAGGAGATGGAGCAGTTCTTGCTGGAGCTGAGGAAGAAGGCGCTCGTGGAGGAGTACTTTGGCAACGAGTCGTGAGCGTCGCGGGTTACGGAGATAGTGCGGGGAGGTGTGTTCTTTCGTTGTGTCCTCGCCTTGAACCTGCGCCCATTGCCGTCTGTTCTAGAGATTTGTCGTTACGCCTGTATACTATGTGTGTTCTTGTAATATGTGCTTTTGCCCTCTCCTGCATTTCCGTCGCCTATTCGGATCTCCACGACATATTTTGTTTAAGAGTTGCACCAGTACTGATAGGTGCGGCTCATTACGGCGACGTTCATCCTCACATTTGCTGTCCATCGGTCCCTTGAAATTGTACACACGTAAGTCCGCCCACATGAGCGATCATCATGGGCATGACATGGCCTGATCCAACCCTCTACGTTGCAGACGCCGCAGCACCGGGTGAGCGGTGCGTACATGACTCCTATTCGTTTGCCATTCTGCTATGACACTGGCGTTCTCGCGACGAGCACGGGCGTTGACCGCGATCCGCCGCCGTCACGCAGGTAGAAAGATACGCCTGACAGATTCACGGAAATCCGATTCGTAGCCGAACGCCACATGGAAGTGAAGCTCTGTTGTCAGTATACATGTTGTGCTCCTCGACTCCGACGCAGCCATGCGGATGGACCTTGCGGACGCCAACGCTGTCTGTCGCGCATCGCATACAGTATTCCGAACACTGGAGACTGCGGCGGACAGCAACGCGCTACGCTCGTCGCGGCCGACATGTCAATGTCGACGGCATGCAAGCGTCCCGGACGAGCTGCGAGGGTATAAAGGCGCATACAGGAGGGCGAATGGTGTCTTGGGCCGTCTATTCGACTTCTGGTTCCTGTTGAAACTTCGACCTCTGCTTCTGACATGGTCAACGCTACGACGCTCCTGGGTGTGGTCCTGCTTGCGCGCCACGGAGATCGCCTGGAGTTCTTCCAGGACCCCTTCACGTATAACCCGGTTCAGACGTTCCTCACTCCCCTCGGAAGCGTGCGTTGGTCTGTCTTGGCCTCATGGCTGCACACCTTCTAACCGACGGAACCGCCATGTTTCTACAGGTACAAGAACAGCAACTCGGAATATTCCTCCGCGAGACGTATCTCGACCCCACTTCGCCCACCTTTATCCAGGGCATAAGCGCAGACATCGCGAACGTCAACCAGCTCGACGTCCGCGCGGACGCGGGGGGCGGAGGCTCCGTCATCCTGCTGTCTGTGCAGGGCTTGCTCCAGGGGCTGTACCCGCCGACCACGGATAACAACATCACGCTCGCGAACGGGACGGCCATCGTCGCGCCTCTGGGCGGATATCAGGCTATACCAGGTATGCAAACGCGCCCTTCACAGTCACAGTAAATGCATCATCATATCTGAGTCTGATGTGCCTTGCAGTTGAGAGCGTCGAGCCCAACTTGGACATCTCTCTGAACAGCTTTACGTCCTGCCCGGTGAGTGTGTGTGGCGTGGCCGAGTATGAACGACTGGGAGGTGGGTGCTGAGTGGGCGTGCTGTGCACTGGCAGAACTTCGACAATCATATTTCTGAGTTCTATGCGTCGCCGCCGTTTATTGCGGAAGCGGCGGATGCGGAGCCTTTCCTACAGCAGCTCCAGCCGTACTTGGGGAACCGTTCAATCGACTTCACGAACATGGTACGTCGTACTGAGTTTGTGTATGGCTCCCGCTGATACTCATATACCTGACAGTTCAACGTACGCTAGATCTTTTGTTTGTGTTCACAGCTCGTTGTGACCATTTGAGTGCCTTACAGATCTTCGACTTTGTGAACGTCCAAAGTGTTCACAACGCGACGTTCCTCGCCGAGCTTCCCTCTACGTTCGCCGCGCAAGCCTACTATTATGCCAACTTCCACGAGAACGGCGTGTTCACGGACGCGTCTCCCGACGGCATTGGCAACAGTGCGTAACATTTCTCCAACACGAGTAATCATACCACTGATTCCTGTGTGTGACACGCGAAGTTGGTATCCGAACCATCCTCCCGTCCATATTCACCGATCTCACTCGTATCGCCAACTCGAGCGATCCGTTGAAGATCATGCTCAACGAAATCAGCTACAAGCCGTTCATCAGCCTCTTCAATGTCACCCAGGCCACCAATGCGGACCCGAGCATTGCTGGCATCGGTGAGTCATCTCTACGCACTCACGTCCGGCGCGATTCTCGATCCTCACTACAGTGTCTTCTTCCATGTCCGATAGTCGACTATGCCTCCGTCGTTGCCCTTGAACTTCACGCACCTGCGACGCCCTCGGACGAGCCGACCGTAAACATGCGCTTCAAGAACGGGACGACGGATCCGTCCTTCCACGACCTCACGCTCTTCGGCGAGACGTCCCTGCCGCTCTCGCAATTCATCTCCCAGCTCGCGGTACGTCGTTCCTCCCCTACCTTGCATGGCCACGATCGGAGCCTGATTGTGCATGATTCGCTTCGCAGCCCATTGCGGTGAACACGACGCAAGAGTGGTGCACCGTCTGCAACCAGACGAGTCTGCGCGGCTGCTCTGTGTTCAATTGACGGATCTGGATCGACGGGCTCGGACTAGGCTCGGAACGAACCTTGTATGCTGTCTGTGCTGTATATTCGCGTGGACATTCGCATGGGCAAATGAACTTGTCTTTTCATTGAGGATGTACGGCATGGGTTCGCGTACCTCTGTATCTCCCATGTCGTGCTACCGGCATTACGATGACGCTACTGGATTGACGCAATGTGCGGGGATTAATTTCACAGGACATGAGTGAGTACAGGTTGAAGTGTAATTTGCGTTAGAGGTACGGCATGCCTCATACCCTCTCACGTCGACAGGCGCGATTAATCTCACTCCGAAGACAGTATCCCAAGGCAATGGTCTTCTCAAAGTCAAGTAGAGGCTGCGAATAGTCGCGCAGAAGTAGCTATGGCCAAGGCTCCTCCTGGTCGGGACCCGTCTACCTAACTAGATCCGAAGCCACGGCTGTTGGACGTACCTTTGACAGCCGTGCGTCAACCGGCGCTGTGTTCTGACATGCGGGGAATGCAGACATTTGCCATCTCCGATTCCGAACTTCTTCCGCACGTGTTACATGCTCGGCCTGTACTAAGGGTAAGTCTTGTCAAATCTCTTCCAAGTCATGCGTCTGGATCGTTTGTGGCTGGTTGCTGTCTGAGAGCTGCCATTGCAAGTAGATCCACAAGGTTGGTTGTGCCAGTGAGCTTATTATTTGTCCGCATTCGCAAGGTGCTGATGATGACTTCATGACTCGATGGGCAGCGCATCCAACGCGTTTGGAACTCTGACCACTCCGCCCGCCGACTGCGCGTACCTAGAGTGACCAGCATTGACAGATCCGCGACAAGGACGGGTCTTGACAGACGACCGGACCTCCACGATGACGAAGTGCAAAGCCCTCGATTTGCTGTACCAGGACGCCCGGCTGGCTCTCGGCGCAGTAATCCGCTGTTCCGCAAGGGCGAGGTGCATCACGTGGAGGAGCCCCGTTCACAGCGCGGCGGTAGGTGAATGGAAGGATTCCCAGAGGCTTCAGTCATGGGCCGATGGTGGCGCGCATATGCCTGTCAAGTTTGGCTTGCCAAGGCGAACTCGCAATGCGCATACGGCGTCAACTCAGTTGTTTTGGCGGTATAAAACATGGTGAAGAGACGCGGTCGTGGCAAGTCGGTGGGCAGCGCAGATCCTGTCCCGGATTCTCAATTGCCTTCTGTCTCTATCGCTATGGTTAATGCGACTACGCTTCTTGGTGTGGTGCTGCTCGCACGGCATGGTGATCGCGTGGAGTTCTTCCAGGACCCTTTCACGTACAACCCCGCCCAGACGTTCTTGACCGCCCTCGGAAGTGTGCGTCGTCCATTTTTTCCTTGCCGCATAGGATTTGCGTGTTAATCTGAATCGCAGGTTCAAGAGCAAACTCTCGGAGCTTTCCTCCGCGCTACCTACTTGGACCCGTCGTCGCCTGCCGTGATCGACGGAATCAACGCCGACGTCGCTGACATCAACCAGCTTGACATCCGCGCTGACGCGGGTGGGGAGGGCGCAGTGATCTTAACGTCGGTCCAAGGTCTCCTGCAGGGCCTTTACCCTCCTACGACGGACAACAATATCACACTTGCGAATGGAACTACCGTTGTCGCTCCCCTCGGAGGATATCAAGCTATACCAGGTTCGTTTCTTGGGTTTATATCCCGACGGGTGATACTCATATGCTGATAAACTGCAGTCGAGAGTGTTGAGCCCAACGAAGACATCTCACTGGAAGGCTTCACTTCGTGCCCGGTGGGCTATGATTCATACACATACGTTCGCGACCAGTGACTGACTGACATTGTCGACGTGCAGAACTTCGACAACCACATCTCTCAGTTCTATGCGTCGCCGGAGTTCGCGGCGGAGGCGACCATCGCTAAACCGTTCCTCGAGCAACTTCAGTACTACCTCGGCAACCGCTCCATCGACTTTGTGAACATGGTGCGACCCCACCATGGTATCATCTCCGACGACCGTTGCTGACCTGCACTTCGTATTCTCGTTTTCAGTACAATGTCTGTCTTGGCTTCTGGCGGTGAGATTCAGAAACTGGGGGCTGACTAGCACTGCAGATCTTTGACTTTGTGAACGTGCAACTGCAGCATAACGCCACGTTCCTCGCGGAGCTGCCGGCCACGTACGGCGCGCAAGCCTACTACTACGCCAACTTCCACGAGAACGGCGTGTTCACGGACGCGTCCCCAGGTGGCATCGGCAACAGTACGTCTACTTCCCCTCAAACCTCCTCGGTCTTGCTTGTGCAGTGCAGTGACGCTGACTACACCATTCACAACAATAATGCATCCCTGAAGTCGCGATCCGCACGGTCCTCCCGTCCATCTTCACCTCGCTCGACCGGATCGCGAACGCGAGCGACCCGCTCAAGCTCGCGCTGAGCGAGATCAGCTACAAGCCGTTCATCAGCCTCTTCAACGTCACCCAAGCCACCATCGCCGACCCTGGCATCGCAGGCATTGGTACGCCCCCCCCCCTTCCCTACCCCGTCTCTCACCCATAGAAATCCTGTGGCTGAGTCAACGACGTGCGAACGCAATATAGTGGACTATGCGAGCGCGGTCGCGCTCGAGGTGCACGCGCCGGCGACGCCCTCGGACGAGCCGACGGTCAACATGCGCTTCAAGAACGGAACCTCGGACCCGACTTTCCACGACCTCACGCTGTTCGGCGCAGGGTCTCTGCCCTTGTCGCAGTTCATTTCTCAGCTTGCGGTACGCCTCCCTTGCGAAAATCTTTGCCGACTCGTCTGATGCATAGTGACTCCTCTTCGCAGCCAAGCGCGGTCAACACGACGCAGCAATGGTGTACCGTATGCAACCAGACGACGCTGAGGGGCTGTTCGGTATACTTTGAATGAAGAACAAGCGGCTACATAGCTGTAGCGGTGTAGGCAGACAGAAAGTTATGTAGGGGGGGGGACTCACGATTCCAAGCAGTGCCGCGAGGGGTGAACGAACAAAAACATTGGACGTTAAGGGGTTTGAACCCTTGACCTCACGCATGCAAAGCGTGCGCGCTACCACTGTGCCAAACGCCCGTTGTATTTCTGATTCTGTTATTGCATCACATTCGCGCATACCAAGGCATCGCCGGTCATTCCGCCATGCACAGCACTTGTACTTAAGGAGGTCCATCCAAGCACCGCACAGGAGGACCTCCAGAAGCTAGAGCGTATGAGCGTATGTATTACTATAGTACTATAGTAGACTACGCTGCTGCTGCGTTGGTGACTACCTTTTTCTTCTTTTCCCAACTCAGCTAGAAAAAGAAAAAAAAGGGAATCAACAACAAGCAGCCTGAAATGAAGGTAGTATGAGTATGTTGGTGCGCCTACTACTATGTGAAGCTTGAAAAGCAACTACGTCCCGTACATGCATATATCTAAAAGCCATAACGTACACATCCGATCGCAAGAAAATAATCGAAAGGGTCCAAGACTATCATAACAATCATCCCTCCAGCGCAGCAACGATACCGTAGGCCGCAGCTGCCGCAGCTCCACCAACGAGTAGCGTGCTGACCGCGCCCCAGATGTAGCCCCCAGCGTTGACCCCCGCAGCACCCGTGACGCGCGCCTTCACGGCGCCGAAGATGAGGAGGACGAGGCCGGTGACGACGCACGAGTAGATGAGGGCGATGTGCGCGACGGGCTCGAAGAAGTACGGCAGGAGGGGAATGAGACCGCCGACGAGGTAGCCCATGCCGATCGTGAACGCGGAGGTGTACATCCGCACGGTGGACACGTCCTCGAGGCCCTCGCCGAACTTGAGCAGGAACGCGGTAAGACCGACCTCCCGCGACCACCGCAGCTCGCCGCCCTCCTCCGCGGTGAGTGTCGCGTCGCTCGCCGTGCTCGCGCGTCCCGTCCTCCTGCCAGAACTCGACTCGGCCTCGTCCGAGGGTGGGGAGGAGCTGAACTCGACGTCGCGCAGGCAGGACGCCACTTGCCGCGACACCTTTTCGTCGACACCCACAGGACCAAGGACAGCGTGCACTTCGCGCTCCATCTCGCCATCGCACGACCGGAGCACTCGCGCGGCGGTGACCTTGCGGAGGTACCGGTAGTGGTCGCGCTCAGCCTGCGTCGCGAGGAAGCCGCCGATGCCCATTGAAATCGCGCCGGCAATCAGCTCCGCGATACCACCAAGGATGACGAGTTTCGACTCCCCAAGCGAGGAAAGGCCCGCGGTGAGCGCGAAAGGCACGGTGAGGCCGTCGGACAAGCCAATGACACTGTTAGGATTTCTCAGTTAGCATTGTGGCTGATCATTCAGGGTCTCGAGACGCCATGGACCATATGATCGACAAACGAAGAAGACGTTCACCAAAACACGACACTCGATTGGACGGCCTGCGAGGAGCATTTGGCGATAGACGGGCGCCAGTCCATAGATAGAGGTATCAATGCCGCAGCGACGCGCATGGCATGCCATAATTTCATCCCAGCTCTGTACATCCTGTCTTGCACAAACGCGCAGTAGGTGCAATGACGAGTGAATACCGGGGAAGTGCAGAGCGCATGAACGCGGTGTTCAAACCTCTGTCCAAGGGGCACGCGGAATGGAATGATAGAAGGTTGCGGACCATGGCATCTCAGAGAATGATATATGAAGAACGACGTACACGTCGCGGACAACGTCAGGATCAATGAGGGTGCGTTCGTCGTCGCCCTTGAGCTCTTTGCAGCATACGCCTGAGCGGTTTGGTTCATGCCGGTCGCATTTTGCGGGTAGTGGAGCGGGTTGCGGGCCGACGGAGTGGTTGATAGACCATACTGGAGGTTTGTTGTTTGTGAGCGAGTCTGAGCCTCTGCGGTGGGGTAGAGGGACGGATGGTGCGGGCGGGGTCTGGCCAGGCATGAGTGTAGAGGATGGAGGAGGAAAGAGAGGTGTGTGAAGGAGAACGAGTGCGCCGCCAGGGCTTATTTCCTGCTTGGAGCTCCGGGACGCCCTAACGTAATCGCCCTCCCATTGGTTGAATGGCTCACACCTGCCCCCGATATAGGGTTAAGGTTTATTGATCCCGAGCTAAATATGGGTATGCATCAGCACCGTGCTTGTCTTCCAGGACCTCCGCCATGCCACATTCGTCCTCCTTACTTTCTTGTCGACTTCCTTACTCGAGGTGTTAACGAGCATGTCTGTCGGAAGGTTTGCAGTGGCTCAAAGTTGCACTCGCTGTTCTGCCCATTGTCAATGATGTGCAACAGCAAAGACGATCAAGGTCTGCGCTCGCCTTGAGCCCATTCCGAATCTCCTCCTCGAATATCCCGTTCGAATCACAGGGAGACGCGTCGAATTCATTCCACGCCGTGCGCATTACCTTCTCTTCGATCCCGCGTATGTTACTGGCCATATGTTGCGGGCACCTGACGCCTGCATTGCCCCTGTGCCGAGTTAGCCGCTATTGCGTCCACAGCAGTGACAGCACGCTGGAGCTTGAACCATTCAAGGGACCACCTACACCTGAAGTTGTGTAGAACTCCCCCTATATAAGCATGCAGATTGAAACAACTGCGGAGCCTCTTGTATACGCAGAGGCGTAAGGCTTTCAAAACTCCGACACGGGAATGCCTACAACTGCAAGATCTGACGTCATGGGCATTTGGCACAGTGGTAGCGCGCACGCTTCGCATGCGTGAGGTCCAGGGTTCAATCCCCTGAATGTCCAGGTTTGTTTTCTTGTGCTTGATTCCTCCTCTTACTACATATTTACGTATCGTGCCAAGCAATGAAGCATATATGTTCCTACCACTGCGAGGAAGTACTACATCGATGACGACGTGCGCAGCGCGCAGCCGGTAACTGGTCGAAAGAAGCAAGCACAGCCATTGAACCGGGATGGCCGGAAGCGCTGTATGAGAGACAGAGCGAGCCAGTACTCAGTGCCACACTTCACACTTCTTGTCACCGCCCACTACGCCGCAGCGCTCCCCTTCCTGTACTTATTGTCTCTCCCCCTCTAATTGCCACGTTCTTGCTCTGCTCTGCTTGCTGTATTCCGCATAACACGCCTCGCAACGTCTAGACTCCCACGATCTCCTCCACCATGAGCACTAGGCCACCCCCGCTGAGAGGTAAGCAAATCCTGTGCCCAGGGCACGCTGAACGGGCGTGTCATGACCGCCCGTATAATATGGACCAGGGCTGAACGCCGGATCGTATAGCGGACGACCGCCCTCCCGCATACAGAATGGTTACCCGAGTGTACAATAACAGCCTACGACCTGTAGTCATAATCAGTGAGTACCCCATTTCGCGCCATTCTGTCTACGCATGCCGACAGTGGGCCCTTGGTGTGAAGTTGGAAGTCTAGTCGCGATATGGAGCTTGATATGGTGAGCAGTTCCTATGTCTCTACGACGGTCGCTCATTCTGACCCATTGATCCCCAGGGCTGTAAGTTCACAAACGGCTACTGTCGCATAAAGCCCATAAGCTGAAACGCTGCGGTGTAGATACCAAGCTTCCAAGATATCAATGAGGACAAGTCTCGTGAGTACTAAGCCCACCGGCATTCGCCACTGCATGCTAAGCTATATCCTACAACAGATGGACAACCCAAGTTCGCCGTCTTCGATATCGTCTTGGGAACAATATACGCCACCGCGTGTGCAATTGAAGTATTTGGTGTTATTGCGGCCGCTACAGTGCGTCGTCCTGGAGTCACCGTGTCTGTTACTCCCGTACTAACAGCAAATGGAATAATTGTAGCAACGGCTAGCATTGGTACGCCTTTACGCAATGTCATCCCTTGTGGGGTCCTTGGCCGTAATAGCAGCTGGGTTCATACGCGTAGTGATCCACTTCGTATTCAAGGTATGGAGTTTTCAGGGCTGTTCCAGGCGTTGATGTCTGATTGGCTGTGTAGAATGGCTTGATCAGCGAGTGCGAGTCGATTGCGCAAGGCGAGGGCATTGAGATCGTATGTTCTACACCTCGACGTGAACTTGTGCAGTGCGACTGACCCTTGTACAGAGATTCGGCATCTGGTTCCACCACTTCAAGGAGAAGCTGAACGCCCAGGAAGCGCACGACTGTACGTCCCCCTGCTGTGCAGCGCTATTATGTTCGACCTATGTTGATCCTCACGATCTCTCACAGTCTGCACCAGCGCCTGGAACCGCGACTCTCTCAACGAAATCCTCTGGCTCATCTTCGAGATCAGTACGTCCCCGCGTCATCCTGCATCCAATTCGACACGTTCCTGATCCCGCGCCCACGCAGTCTTCTCGATATTCTTCACCATGATCGCCTTCGCGTACTACCAGCAAGTCCAGGACCCCACCTCCGCCGCGAATGTCTCCCGCGCGCCCGCCCCCGCAGGCGATGGCTACCCGGACCACTACAACCGCCCATACGACGCCGACCCCTACGCGGCCCCGTATGCCCCATACGACGCCTCAGCAGCGGCAGGCGCGGCGCCCAGCTACCAGCCAACGTACGCGCCGCCTCCCGCCGCGTCGGACCACGGGTACGGCGTCGGCATGGGTGCGGACGCTGATAAGAAGGATAAGGAGATGCGGAGGGACGACGAGAGCGAGATGACGAAGTTCGACGACCCGTTCGCGGACTTTGATGAGCCTCACTTGCCAAAGAAGGGGCATGATGAGTCGGTGCTCTGAACTGGAGCATCCGTGAGGATCAGGCTCGGAAGACCGCCTCATGTCGCTTCGCCTCCGTGGTTGTGCGGTTCGTTGGCGTCCTTCAAGTTCCAAGATACGTTGTTCGTTTACGACTGTGCTCGGTTGTCCGTGTTACTCGCTCCATGTTGGACTTCGATTATCAGACTCGCCGCTGCTCGCATTCCTCTGCTCGCGAGACTCGCTCGCTGGTGCGCTTCTTGGCTTCTAGGGACTCTGCTTGTATCTACCACACCGTTGAATCCTCGCCTTGTATAGATCATTTTCACACAAGCTGCTGGCATCAAGTTGGAATCCTTTGGCTGTTCCTTAAGCAGTGCACGCGCGTCGTCCATATTACAATCACCATACAATGAAGCATTAAGATAATCGGCTGCAAGTATCGCAGAAGCGTCCGGATCCCGCACTCTACAACATCTGCTATGTGCACCGTCTCGAATTCCGCTTCGGGACAACAGACAACCACCTGCAGAGGTTACCAGGTTCCGAGGGCAAGGCTATCAGGCGAGCACCGAGTACGCCATTGGCACTGCGGCCAACGTCCCCCCCTTACAATCCTCAGACAGCGGTGGCTGCAAGGCCGCCAGCGAGGCCGCCAGCGGTACCGACAAGGCTGCCAGAGACGACTCCCAGTCCTGCAAGGCCGCGACCAAGCAGCCCACCGCCAGTCATAGAGCCTCTAAGCTCGCCATTGAGCTCACTATCCTCATCGCCAAGCACCGAGCCTTGGAGACCACTGGAAAGTTCGCCGTCGCCGGTGCTAGCATCCGGGGCCAGGTCGAGGACGGGCTCAGACCGGGAAGTGATGTTGCCCTAAGGGAACGCCGTCCGTCAGCTGAACGTCGATGTATAGTTACCCGCGGGAAGTGGGGGGTATCTGTTATGCAGCCGCGAGCACGCACCATGAGGGGCAGGCAGGTCTGCCAGAGGTGTTCAGCGATTTCCGAGATATCGCCGACACTGCACATGTCCGCGACGCAAGTATCGACCTCCGTCTTCCTAGGCCTGAACGCGTCGCAGATGCACCGGTCGGCCTCTTCGCTATCATTCAAGCCTCCTATGCAGCTAGGCCCGACGTCATGGATTTGCATACACTCAGCCGCGCAGATGGCTGCGCCATCGGGGAAAGGGGGTGAGCGTCTCGCTCGGAGAGAGGAGGCTTGTTGAGCCAAGTGTTACTGGGGAGACTTACGGAGATGGAAGGAGGGGTCCTGTCGGTTCTTCAAATTCCTGGGGCGTGCATGCGCTGTGGCGATGCCTGCGAGGATTGTGAGGAGGACGAATGAACGCATGGTAGGTTAATGCTTGTTGGCAAGTCGGAGAGGTTTGGGTAATGAGTGGCTTGGGATTGGATGAGGACCGGTGAACGAGGGACTTCAAGGACGTTGAAGGTAGAATACCCCGCGTTCAGCTGTGTCCTCGCACTTTATACTCCTAGAACCCAAGGAAGTGCTGACTCGCGCACGAATGGCTGTTGCGCTTCTTCGGCCATACCACTTGCGTGTATGAATAGATGCCAACGCGCCGCAACGCCGAAGTACCCGGAGACTCACCATGCATACGCTCTGTGTACCGATGCAGTCGCCTGGTCATATTCTCGTCCGAGTTGTGGGCTAGCAATCCGCAAGCAACGCAAGGTCCGGTCCGTCAGAATCGCTCCTGTTGGCACTGTATGGCGGCAAGCGATGATCCCGCTCCTAGAGGATGGCTATCAATTCACAAATACCTTGCAGGATATATACGAATCCGATTGACAGCGGCTCATAACAGCCTGCCATTTGGGTATGAAATTACGATCTTCTCGGCCAGCTTATGCTCAGTCCACTGGCATCGCTATTGATGGCGATATACCTAGAGCGTTGACTGTCAAGCAACGACCTCGACGAGATGCAGTGTGGTACCTAGACACACACTCATGGTTCTTCTCGGGTGTACTGCCTGATAATTGAGTGTCGCGCTACTCGTGAGACGAGGTACGCTTTGGTTGGCCGTGACGATCCCCTGCGGGGCGGATTGCCAGCCTCTATTACTTACCTGGTGAGATGCAGATCAGCTCCGCATGGTTCTTACAGGCATTTGTTACTCGGCCCTACAGTATGTGATGGTTATGAATAAGTTATCAGGACATCCGTAGACATAGAGCGTGTTGAAGCAGTTGAGGGGAGTTACACAAAGCAGCGATGGTTACCGCGTTCATACCAAGGTGGTCTCTCACGTGATCGTGTCAGATCGCGCGTTCAAGTTCCCGGCTGCAAGCATCGCATAACACATCTCCTACTACGCGCACAATCACGAACTACGACGTCAAGTAACGGGCCACTACCTGTAAAGAACACTCCTGAACTTCCGAGGACAAGACTGTCGGGCGAGGGCTGAGCATACTGTCGCGAACGCTGATCCCTCGGGCCTTTAGGGCCCGCCAGCCATGCCGCCAGTCATGGAGCCTCCGAGGCTGCTACCGAGCATGCCACTGGCATCACTGCCAGTCATGGAGCCTTCGAGGTCGCCACCGAGCTGGTCTTTAGCACCATTGCCATCCATAGAGCCTCCGAGCTCGCCACCGAGGTCGCCATCTCCATCGCCAAGCATCGAGCCTTGAAGATCTCCGGTAAACTGGCCGTCGCCGGTACCAGCGTCCGAAACCAGGTCGGTTGCGGGGGCAGACCCGGAAGTAACGTTGCCCTAGGAGAACAATGTGCGTTAGCTGAGTGTCTATATATTGACCACTATATGGCTGCGGAAAGCTGAGCCTGTCTGCAAAGTCGTGAGTACACACCTTGAGGGGCCGGCAGTTCTGCCTGAGGTACCCAATGATTCTCGAGATATCGTCGAAATTGCACCCATCCTCGATGCAGCTCTTGATATCCGTCTCCCTCAGCGCGTCGCAGATGCACTGGTCGGCTTCTTCACTATAGCCCGAGTTCTCGATGCAACTGTCCTCGACGCCGTTGTCCTTGAAGCAAGTGATTGAGCACCGAGCTGTGCCACCGAAGAGGGGTTGGTGAGTATATTGCTGAGAGGATGGGGTTCGTCAAGCCAAGTACCGCTGGGAACACTCACGGAGCCCGGCGGGGACAGCGACCAGACGATTGTGCAACCGCTTTGGGTGGGCATACACAGCGGTGATGCCTGCGAAGACTGCGAGGATGACGAATGAGCGCATTGATATTTGAACGCTTCTTGATGAAAAGCTAGCTTGGGTAATGAGTGGGTTGAGGTTGAATGAAGCTGAGTAAATGAAAGGCGAGAGAATACTGCAGGATGAGTGCTCTTCACCCTCATACTATATAGTCAGCGAGACCCGGGGCTGTCCAACGCCCGAGGACGGTGTGCGCGAAACCGTTTCTCTCTCTCGCCTCCTCGGGCCGCCACAAGTTGAACATAGCTGCCTATGTGCCAGTGTCATGGCGGCACTTGGAGATTCACTGTACATGCGTTCTATGTGTCAGCGCGGATACTGGATTAAACTTGCGTTGACTCGTAGCTGATTCTCTATTCAATGAAAGACGATGACTCAGGCAGCTGCCATTGGCAACATGCACAAGGCTCACGCGCACGGGTGTACCGCGATCGAATGTTACGCACTCGCGATGTGAAGCATGCCTTAGTTCGCCACTGCTCCTTCAGTGGCAGCTGAGTCCATCACCTGGTAAAATGCAGATGAACTTCACATGGTTCTTGCAAGTGCGTAATACTGGCCCCTTCACGAAGTAGTCATAGTTGCCGTCCCCTCACGTGACCGTGTCATTCGGAGGAGGCGGAGAAAGGTTTGAGCAGACGGGAGCCTACTGCAATTGCTTCGTGTCTAGTGAGCTACTTGCAGCTTTTCCTATACGACATTCGACTTGGCTGTCCTTGATCGCTTGGCGGGCTTCCCTCTGTTTTTGCGCCAGCGGATATTGCAGTGTTCGGGACCAGACCACGCCCAACGAGTCTGCCGCAGCGAGCTGGTGAGGTGGTAATCGCCACCTACAATGGTTTCCTCGCATCCGACAAGAGAAGATCTGTCATTCTATCCTGCAAGGGCGCGTTGACATGCAGTTTCTTATTACTGAAGAGGTGTCATTGACTCTAAGGACAGCTACACGGTAGCCACCGTCAGTATTGGTATGGACCAGCTCACCTCACCCCACGTCGGACGTCAGTTCTTCGGAGGCTGCAGGATCAGTGCAGGGGTAGATACGGGTGATGCAAGGGGAAACAAGCGGGTCAGAAGACCCACCCGCGGATTCTGACATCCCGCATCTGCTGAAAGAGCAGAGGCATGAAATATCCATGCTCTGAGCGTGGCCATACCAGAGACTGAAAGGTCCGCCTCACTTCGCTACATCTCTGTTCATATTACGCAGTAGGCTGGCGTCCTCATAGGCTACGCCACTGGTCCAAGTCTAACAATTATGCTTTGATTGTGTGTGACTCGCAGTACTACAAGGCCGGTCAAAGTCTGTCAAAGTACGTTCAAGCTGTTGCAATATCTCAAGGGGTTATCGGGCCAGGCAGCGGACCGTCTACATATTGGGGAACCGGTATTCTGATAGTCAGGGGCAAGCTCCTGAACAGCTCCATGCTCCTAAAGTAGACAGAGGGCCGCGTTTACAGTATGACGGTGAGGGAAAGCCGTCCCGGAGCCGCTGGGACTAGACCACGGGAACGGCGAACCTTGAAGGATGGGGCATCGCCGTCGAGTACATTATCGGTATCATCATCTAAGAGGTCTTCCAGGCTGCCACTGAGAAGGTCGCCACCGATGGTGGACTCGCCTGGAAGCCCACTAATGAGTTCGCCATTGCTAGCACCAGCATTTGGGACCAGATCGTCCACGTCCCGCGCCCGAGGGGGGCTGGCATGATCCTAAGGGAGCATGTGTGAGTTTCAGGTATCGACAACATTGCAGAAACTGTGCGAGTGTTTACCGTAATCATCCCAAGGCATGTCTGCCGAAGGTATGCATAGAGATCTTCTTCTTCGCTAGCAGTGCAGTATCGGGAAGCGCAGTTCCAGAAATTCAGCTCGTCGTGGTTCACCTCATCGCAGATGCACTTGTCGGAGCTGCCGTTGGTTACATTGGCGATGCATTCGGCAGAGTCTCCCGGATTTGGCGAAATAAGGGTGAGGCAGGGGACTGAACATACAGCTGAGATATCGGGGCATGAGCTGGTCAGCATTTTGCCGGAAGCGGAACGGTCCGTGAAGATGATTCAGATAACATTGTGAAATACTTACGGAGCTCGAGGGAGGATGGATACTGTCGACTCTTCAATCCCCTAGGGTATGCATACACGGCGGTGATGCCTGCGAGGACTGCGAGGAGAATAAATGGGCGCATTTGGAAAATAATGGCTTCCGTGATGAAGTCTGAATAAAGAGTGGCTCGTGATGAGGTGGGGCTTGGCAAATGAGTGGGTTGAGAGATATCGATTCTGAGGAGAGAGACATCTACATTGTCGTACTTATAGTCCTTGAGGGTATAGGCGTTTGACGTCCGCGTGAAGGTGTTTCTTGTCGGGACCCGTGTGCCGTCTGGAGTTCCATCATGCATCTACTCGCTACGCCGATGCAGTCACTGGATCGAATTATTGTTTGATTTCGAGCGTAAACATGTCCTAGTAACGTTCTAATTGGCTTACAAACATGGCACCTACCGACGACTGGGTCTCTCAGCAAACACCGACGCAGCCTTCCATGTGTCGGGCCAAGAGTCCTGCTCGCATCCAGGGGACGCTGGGAGGTACGACCCAATCGTGGTGCTACAAGGTGCGCCTAGGTCATTTGGAAGCGAGGTATGAATATAGAATGCCTACAGACCTCGGTATAATGCTCACGTTGGCCGAGGTTCGCCCATGCAGTCGCCTCAATCCTTGAGCAAGTCCACCTTGTTCTCACCTACGAGGTGGCACGCCCCACAATAGGTTATAGCTACATCAATGTTCGTACTCGCCTCTGCCGGCTCGTACTGAGAGTAGCATATATTTGCCTGCTAAGCAGGACCAATTTGGCAATGTCTCCGTTTCGTGGGTGTCAACGTTCCGCTGCTTATCAGCTCTTTCGACACTGGACGAAGCTTGATGCTGTAACCGCGCGGGCCGTTACAAGGGCTCACGAGTATATGGTGTTGACCTCTTCCAAAACTAAGACGATAGGAGTTGTTACCCATGGCATAGGTGCTGGGCGTACTGAATCGTGACGACGAGTTATAGGAAGCTGCAATACAAGCTCACGCGTCGTTGCATATATCACTGAGTCATGTGATCGTGTCAGAACGCGTCGCCACGGCGCCCACCCGAGGCTCCGACAGCCTCTTCGCCGTCTTCAACGTCTTCACCATCTCCTGGCCATCCCTCTAGGTCAATAGTGTCCTAAGAATAAGACCTGCAGATGCGCACGCTACTGATTGACTGTAAGTAATTGCTTCCGAGCCGTCCCAAGTCTAACCGCGGTGCCGCATTTGTGTCATATCAGTGGTCGCTGCGAGTACTCTTTCAAATGCAAGGTGTCCTTCTGTGACAGCGTGGCTCTACGCGGTCTCTTCAGGATATAGAACTGTCTTTTCAGACGTAGTCCATTGGTAACTCTCGCTTGCCAGCGGATCCCAGTACCCCGCGTGCGCGTCAAGGCCTTGAGATAAAGCATGATCACCTGCATCCATTCCTACGCACATTACTCCCCCCTTCTATGACATGGCCACAAACGGTACGCTCATCCATACTACCACGCAGACAGCCTACAGCCCTATGGCAGACAGCGGGTCGCCGGCGCCCAGGAGGTCACCAGGAATGAGCCCGCCGAGCAGGCCACCATCACTCGCGGCCGGCGTAGCGGCAGTCTGGGACACTGGCGCAGGCACCTCAGGCATGTCGCTCTGAAGAAGACGTGGGTCAGCTCTGCGACTCTACAGCAACGCCCTCTCATGAGGGCGCCGGCGCGTGTACGGCACCGTTGACTCACCGTGGCCTGGCACATCTGCGCGTAGAAGCCTGTGACGGTGCCCATCAACTCGGGGCTGTTGCAGGTCCTGATGAGGCAGGACTGGACCGTGCCGTTTGCGAGCGCGTTGCAGACGCACTGGGCGGCGTCGGTGGCTGCGTCGACACCGTTGAAGGCGCCGCCTGAGATGGTGCAGCCAGGCATGATGCTGTTTTGGTTCAAACAGCTCACTGCACAGTCCGCTGCATAGACGGAACAGAGAGATGGTCAGAATGCCTGGGAATCGCAGTTGTACCGCGTATGGGTCCACTCACGGAGCTGAACCGGTCCAGGGTCCTGGACCTGCCTGTTGTGCAGACCCTGGTGAGAGGCGTAGGCGGTGGTGATGCCCGCGAGGAGGGCCGATATGAGGATGAATGTGCGCATTGTGTGTGGCGCTGTTACTGGTGGTTGGGAGGTAGGAAATGAGCGACTGAGGGTCGACTGAGGAATTTCGCACAGGAGAGGCCCGAGGGGATTGGGGACCCTTGGTGCTGAGGGCGGTGTGCTCTGCATGGGTGGGTTTTATAGTCTGTGCACCAGTGAGACAGGAGGACGACTTGCGCGAAGTTGTCGCGTCCCTTCTAACGCTTCCCTGGTCAGCTTCGGAGCTTCTATGCTCCTCTTGTCTGAATGGGTTCGCAGGTTTTCCATCTCTGTTGAATGGGAAGTGGGCAGAAGAAGTAGTGGCTGGTGCACTACATCGCTCTAGAAGTTGATGCGTAGCGTAGAAGGCCAATCTGGTCTTTCAGCCAAGTCTTCCATACACTCTCAAGACGCCAACTTGCCCTGATGCGTCGTAGCTGTTATAGTCATGTTCGGTTCAGCAGATTCGACATGATATCTGGAGACGTGGTCTTACAGCGAGCAGTGCCGTTCGGCGCATGTCTAGTAGTAATATGCAGCGAACCCCTCGGTGAGTCAATGCTACTGAGACTGAAGTACACAGATCTCATGGAAACCTATACTAGCGAAGAGTGATGCATAATGGACGAACCAGGAAACAGAGCGTTCGGAGCCAAACTGTGGGAACACCCAAACGTACGATGAATTTGCAAGCACCGTTGTTCTGTGCGTGGTCGCCGAAGAGGCCGCCAGGTATGAAGTGTCTCGCCACGTTCGTGTTGGGACAGAGTCATGTCGGCTCGAGTCATCGCACTTGTATCGTCCATGAAGGTGCTGCCGGTTAACTGTTACGCGGTGGTGGTTCTCGATCACGGGGAAGCAGACATACACGCTCATGATACTCCTTTCACCCGCACCGTCGGGCTCGCATCCCGTGCGACAAACGAAACCGTAGTCATACATGTTGTACAAGGTAGGATGGGCAATACCAAGATAGCTCCGATCCCTTTCCCGTCTAATCCAGTGATGCGGGAACGGAAGCCGCGCCGTCCAAGACGGTGCCCAAAACATTGCCTGCACCGCCTGCACCGAGCCCGCGGACCACATTGTCATTCTGAGGGGAGCGCGAGCGAGTTAATACCGCGAATCAATGCCGTTAGGAGTACTCACCTTGTCCGGGCAGTGCTGTAGAAGGGACGCCAAATAGCTGACCGGAGTCGCCTGGCCGAGCGAGTTGGTGTTGTTGTAAACGCAGGCCTTGACGTTGGCGATATCCGAACAAACATCCTTCGGATTCGGGCATCCTGCAGACGTGAGACAAGAGGCTAACCAGGCCTGTACTGGCACTTCGTCAAGCCGGAGGAAGTGGATCAGTATGGCGCGATAGGGTTGTACGGGGAACACGGGTGCTCACGGATGCCAGAGGACCCAGAAGAGGAGGAACAATCCGAAGAGCAAGGCTGTCGACTGTGTAGCATCTTGGAATGGGCGTGAGAGACGGCGATGCTGGCGAGGACGGGGACGAAGGCGAAGGCGTGCATCGCGTAGGGCGTAGAGGTCGTTAGGCTGTGCGAGTTGTCGTAGACGGGCTTAAAGGTTGAGGCTGGGTAGGACGTGCTCTACCTTGCCGTACTTATACTCGACGATGTGAAGAATTATGACTAACGTCCGGCCTCTCGTCGTGCATGTTTCGATAAGCATCGTCCATAGCGGCTTCCACGCCGCGGATATTCGCCTCTTGAGCCGACGAAAATGCCGAGTAGAAATCTGTCTGCGTTGTGAGCGACGACATAACTATGATATGACCTTTCGGCTCAGTGTCGGGCGACGATCCCGCTCGCGTCGCTGTGTTCCGTGCAACGTGTGAAGAGTCCTACGTGCACCTGCCAGCGTAGAGCTCGTACAAATATGCGCCTTGATATTGTTAGTCGCGAAGTTGATGATTACCCTCTATTCACAGTGACAAGAGGTCCTGCCCGTGAAGTAGCCAGATTGTCGAACGGGCCCCGGGTCTGCAGACAATTCTGGGTTGACGGTTTGCAACGATGATCATCCCATTGCCGCATTAGCGGAGCGAGGCGTATACAGTGAATCAAAAGCTCGCCGTCAGCACAGAGGTATCCTCCCCAAGCTGCTGGGAAATCACGGAAGGCAATTCAAATAATGTGAGTCTTTTCGCAATGGATGAGAGACGTACAGATCGGAGTAGAGATCGCAGGATGAGCTGCATGGCTAGTCAGAAAGCATGATAACTCTACGAGTTGGATGAGACGTACAGTATGCAGCCACGGTATCGATTCAACCCAACCGTCCTCACGAGCGCTCATCCCACGTGGTAAGCATTTCTGTCACGCGTGCGTCACACCCGCGATTTCTCAGTGTCTAAAGGCCGCCACCTCCTCCCTGTTCCTCAACGTGTCGGCCTGCCATCGTGGATGAAAATGCTGCGCGACGGCACGGAACAAGGTACATCAATATAGCATGGCGAAGCCGTACGTCTTTATCGGGCCTAGGGATAGCCCGGTATATGCATCTATGTTCCCGTTCTACATACATACTAGGGCTATATCTTGTACTTCCATGGAACAGTCAGGTTATGCGAACGGTTGGTAGTGGGAAGGCGGTGAGGTACGTGTTGTTGTTCTATTCGGGCGTCTCGGAACCATTTCTGACTTATGCCATCTATCCGACTTATGCTCAGGACAGAGCTTTCTCTTGCTTACTTCGATGAACGCGTAGCTGTTAGTGTGATACACTAAACGAATGTAAGCGTCCGAGGTCTTAATCCCTGATGAAACATCCGACTTCATGAAGGTGACAACGATTACGAACTTCGCAACACTCTTTGTCATCTCCAGTCCCCGGGGCTCATATTCAAATCGTCATCAAACCTTCGACATTGTGGCAGCGTGAACGTCAATCTGAGAGGCTTTGCACTCGATATATGCACCCGAAATCCTTCACAAGTCGCATGAATCGCGGCTGAAGCCGACTGGCGAGCGAGATCGTCGCTGGGCGCTATCAACCGGAAGGCAATCCCAAGGTTCAGTCATCACTCACGGCACAGACGAACCTTCTACTCGGTGTCTACGGCTAGAATGCAAAGCGAACGTCCGTGGCGTGTAAGCAACTATGGAGGAAGTCCGTCGGGGCGTCCAAGGAGACACCATATGTCGGCCGGTACTCTTCACATCGCGCAGTATAAGTACGGGCACCCAGAGCACACCCTACTCAGTCTCAACCCTCAAGCAGCCGCAAGTCTCTCTACAGGAACTCGCACAGACTAACGACCTTCACGCCCTACGCGATGCACGCATTCGTCCTCGTCCCAGTCCTCGCCAGCATCACCGCCGCTCTTGCCCATTCCAAGGGGCTGCTGAGTCGGCAGCCTTGCTCTTCGGATTGTTCCTCCTCTTCTTCCAGTGGCCGTGAGGATCCATGTTCTCCATACATTCCTGCCGGGCCGTGCTGACCCTATTCCTCCGGCCCGACGAAGTGCCAAAACAGCTCCCCTGGTTGGCCGCTTGCCTCACGTCTGCCGGATGCCCTGATCCATCGGACATCTGCTCGGACGTCGCCAACGTCAAGGCCTGCGTTTACAACAACACCAACTTGCTCAATCAGACCAGCCCTGTCGACTTTTTGACGTCTCTTCTACAGCACTGCCCAGACACAGTGCGTACTCCTAGCGACATCAATTTTCAGTACTAACTCCTGCTCCCCCTCAGGACAGCACGGCGGCGCGGAGGTAGATTTAAACCAACGATGTTCAGAGAGAACGGTAGCTGAGATCAGATGAGATACTTCGAGAATGCGCACATTACTATGTACAATGACAGGCTCAATTCGGTACGCGGCAATGAGAAGAGATGGGTGTTCATCACACAAGTATGCGGCGGTCTGTCCAGATCTGCGAATCGCCATATTACTAGCACAGCCCCTTGAGGTTCAGATCAGTTGTAAGTAGGGAGAGAACGACGTAAGCGAGGATATCCGAGTCGAAGGTAACACTGAAGGATGTACATCTTCAGTGTGGTGAAGTGCGCCTTGACAATTTCATGACATTGACTCGCAGCCACACTACTCCTTGCAGCGAACTTCTAGCTTCCATTGCTTCGCCGCGGCCTTCTCGTGGTTATAGGCTCGACTTGTCTGGGAACATCTGCTCCGACTCGCGACGCACGCTGGTATGCGTTGCGGTGCGCGACCACTATCTCCCTGCCCACAACACACAATTCCACTCTTCTGAGCGGGACCTTCGGAAGAGATCTCCTTAGTATATAGCACTCGGCAATCGATCAAAAAATAGGAACATAGAGGCGATCCTATCAACGGATATCAGCCCTCTCCCGCGTACATCCTCCTGCCCTTGCCAATGATGTCTGCGGGAGCACCAGAGTGCAGACTTGCTCCCACCCATACTGATACGACACTGACGGGCTCAGTTCGACACGCGTGACTACAGGCCGCCACCTAGGATTCCGGTCAGGGATCCCAGAAGCCCACTGAGCGGGTCGTCGCCAGCGCTGGCGCTTGCAGCCGAATCTCCCGAAGTATCGTCCCGCGGCAGGTTGGGCTAAGTAACACGCATGTTAGCTCGGCATATCAGCGGCAGCACAAAACGTTGGCGGGAGTCAGGGTGAATGTACGCTTACCGTGGTCCCGCACAGCGTTTGGTAGAGCTCAGCAAATTGCGGTGCCCCCGCGACGTTGTTGCAAGCCTGGGAAAGACAGAACGTGATGGCGGCTCTTGTGGCCGGGTCGCAAAGGCACTGCGAAGAGTCGCCGCCGGTCGAGTTGACAGAGCAGTCGACGTTGAACCGCGCGACACAGCCATTCAAGCACTGGCCTGCGCCACCGCGTAAAGGTCATGATCAAATCCACGGCGAGTCATCCATATCACACTCACCGAGAGCGCCTTGGTCAGGGAGTTGCCGGTTCTTCAACCCCTCGGGAGAGGCGTACACGGCTGTAGTCATAATGGCCGCGAGGGATGAGAGGATGGTAAAGGTGCGCATCGTGCAGAATTCCGTTGTTGAATAAATGAGAGACTTGAGGAAAGCGAGGGCGAGCAAAGAGAGGCTGGAGAGCGAAAGGCTTGAGAGATTCGTGCTCTACCTCCTCGTATTTTATATAGTTTGTGAGATCTTTGGCACCGGAAGAAGCTATCGCAATGCCACCCTGAAATCAGGTCCGGCATGTGCCTCTTGAACTCGCGTTGAAACGGATCGAATGTTGGTAGAACTTGAACGTCAAGTCTGTCGCATCGAAGCGACTTCGATGGCGGCAAGCGACGATCCCGCCCGCCCAATTCCGACTACTGTCAGTCGCACACAATCGCAGAAGCACGCTAGGTGCAGTCGCTGGATGCAGAGCTTCCTTATTCAAGCGCGTTCATATATCTATGTTCTGCCCGATCACGGCAGCGAAGTAGGTCGCGACACGGACCGACGGCGCGCTGCCATCCAGCAATGACGCGCCGTCCGCAGAGCGAAGAAGTCACAACCAAAGTAGTAGGTGCCGGTAGAGCGGAAAAAAAGAAAGAAAGGCGGCGACTACCCCATTTACAGCAGTGTACGCACCTTGGCATGGCGGAATCGAAGCAGACGGACATCCTGAAACATCCTCCCACGGGAGGATCCCGACGTCGGGCGTACATTCCGAGTCTGTGCCATAGAGTAGCAGGTCTGTTCGGCTCATATGCAGCGAAGCGTTTGAGAGACAGCATGTCTCCGCAGTTGAGTACCACTTCCTGAGCATACACTAGCAGCATCACTTAAAATGTTGCGTATTCCAAGTTACGTACCATGGAGTCGCATGTACGCGTGTTGTCCATGTCGACAACTAGCGATGTTCTGTGCCAGAGTAGACGTTGCCCGTGCGTGAGTCAACCGATTTGAATAATGCCCCGTCCTCCCAAACCTGAACCATCTGCTCAAAGGATCATCGCAGCCGTCAATATTGAAGCGAGGCTCTATCAAGTTCATGTTCGGGAATTTATCTCGAAAGACCGGTCAGCTCAGTGTCCAAATGCAAGGCAGGTGATCTATCAGGTTGATCACACTCACTTCCGAACTATGAATCAACCGTCCCCTACATATTTAATCAGGTCATTGCCACTGCCGTGATGATGAACGGCATGCTTGCCATCATCGAGGTCGAATACGTCGTCGGAGTGCATGGGGTTAAGTAGGACGTCTGCATGTAGTGAGGACGTCTTCTCGCTAACAATTAGATGTAATCCCGGTGCTTTTCTCAATATACTTGTGCTGGGGGAGGATACGGTCACCATTGCAACCCATTGAATACCTCCGAAGTTGCGACCAGCACTCTGAATCTCCCAGTACTAGCATTACTGCTTCTCCCAAGAATATTAGTGAGTATACCGGTTTGGAGCGTCCGCAGGTAGTGTGTGCATGTCGAGCAGACGTTCTCAAGCCATGGTTGCCGAGTCATGGTGGATCAAACGAGAGTCGCATAAGCGAGAGCCGCCGGGGCCCACCGGGCGCTACCAGGAGGCTTTCGCGTCAATCCTTCCCACGTGATCGCGTCGGAACGCGTCGTTGAAGCGCCGGCGTCGGGCGTCTTGCCATCCTGCATTTCCATCCACCACCATCTCTCTTGCGACGTGCATACAACGAAGATATTGTTCTTTAGATACAGTGCTGATAGGAAGGCTCTATATGGTAAGCTCTGCTTGGAAGGCTCTATATGGTAAGCTCTGCTTGGAAGGCTCTATATGGTAAGTTCCGCATAGAATAAGATACGTTTGCATGCTTATACAGCTTGGTGAGTGTATCGACTTGTTCACTGAACACCAGCTAAGACAAAGAACGTGACCCCCCCCCCTCCTTCGTATTAGTACGTAGATTCATGGCGTTGTACTGGTGTCAGAACTCCTCTCTGACAAAGGACGGAAGGTTATCGTTCCCTGGACTCATGATATACGGAAAACATGCTTATCATCCGTCGTTGGACAGTTCGACTGATCATCCAACAGCCTGCCGGTGGGTATCGCGGTGACCCGACGCAAGAGGCCAGACCAGTTATATTGCTTTGTCCGCCCTCCGCCCTTAAGCACTATTGAAGGTTCCGTCAAGCACTGCTCGTACATTTCCATCCCAATGTCAGCCAAAGGACAGGTATGAACCATCCCGCGACGTGCATCCATCTGCAGGACACAGAATGGCTGCTTCCATGCGCTCAAAAATGTTCAGCTGGACGCCGCAACCTAGTCGCCAACTGTTGGCAGAGCCCGTCGTCGTACGTCTGCATCTGAGGGCTGTCGCGCAGCTCATCGCAGGAGAGTACTTCTTCCGGACATTGCGATGCTGATATCGTTCCGGCGGCGGCACTAGAACCACCCACTCATCATCCATCGCAGGGAGCTGTATGAAGACACCGCTCAACGCACCCACACGTCCACACGAAGTCCTTCGCGTGTACGTGCCCGGTCAAGTCGGTCCCACCATGGCGCTTTGAGTTTGGTTCTCGAGCTCGACGCTCGGTCCCCTCACATCGAGATAAAAGGGGCATCATGGATCACCACTGCCTGCAGAAGATCCGTCATATAAATCGCCCGGGCGGCAGAACGGGACGTATTGTTGGGCGTGAGTTTGCGGTCCGGCCGTGGTCATCTTGCGGATGGCAGTTGAGCTAGGGCCACGCATGGTTCGAATTGTGGCAAATGCGATGGCAACAGTAGGAAAAGAGTTCGGACTCGGTAGTGATTCTTGGTTCTCCACCGAGCGTACTCGTGAACGTGAGTCCGTTCGTACTGACTGATCTCGAACAGGAATGAGCGGCATGTCCGGGCGAGAAGCCTGATCATCCTGCAGCGCCGTCGATGCAGATATGCACAACTCGCGCACGCCCTATGATCCACTCCCACATCGTCGTTCGAGATTGTGCGCTCGACCTTCTATCTACACACCCATAGCCTCGCTCGAGTTGCCTTCTCCAGTCGTACGACAGACACGTTCGTTCGTCCGACCCCAACACCCTTCTCTCAGGATCCCAAGCCTCGCGCCCCGCTCAAAGACCGCCGAACCCGGATGCATACAGAGATTCCTCTCCTTGCGCGTCGAGCGCCCGGGTCCGTATCATAGTAACACGCTTCCGAGCCCCCAGGCGACCCTATACGGCAGAGAGGTCGCTCGGCCCTCGCGGTTTCGAGCTTCCAAGTGGGAGAAGATACGCGCATTGAGCGGCCCCCGAGGCTCGCGATCGCGCGCGGCGCAGCGGCAGCTGCAACGCAGAACGGGAAGTAGTTGGAACTCGAAGCCGGCGGCTGATGACCGCTCGAGCTCAAGCAAGACCTGAGCCTGCAGCGCGCAGATAGGGTCACCCACGCATCAATCTATTCCAATCGCCATGAGAGCAGAACCGGGGTTGTACGGTGACCAGTAGTGCTCAATCCGCCTGTTGGCATCACGCGTATGGACCATCGGAAGCGTTCTATCCTCTCGCGCGCGCGGAGGCACAGCGGCGCGGGCTTCCAAAGTCTCAACTCCTGAATACAGACTCCAGAGGACCAGGCTCACCAGAGCCGCAGCGTCGAATTCGAACATCGAAGCCTGCCACGGCGTTTGCCAAGCAAGCACTGGCAGGCCCGTCCAATGGACTGACAGTGATGGCCAATAGAGCTTCGCGCCCTTGCGGTGCGCTCGCAGTTGCGACCCACGCGTGTCGCATGGTGCGAGTCGGCAGATCCGTGTTGGAGGATATCACTCACCGCGGCAGATCTCTTTGATACGATCATATGATTCCAAACGACCCGCGCCCGCGCCCTCGAGCGGAAATGTCATGAGGTATATCCGTTGTGTGTATTGCGCATTATACGAGGTGATGTTGGTGGTGAGAGGGATATCACGAACGAACGGGAGATGCTACAAGAAGCCGAAACTCAGATCAACCAGACCAGAGAGAAAAATGGATACACTCGCGCAAGCGCGGCGGGACGGGAACGTCAGCCAGAGTGGACCAGCGACAGCGACAGCAAAGAAACAACGACGACTACTAAACGGGTAAGTAGAGGAGGCGGGGGATAGATAGATAGGTGGGGTAAGTAGGTATCGGGTGCGGATGGTGGGGAATAGCGAATGTATAAACATAGCGCGAGCCAAAAAGGTTCTCTCTCGGCAAGGAGCGTGTGGGTGCGTGGGTACAGGGCGCGAGGGGCGAGTGCGAAGCGCTGATGTTTTGCTCTATGTCGCGGGCGGGGGATAATGGAGCTTAGAGCTTAGAGGACGAATGCTGCCGCGCCGATAGCAGCGAGCGCGGCGAGGGCGTTCGCAGACCGCGAGGACGCGGCGTTGGGGGTGGAGGTGGGCGCGGAGGAGCTGGTGCTCGCGGGGGCACCGGTGTTGGTAGAGTTCGCGCCGGTGGCAGCGGGGGTCTGGGCCGCGGCAGCAGAAGAGGAGAGAGTGACACCCTGCATTGGCCGAACACACGGTGTCAGACGGAAGTTTGAAGAAATCAGGGGGGAAGTAGCAGGATACTCACGACAGAGGCACAAGCTTGCTGAGCAGCGGCCTCGGCTTGCTGGAGGTCCGCGCCCGAGCAGGAGGTGACAACACAGTTGGTGACGGAGGAGACGAAGCTCTGGCTATGGCACAGGCAGTTGTCGTCGACGGGGTCGCAGCTACCGAAGTCGGCGTTCAGCAGACAAGGGTTGGCGCAGTCTACACAGATATCGCGCGTTCAGGATGGTGGTGGACTAGAGATGAGTAAAGGGAACGCACCGGGGTAGCCAGTCTGCCTGCGCTGGAGGCCAGCGGCAGAGACGGAGACGGCGGCAGCGAGAGCGATGATGGCGAAGAAACGCATGATGATGTAAATGTGCAGCTGTGAGGAAGCGGGTGGAAGCACAAAGGTGTCGCGCACAAAGGTTGCTAGAGGAGGGATGAGAGGGAGAGGGCTGAGGAAACTCTGGGTGAGTTGGAGGAAGGGGTTAGCGGGACAAGGGAGGCTTTATAGCGTTGGCAGGGAGGACTGAAAGCCATCTTCCCAAACGATCAGGGAATGGGCCATTGTGGGAGACGAACAAACAGATTGCCCAAAGCAGGCGGGGGAAGCCCTCGCTGCACGCGAACGACCTTCTCTCGCCCTAGCGGTGTTCCTGATCTCTCGTCCATCTCGCGTACGTACACAGTGTGCGACGCTCCCGCTGGGCGTCGAACAAACACTAGCTCACGACGGGGACACTGTGTCGGACAATAGAGACTGGTTGGAGACAAAGGACGGCCAGACCTCGGCGGGCTGCCATACTGGCGGATGAAAGGGAAAGCCATTGTGGGCGGCCGTGACCAAACATCTTCGCGGACGCAAACAACGCCTTCCTCTTTCGCCCCAGGCACACCCCGGATTCCCCCGCCCAGCCCATCACGGCCCTTTCCGCCGTCCCCACGCGCCCACCATGTCTCAGACGCTCGGCCTCTCTGTAGGCGCCCGGTCGGCCTCCTGCCTCTTTCAGCCCGGTCCTCCGAAGAACTAGCAAGCACCACCCCAGCCACTGAACCTTATTTCCTCCGCCACCGCGAACAAACAACACCAAAGAGCCCGAGTGCGCGCTCCTCGACAGTTGTGCGGTTCCCGATAGCCCAAGCTCACCGACTCCGACATCCTCAAGACATGGTGCGTTGCCCTCCCGCTCGTCCTTAACGTCGTCCTCCGTGCTGAACAATATATGTCAGGCCCCCTCCGCTAAGACCACCAAAAAGGTGTGTACGATTGACCGTATATTGCAGCGACATAGCCCTCATGCATTCTGTGAATCTTTGCTCCTCTGGAAAACCTCTGCCTCCACCCTGCTCGCATCCTCGTACTCTGCTCTCTGCTATGCCTCCTCTCGAAACTAGTCCGGCAAGACGCGCTCTGCGCTCCAAGATGTCGTGACGCGCGAGTACACCATCCACCTCCACAAGCGCGTCCACGGCCGCTCCTTCAAGAAGCGGGCTCCCTGGGCCGTCAAGTCCGTCGTCGACTTTGCGCAGAAGGCGATGGGCACCTCGGACGTCCGTCTTGACCCCAAGCTCAACCAGGCGTTGTGGGCGCAGGGCATCAAGTCCGTCCCCCACCGGATACGCGTGAAGCTTGAGCGTGCGTACATTTTCTCTCCTACCGGCGCTTGATGTACAGCGCAAGAAAGCTGTCCTATCATCGAAATATGAGGTACGAGGTACTTACACGTACGCTTCGATTATGCAGGCAAGCGTAACGACGAGGAGAACGCGAAGGAGAAGCTCTACACGTACGCGACCTACGTCCCTGTAGAGTCCTTCAAGGTCAGTACCTCGTCCCATCCTCTCATTTTCATCGAGCTCGTATATTCATATCCGGTTTTCCTCTAGGGTCTCGAGACCGTCGTCGTCGACGCCGAGTAAACACCCTTTTTCTTCATGTCCGCACCGTGTCGATTCTCCGCCCCGGGCGAGGTGGCACCCGAGGGAGCACCGGAGGGAAGGGAGGGAAACGGCCCTATTTTCTGAGTGGGCTGGCCACACTGTCCGATGATGTATTATGCCTTGCCATGCAACCCACACGTACGTACGCTCTGCCGCCACGCGCTACTACTGCACCCTCCCATATGCTATGTCGAGCAACCCCAAAACGCAACTCTTTATTCGACTTTTTGCTGTGTGTACCATCATATGAGGTTGGTGTGATATGTTCCTCTCTTTATTGCATTCCGCAATCATTGAGAATATGCCGACCACTGGCTTGGCTAGTTGGTTGACTTTCCAAGGTAGTGTGCGCAGATCTGACAGTTCAGCACCAGCGCCGGCTGGTAGACATCGTGCTGTATCTCATGGGGTGATGCTACGCTAGTATTGTTATCTCTTGACCCACTTCCCGAGAGCAACAGAGCAATTACGATGCATGCAGACTATCTACAAGAATGCGTTCTATGAGTGTCCCCTTACGCTCGTGCCCTTCGCCTGCGCCATTTACCCATCCATCATCAAAGTCACCACGAAATGGACCAGAACGCTTGGATCCCATTACACTGACGCGACCTGCCTACGAGGACGAGATGCTGGTGCATCATACGTAGAGGAGGCTGCGGTCGTGGCGGACCTTGACGGCGTCCGCCCGTGTTGACTTGTTCGACATGCGCTCCCAGATCGGGTCTACGTCCGGCCCGTCGAGGTCGCCTGCGCCATCCCAGCCCCAGCACCATACTGCAGTAGCGCTCCCGTCAGCACATTGTTCTCGCAGAGCATTGCCAAACAAGAGAACGAGGAAAAGGGGCGGTATGGGCATATACAGCACAGATAAAGAAAAACAGGAGAGAGCGGAGGGAAAGGGAGAGGAAGAACGCGAGAGTAAGGACACATACCGTATTCCGGGCCAGGCTGGAAGTCGATGGGCTCGCCCTCTTCTTCGGTGAAGAGCCGGTCGTGGGGGCCGAACCAGGCGCGGTCCTGCGGGTCTGTGCGCGGGTTGTCGGGCAGACCGCCGAGGCGGGCGTACCCCCGGATCGCGGTGAGGTTCCGGCGGGAGGGGTGGATGATGTCGAACACGCGCTGTTGGCACGAACGTCCATGTCAGCATTTGTCAAACAAATCCCTTAGCAAAGGGGGAAGGAGCAGCGGCAGTAGAAGGCGAAAACGTACGTGGTCGTACGCGAGCTTCACGCGGGGCACCATCAGTATGCGGCCGTAGCCCGCCTCCCAGTAGTCGTTGCAGATGAGCGAGCACTCGGACGCGGAGCACTCGCCCTCGGTGATGCGCGCCATGCGGAAGCGGACGTGCGGCGGCGCGTAGAACGGCGCAGGGTCGAGCACGGCGATCCCGTTCCAGCACGACTGCACCTGCAGCGGCAGGTGCTGCATGAACCGCTGCTGCGACGGCCCGTGGTGGAAGATGGACTCGAACGGCGCGTTCTCGAGCGCGGTCCCGTTGATGTCCCGCGCGACCCAGTTGTCGTAGAACACGGGCGAGCCCTGCGCGAAGAGCAGATTAGCGCCGGGAAGGCAGAGGAGCGGGAATGTCAAAGACGTACGAGCTCTTCGTGATACATGTAGTCGGCCGCACAGGTGATGCCGGCGTTGTTCCTCCGGCTCTGCCAGATGAGCTCGAGCAGGTCGTCGACGCACGGGAGGATGTCGTTCATGAAGATGATCGTGTCAAAGTACTCGTTCTCCGCGTCGCGCAGCTCGTGCAGGGGCACGAACGCGGCGTTGCGCACCTCTGCGAGGTACTCGATGCGGTGGTTGAACGCGCCGCGGGTGCGCATCGACGTGCGGATCGTGACGCGCATGCCGACGGAGCGGCAGAGCGCGTCGAAGATGCGCAGGAGCGCCTTCGTCTGATCCGTCGAGCCGTTCTCATAGATGGACACGTACACGTTGTGGTAGCCGAGGATCGCGGCGACGCGGAAGAGCGTCGCGAACAGGTCCGGGATGATGTCGAACGAGTTGTACAGGTTGATCGCGAAGAAATATTTGTGTGAGTCGGGCCCGAAGCGCCGTGCGGACGGCACGTAATCCCCGTCTACACTACTCCCTAGTCCGAGGGCATCGAGCCAGGAAGAGGCCGCAGGAGATTGGTGTCCGATTAGGGAGGCATACCGTTCTGTCGCTTGCTCCTTGTACATTGGCTGAGCGGGTCGTGTGCACTCTTTTGTATAGTGCGGCGAGAGGTGCGTGAGCAATTCGAGCACTCTTCTCCGTTGGTCAAGCGTAGGTAAGGTCAGAGGAGTCTTCGCTGGTGTCCTGGATGACGGGAGCACTGGAGCATGGCGACCTCTCCACGCCGAAGTGGCAGACTATGTGATTGTCAGTACATCGACATGCACTCGGTGTGAATCGAAGACACTGAAGAGCGGGATGCGGCAATGTTGCGTGGTAGGCTCGCACTGCGAACACGACGAGACTCTTTGGGTGTGTGGAGTACTGTTCTGGGCACCCTGATGCCAAAAGAGCTGCTAGAATGAGATCACGATACACATGATGCCGAGGAATATTGCTGTGCTGTCCAACAGTGATGGCCACGGTAGAACACTGTTAGGAGATGCCGTGCAAGAGGGCCGCAAAGCAGCACGCTTGCCAGACAGCTCACAGAGATTCGTATCGAGAGCCTTGAGAAACGCGTACTCACCGATGAGAACATTTTGGAGACGAAAAGGCCGACCATGATGCCTATGGAGAGCGCGACCCATGTCGGGATCCTGGCTAGTGGATGTTTACTCCGAGGCTGCATTGCGTACAACGGAAGTCTGTACTCGCGATAAGAGACCATCGTGAGGTAGCGCGAGAAGAGTGGATCAGACGTACCACTCGGAAACAGTGTGCAATGCGAGGGTTCCGACGCGCTACCTCCGACGTGACTGCCTGGAATGTGCGCTGAGGCCGGTGGTGTATATGCGCGGTGTCGACGAGTCGCCCAGTGGAGCTACGATATACCAATTAAGAGAAAATAAAGATAGAGAATCCTGTAGGGTATACGAGCGCTGGGCCGACCAGAGAGACGGCAGAGGGCGGAGGAGGGTGGAGGAGAGGGGAGGAGGCAAGGAGGTCGACAGAGGGAGCTGCCAGAAAGCAAAGAGCGGAGACGCCCATTTTGTCCCGTTTTGGATCGGGCCTTGGCTGCCACCTTGATCCAATTGCAAGCTCAAGTGCTCTCCTCTTCCTTCTCCCTCGTCCTCCCCCTCTCCTCTTTCCGCCCTCCTCGCCGTCGCCGCACCCGGTGAACAGCTCGCGGATGCAACGCCGCGCAGGCAAGGCAGTCGCCCACATCAACGTCCCCTCCACGCCCGTCCGTATGGGCTCCGACGCCGAAAAGACCCCTTCGCGTCTCCACCAGAAGAGCCTCGGGGTCACCAATCGAATATGGCTCATCCTGGTCGCCTTCGTCGCCCTTATTCTATTCACTCGCTCTATACTCCCTACAGACTCTTCTAATTCTCGACACCGTCTTCTCCATACCGACCTCAAGCCCAAGAACTACCTCAACGTCTCCGACGACGCCAACCCCTTTCCTTTCTGCCCTGCTCTGGGTCCCGGTGATGAACTTGCGTCAAAATACGACCCTATCGTCCTCTCCCAAACGCGCTTCCATACTGGGAGTGGTGCACGCATCCAGCGTGTCATTAACAAGGCTCTCGCAGGCCTGCCAGTAACCATTAGTGTCATCGGAGGTTCAGGTAAGCACGTCATTTCTTAACGCGCCTCCACGTATTTCCGCGCTCTGCTCTCGCTGCCTCTCCACCTGAACTGTCCAGACAAGGCTGGATGGTGATTGCGGTGGTAGGAGTGACGTTGTTGCCATATGCTTTCGAGTGGTATCAACCCTACATATCAAACCGCCCCGTCGAAGGAGTTAGAGCGATGTTTCAACGTCTACGATACCGTAGAAGTCGTTGCTCATACCTCTCTTGGACGATTCCTAGACGTATGACGTCCTCAAGGTCGTCTTGAACCCGTTCCTCAAACGCCTTACGTTCCGTTCATATAGTGATACAGTTTGGATCGACTAGCGCATAATCTACGCTCTGCTATCTTCCTTCGCTGTCTGGGGCAATGCTGACTTTTCCTAAACAGTCTCTGCATGCCACGGTGCTGGTGACGATCCACTTGCACCAGGATGCTACCCTGCACGCTTCTTCAACTGGTGGAACGGTGTATTCCCCCACCCCGCATCTGAATTGACGAACGGCGCCATGCGACGGACCAGCTCCTCATATTTCTCATTCTGCAATGCCCACCATATACCTGACATCACGGACCTCGTTATCGTTGAGCTTGATGTGGACGACGCCAAGTAAGTCCGCTCCTAAAAATGGACAACACTTGGTCTAACAGAGATTCGCGCAGCACGAATGTGTCAATGGACGAGTTTGAGCTTCTCATACGGTCGATCCTGATCCGGCCGGACGCACCTGCCGTCCTGATCCTTGGTCACTTCAGCCCACAGGTCGCGCAGTCCAAAGGCTTCGCCGGTGCCGACCACTGGCACAGTCTTGTGGCGCACTTCTACGATGTACCCCACATCAGGTAAGAGCGCTGGTCCTCTCACATAGCGCATATACCCACCTTTCCTCGCAGTGTCAAGCCTGTACTGTACCCGCGGTACATGGCGGATCCAGCATCCATCAACAAGTATTTCACCGACCCCGTCCTTGCGAACACAGCCGGACACGAAGTCATCGCGGACGTCCTCATCTCGTACTTCCAGTCGCAAATCTGCAACGCCTGGGCAGCCATCACCGGCCACTCTGCAGAGGCGCTCCCGTCTGCCATTGCGCCAGTTCTGGCCGACAACCAGGCGAAGCAGCCGACGGATGCGCGCGGGCTCTTTGGCGGAGTCGCACAGCGCAAGGGCGCTGCGGCAGGCGTCGTTGCCGAGGACAAGGAGGCTGCCGGCGTCGCCAACCCCATCGTCGCAGACCGCGACGCGGCGGGACGCCCTCCGGCCTCACAAGATCCCCGGTTGCGGGTGCCCCCGGTGCGCATCAACAGCCGGCCCGCGGACCTCGAGGCGGCCCCGTTCGAGGAAGTCGCACCCTACTGCGTCTCTGCCAACGATCTCGTAAACCCGCTCCCGCTGTCGATGTTCGCAGGCTCCGGGTGGGCGGCGTACCACCCGCCGCCGGGCTCCGCAGAGCTGTCGTCGCACGCGCATTATTTCTACTCGTCCCTGCCGACGAGCCGGTTCCGGGTGAACATCCAGATCGGCGCGGGCGACGTGGGCGTGTACTACGTCAAGGAGCCGCGGGAGCAGGTCGGGGAGGGCAGCGCGGTGGAGTGCTGGGTCGACGACAACTACGCGGGCGCGGTCGTGATCGAGAACGCTGGGGAGGTCGGGGAGCCAACGCCTTCGTGAGTGTTATGTCTCGCTGCTCGTCCTTCGCTTCAACGATACTGATTTTGCCTGGGATTTTGTAGACTGCAGATGATCGACCACCGGGTCGCGCGCGGGACGCACTACGTCGAGTGCCAGCTGCTGGGCGAGGAGGACGACCGGAACGTGCCGCCATTCAAGATCATCGGCATCTTCTCGACGTGAGCAGGCGCTGCTGGCTTCCGGCAGGCTGCAGCACTTCCCGGGGCGGCGGCGGCGTCCCTTCTTTTGTGCATACGACGTTTTCTGTGTGGCGTTTAATGGTAGACATAGTTGGTAGACCCCCTCGGTAATGGACGTGTTCGACTCGACAGAGCAGAGCTTGGGTGACCTAGCAACGAAGAGTCAAAACAGGCAGCAGCAGCATGGGCGTGGACGTCATCGCAGGGGACTCCTGGTGTGTGGTGCTGTACTCTACGTATACACGGCTTCTCACACTCTGGCGCTGTCAGCAGGTCTTGAGCCCGAGTTGCTGATGCTGGCTCGAGCGAGGTCGCCAAGAACTTGAACCTGCGACCATAGGTCCTAGGTATTTGTCGGCGTCCGGTCGCTGCTCGCCGCGCGGTCCTCATACGCCCATAAGCACCCACATGAGCGCGCGCCAGACTTGTACCCGAGCTCAAGGAGCACGATGGACAGACTGACTTTGCGTCCGCCAGTGAGTGATAGACGATGACTAGGCTTGCACCCGGCACCCGGACAGGAGTTGATTGTGTTGACAACCATGCTAGGCCGTAGTGCCCGGAAGTCAACTCAGGGCTCGAGCATACAGCACTCTGCTTCCGGACCACTCGTCCGAACATTGACGTACACGTCCGTAAGCTACATGCGACCACACTTGCTTCACTTCCGGACACTCTGCCTCTGTGGTTCCGGACCACACTGCCAGTGTCACTCCCTCTGCAAGATACGAAACCCGTGTATGGTACGAGCTCCGGGTAACCTTCTCGCAGCGCGTAATGGTAGGCGAGATCGGGTACATAGAGGATGCGGTACCCGGGTTGGGAAATGCGGGGAGGACAGTTGGGAATTCCGGATGTCAATTTGAAGGATCCAGACGGGGCGTCCGAGTCATCGTCGATGCGAATGAATGAGCAGCGGGTGAAGTGGAGAGCATAGTCTGGAGCTCGAAGATGTCCTGTCCTCGTGTGTAGACTATTCGAGCTCAGCAACACTGGACTACCACGCCGTGGAATGAGTTCGAGGATTAATGAATGGGCCCAAGGCTGATAGGATGTCATCGCGTCCATGGCGGACGGAAGCAGGGAGCTTCTCACCAGGTGAACATCCTTCTGCACTATTCTGGAGATACACTATCCAGTGCTGGTGAACGCTGCGAAACAAGGCGTGCTCGCACGATCCACTCGAGCCTGCAGTTCGGCTCATGAGTGGCGTTCGATGTAGGGGAACCGAATAGGTGCCCTATGCGGCTTTTTGGCTGGCCCTATTGTGGACGACGGCACTGTCCGAGAGGTGCACATTAATCCAGCAAGCAGTTGGCCTAACTTCGGTACCGCAGCACGACAGCAGTATCCTAGAGCTTGCAGTAGGCGAGTTACTCATCTTGGTTCCAAGAGGTGGTGGAAGCCTTCGCAACTCTACAACGCGCTTGATGTCAACCTTCAAGACACAAACTTGCATGGAAGCCGCTCACTCTGCCATACTGACTGACCGGCGTAAGCCCGATGCTTAATAACCAGCACGATGTGCCGACACCACGAGCTCTGAACGCTCCCGATGCAAGTTGGACCGGAAGTCGTACCCACATACCTACTCGCAGGTGCTCCGGGCGGTAACGAGCCGGGTCTTGGCGCTCTCATACATGTGTGGTGCATCGGTTCGTCCTTGATCCCGAAGGGGGTCTGTCCAGTACCATATGCGCGAAGAATGTGGCTTTGAGGTGGTGAGTGTGCGACGACGCAATGCCTGGGGTACCTGCTCGAACTTTGTTAATAAGCTAACCAAACCCGGTCCTTCGCCGACGCGGGTTCTCGTCAGATTATAGCCACTCTAGATAACGCGTCGTCGTTCGAATGACTAGTTCTACCACGAATGCATATAGCGTGTCGCAAGTGTCTATACGAGCTCGAGGTTGCGCTGCAATCAGATCAAAATGCTGCTGAGCGAGCTGAGATGCGGATGAAAGGAAGCCTGAAGGACGCGGCGGTCTTTCAAGGAAGCCGAGCCGGAGGACGATCGAAGGTTGTGCTGATCAAGAAACGGATGAGCCGCGGCGAGGGACGTCGATGCATCGATGACCTCACTAAGCAACGTCAATGTCCACAATCCCACAATCCCACTCGCCCGCCCGTCGAATGTTCTCTCCGGATCCCCGGCCGCGGCCTAGCTTTCCTCAACATGTCTGCGCACGCGCAAGGTTCGACATCACCCGCGGTTTATAAAGCACAGCACTTTGCACTCGACAGCCAGCAATTGCGTAGTCTCTCCCCTCCGCGCCCTCGGAGCCCCTTGATATCCCGCACAAGCTATAGCACAGAGGAGAATCCACAAACCCCTTACACCGTACTAGCATGGCCCCAGTAAAGAACGGACGCTATCTCTTCAAGGAGGTCCCTACCGGTAAAGCTTCCGCCACTCACATCCATCACTCGATATAATACTGACCACCGCACAGGCTTCCCCGAGCCGGGAAAGACGATGGACTATGACGAGTCGGAGACGATTGATCCTGATACCGTCGCTCTCAACGGCGGCTTCCTCGTCAAGGTCCTCGTCCTTTCCATTGACCCCTACCTGCGCGGCAAGATGCGCGACCCAAGCATCAAGAGCTATTCTGTACGGAATCATCCGTCCGGTCCTACTCTGTGTCGTGCGAAGCTGATCGTCTCTTTTCGTGACGTGCTTATAGGCACCTTTCCTTGTTGGGGAGCCGTAAGTGGCCACTTACTATGACTCTAGCGGAGCTTGCTGTAGTCATCGTGCATCGTATAGGTTGTACAACTACGGCGTCGGCGTCGTCGTCCGCTCCGAAAACTCGGCGGTCAAGCCGGGAGACCACCTCTACGGCGTCTTCAGTACGTCTCCCTAAAGCGATCCAAGTCCCAATGCATGACATCTAACGCGCCCACCGCATCGTATAGAGTTCCAGCACTATGTGATCGAGAAGGAGCCTAGCCAGTTCAAGGTCATCGAGAACAAGGAGGGCCTCCCCTGGTCGGTGTACGTTGGCGTCTGTGGCATGCCGGGTGCGTTCTCCAGGTATCCTTGTCGCTGGAAGGACGTCAATCTCACTCTCGTGATGATGGCTCAGGTGAGACCGCCGACTATGCGTGGAAGGAGTTCTCGCGCGCGAAGAAGGGGGAGACCGTCTTCGTCACTGCCGGTGCAGGTATGTCTTGTTTGACACAGCACGATGCATCCTGCTACTCATGCTGACCACGTTCTTTGTAGGACCTGTTGGAGCGTACGTCTCTCCGCATTGATTTACGCACAGCGTGATGAGTACTGAAAAATTGCCCTTAGGACCGTCATCCAACTCGCGAAGGCGCAAGGCCTGAAGGTGATCGCGTCCGCCGGGTCGGACGACAAGGTCGCGTTCATCTCCGAGGTTGGCGCGGACATCGCGTTCAACTACAAGACCGTCAACACACGCAAGATCCTCGAGAAGGAGGGTCCTATCGACATGTACGTGGATTGCTGCGAAGAATTGATGATCAGTGCTGACCTTAGGGCGCGTACCGAAGTTACTGGGACAACGTCGGCGGTGAGACTCTGGAGGCAGCCATCGACCACGCCGCCCGGCACGCGCGCTTCATCGTAAGTACCCCTCCACCCAATCCCCCATTCGCGCCGCCCACTCACCCCCAACTCCACTACGCAACCCCCCCAGGAATGCGGCATGATCTCGCAATACAACACCACGAACCCGTACCCGGTCAAGAACCTGCTGCAAATCGTCGGCAAGGAGCTCTCGCTCAACGGCTTCATCGTCGGCACGCTCCGGCCCAAGTACGAGGCCGACTTCTACGCGACGTTCCCCGCCCGCGTCGCGCGCGGCGAGATCAGGTACAAGGAGGACCGCGTGCGCGGGCTCGAGCGCGCCGGCGACGCGATCGTCGCCGTGCAGAGCGGGAAGAACTTTGGCAAGAGCGTGTTGATCCTCGCGGACGAGTGAGGCGCTCGTGCGTTGTGGGTGATGAGGATGTATCGTGGTTCGACGAGGCTCAGGAAGAGCACGTGTAGCGATAGTGGCGGGTACGGTGGCCTTACGGACGGACTAAGTGAGTTTAGGTAGCAGCAGACCCTGCAAATGTACGATATCAAGTGCTCTGAACCTCCGACTCGGCTTCATGCCAACCAACGAGGCTAGATCACCACGTTCACATCTGCTGCATTGTGATCCGAGGGTATACTGTACTGCGCTGCGGAGCAAGTCAGATGTAAGTAAGTAACGAAAGGAGCCCATCGCTGGTGGTCAAGAAAAATGTGATTCGGAGATACACTATTGGACATTCAGGGGATTGAACCCTGGACCTCACGCATGCGAAGCGTGCGCGCTACCACTGTGCCAAATGCCCATACGAGCACTTTTGCAACAGTAATAGTTCAAGCTACTGAAGGCTCATTAGGAAAGGTGTGCTAGATCTTACGTCACGATCGACTTGTGATCGACTTTCTTCGTCTTGTTCCCGCTACCTTGGGTAGTGGGTCTTTGGGGTCTGCAATGTTCGCAGGTCGCCCGCGAGATTTGCACGATTCACGTGATTTGTCGTCATTTGCTTTGTTCATGTTATGTTCGCGCTCCACTAGAGTCCGTCTCCCTCGAGCCGTTCCGTTGTACTCTTCGTGGTTCTCTCTTTGTCGACGACGCTGTACGACATGGCCTTCCTCGTTGGCTCTTGTGGACTCCACGCGCCGCATCACAACCTACTGTAGACCGCTTTGTCGATGTGCTGTTGTACCAGGTAGCGGGCATTGCCGCTCGTCGGCGCTACCGACTTATGGCATCCGTTACCGTATCCGAGATGGTGGCAGAACCACAGCTGTGCCAGCATACCTCCGCTCAGCATCCCGCCTCAGTAGTACTCTAGTGTCTCCTACATATGCATCCCCATATCCCCGTCCGAGCTAGCTCTGATGTCTCGGACATGTGTAGTTATGCATGCCGATGCTTGCTTCAAACCTCGAAGTCTCCGGTCGGGAAATATTGACGCTTGCATTTCCAACTCGGCCTGTATGAAAACCGTACCGGTCTCTATCTGTAAAGTCGCTCAATTGCATGTCGGCCCCGAGGACGATGAGACGACGGACATCGGCTATGTTGTCTGTAGAGATGACAGTACACTCTTTGATGCTTGCATTTGCAACTCGGTCTCTACCAAACCCGTGCCGGTCCGTTGGCGATTCAATGGCGACGATAATGGCAAGCTTGATCCATTGGGACGAGATGAAGAGCAGAGTGCTAAGTGCGATCTGGATAATTCTGACTCCTCCGACGTGCAATCCATCATGCGCGCTCATTCTGATTTGCCTTCTAGCTCCCCTTGCTGACCAGGAACCTGGCTGAGGGCCGCACACGAGGTGAACGAGGGAATAAGTGCTCTTACGCCATGACGCCATGCATCGACAGATTCGACCTATCCCCGTAGCGCGACGCTGTGGGGATTCCGTGTCTATCGGCCTGCAGGCGCAGAATGAGGTCATGGCGCTTCGTAGGACGCGCGACGGACTGGGAAGAACAGATCGGCAGCGTCGATCCCGGGATGCCGAAGTGTGTGTATCAACTATCAGTGCTCCGCGTCCGATGTGCTCTTCGATCTGACCACGATGTGCGTTGTGCACTGCTGCGCCGTTGCAGCTATGGATTTACCCAGTGCGGCGCTGAAGCCCGAGGCCGACATCCACGTCCCAGACGGGTTTACACTCGAGCAGCGCTCACACATACCTTCAATAATTTGTGTAAGAAACTGATCAACGACGATGCATATTCGCAAATTCGACGAATCCAGAGGGCATCGCGAAGACTCGCTGCAACTTGCAGGAACCAGTAAGCTACCTTCCTAGTCGTCGCCGTTACATCGGAATTATTGTACCGCACCATCAGTGAAGATTAGGCTCTACTTGGAAAAGACCGTTCTCTCCCTCCTTCGTGGCAGAGCCACCCTTTCGGCCGTCCTGCCGGCGACCGACACATCTGAGTAATCCGCGGCAAGACACACTCTTCGCCATCACCTTCTCCCCATTCAATTGGCACAGGCTACGACGGAAATCCAACCGTGTGGGATCGCACCAACCTTCGGTGACTGGTTGGTACCGCTGCCGCGGCTGGTAGCAGAAGTCCGTCGTCATCCGATGCGGCATCTTGCCCCACGACGCACGCTGCACTCCGAGCTGCACGTCCCGGGCGCTCGGTCCTGATCCGATGGTGGCATCCTAGATTCCTGCACTTTCATGGGCGCTCTCGACGGTGTGGACGTCAGTTATAATGTGCCTCCGTGGAAGGACGAGGGAGACATTCCGCACTCAGAATCTCAGCTACAGCCCACAGAACCCTCCTCCACCTCTACATATCTGCCTCGCAGAATTAATTGCCGCCTTACATCCAAGAGGAGCTACTAGTACTACTACTACTCGATAACCATGCCTCTCAACGCTGCCGACCTCCCCGCGCACATCTCGACCGAGTTCCGTGCCCCGCTCGACATCCTCGACGCGGGTGCAGCCCTCCCACAGCTGTACGACTGGCACGCGAAGGAGAACCCGAACTTCCCGCTCTTCACGTACAATAACGGCGGCAAGCGCGAATTCATTACCTACGCTGAGGCGAACCAGGCCATCAACCGCGCCGCACACTATGTCGCGTCCGGTCTCCGCCCACGCGAGGCGGGCGCAACGCCCCCCGTCGTCGCCGTCCTCGCTAACACTGGTAAGTGCCCGCTTTGGGGACGAGGGGGTCATCTACACGTTGTTTGCGGGATAACTGACCGGACTTCGCCTTGTAGATACGATCACCTACTTCTGCAACACCGTCGGCACACTAAGGGCGGGCGCCACAGCCTTCCTCGTCTCGACGCGGAACGGCGCGGCGGCCGTGGCGGACATGATGCAGCGCACGGGCGCGGAGCAGCTGTTCGTCTCCCCAGACGTCGTCCTCCGCGAAGTCGCGCGCGACGCGCTCGCCCTCTTGGCTGAGAACGACGGGCAGGAGGTGACGATGCGCGACATGCCGGTGTTCGAGGACCTGTTCCCTCGTGAAGGGGCGGCGCCCAGGCACCCGGGGTTCGATGCGGACGTTCAGCTGCCGCAGACGTTTGATCCGGAGTCGTACTCTGTCATTCTGCACTCTTCAGGTGGGTCTGAGATGTTCGTGGGTATGGAAGCGGGTGGGCTGACGTCGAAGCTGATTCATAGGATCCACCGGCCACCCCAAGCCACTCCGCTGGACCCACAAGATGCTCGCGAACTTCGGCCGTGAAGCTCGTACGTCTTCTTATCAAATTCTCCCAAACGCTTCCGAGACGGCTTACCTGTGATATCCAGTGGACAGCGGCGTCGACGCTTCGCGATGCATCTTCGGGTGCCACGGCACGCCGATGTTCCACGCTTTGGGGACGTTCATGTACTCCGCGGTGGTAAGTGTTCCGAGCCGTCCTGTCCCCGCCTGAGTGCTGAGCGCTGAGTGCTGGTGACTGTGCACGCATAACTCTAGGCTGTCAACGGATGGGTACTCGCCACGTTCAAGCCCGCCAGTCCGCCGGCGTTCCCCACGCCCGACGCGGTTTGGCAGGAGACCGTCGCGACGAAGTGCGACTATATCTGGACCGTGCCGTCCTTCATTGAGGTGAGCTCACGCGTATGTGTCTGGCGCGATGGGAGGAGCTCACGAACGTTTCTTCTGTAGGAATGGGCGCGGGACCCGGAGAAGATCGGCGTCATGCAGCGTATGGGCGGACTGGTGAGCCGTATATGCGCACGGCCCTTTGAGATTCATCTCTGACGACAATTCCTGCTCGTCCTCAGATGTTCGGCGGTGCACCTCTGAACTTCGAGGTCGGCGATGCGCTGACCGCTCAGGGCGTGAACCTGTTCACACTGTATGGACTGTAAGTAGACTTGCGGATGAGCGTTCTTCATCGTCCAGGGGTGCTGATGATCTATCCGCACAGGACGGAAGTCGGTCTGGTGAACCGGATGATGCAAAGTACGTACTATTTTGCTAGCATACCGGCGTATATCTGAGATTAATATTTATCGCAGAGAATGGCAAGGATTGGTCGTACTGGACGCCAACACCTTCCAAGCCGGTTAAGTTTGTCCCCCAGGGCGACAACAAGTTCGAGGTCGTCGTTGTGGTACGTTACGTCTAACACTCTCGAGCGTTTGCAGGCCAACTCACCGCCGGTCACAGTCTCCGCCCCACATGCCTCTTCCCGCGGTAAACACGAAGCTGGACGGACAAGACGCGTACGCGACGAGCGACCTCGTCGAGCCGCACCCCACGAAGCCTGACCTCTGGCGGATCTTCGGTCGTGCAGACGAGCAGATCATCCTCTCCAACGGCGAGAAGGTCAGTTTTAGTCCCTCCCGCTCCCTCCTACTCCTCGCGTGCCAGGCCTATATCTCATGCTGACAACGAATCACCTCGGTCAGACGAACCCGCTGCCGCTGGAGAAGATCATCAACCAGGACCCTCACGTCAAGTGCTCGATCATGTTTGGGCGGGGCAAGTTCCAGAACGGGATCCTCATTGAGCCGCACGATGAGTTTGCGGTCGACCCGAATGATAGCAAACAGGTCGAGGCGTTCCGGAATGTGATTTGGTAAGTATCGCAGTTCGCAGACTTAGCCTTACATATGCTAACTGGCGATGCTCTCGCGCAGGCCGACCGTCGAGCGTGCGAATGAGTTCGCCCCGCAGCATTCGCGCATCTTCAAGGAGGTCGGCGTCTGATCGTTTCAGTGAAGTTCGAGTATAGCAATTTAACATGTGTGGGAAACGCTGCAGATGATCCTCGTCACCAGCCCGTCGAAGCCGTTCCTGCTCAACGCGAAGGGCACACCACGCCGCAACGTCATCCTCGGGATGTACCACGACGAGATCGAGGCGCTCTATAAACAGGTCGAGGACAGCGCGCAAGGCGACCTAGAGCCGCCTGCGACTTGGGACGAGGAGGGTACGCGGGCGTTCGTTCGTGCGGTTGTGGAGCACACTCTGCGTCGGTCTATTGCAGACGACGCGGATATTTTCCGGAACGGTGGCGACAGGTATGTACATCGTCCCCATATCATATCTTTGGGTGTCAACTTAGCGGTTCTGTACGCCTAGTCTGCAGGCCACTTGGATCCGCAACACGGTCTTGCGGGCGATCCGGGAGAAAGACCCAAGCGCGGCGAAACGCCTGCCCATGAACCTCGTCTTCAAGGCACCCACAATTTCCGCCCTCACCAGCGTCATCCACGGCGTCGTGAACAACGCCGGCTCCGATGCGGCCGCGGCCTCGCACACGCCTCAAGACCTATGGAAATACGTCGAGAAGTACTCCGCCAACCTCCCCGCGCGGCCCGCCAACCTCATCGACCGCCCCGCCGGCGCGAAGGACGTCGTGCTCATCACCGGCACGACGGGCGGCTTTGGCTGCGACGCGCTCGAGCACTTGCTCCGGGACGAGAGCGTCGAGCGCGTGTATGCGTTCAACCGGAAGGGCTCGAACGCGCTCGAGCGCCAGCGCAAGCAGTTCCGCGCGCGGGGGCTGGACGAGACGCTGTTGAATTCGCCGAAGTTCAGGATGGTCGAGGCGGCGCTGCACGAGTCTGGCTTTGGCGTCGAGCCGGAGCTGTTGGACGAGGTCCGGCGGTCGGTCACGCATATCATGCACAATGGTGAGATACCCCAGGAATGTTTGTTGTATGAGGTGCGGTGGCTGATGGGCGGTGTGTAGCATGGAAAGTGGACTTCAACATGTCGATCCAGTCGTTCGAGGTTGACATTCAAGGCGCCCGGAACTTGGTCGACCTCGCGATCAGCTCGCCTTACCGCCAAGCACCGACGATCGTGTTCGTCAGCTCTATCGGAGTCTTCATGAGTACGTCCGATGATTCGTACCATACACTGCGTCCACTTATACTGATTTTTTTGCCGTACAGATTATAAAGGCCCTGTCCCTGCCCCCGAAGTCCCCCTTGAGGACCCTACGTCGGCGTTCGGTTCTGGGTACCCTGAGGGCAAGTGGGTTACCGAGCACGTACTGCAGAACGTCACAAAGGAGAGGGGTGTGCATACCGTCGTGATGCGCCTCGGCCAAGTCTCTGGGAACCGCGTCGGCTACTGGAACGAGAAGGAGTGGTTCCCTTCTCTCGTCAAGTCTGCCTTGTTCCAGCGCTGCTTGCCCGATGTCGAGGGGGTGAGTTTGTGCTTCTGCTTCTTCGCATACACATGGCATTCTGACTGAAGATCATTGTAGAGCGTCGCCTGGATACCAGGATACGAGAGCGCGAAGGCCTTCACCGAAATGCGCCACTCGCCCGAACCGATCGTGCACCTCGTGCACCCCACGCCCGTCCCCTGGCACACACTCATCGCGCCCATCGCGGCCGAGCTCGGCGTCCCCCTCGTCTCCTTCGACTCGTGGCTCCGCGCGCTGCAGGGCAGCCTCGCGCGCGCGTCCGACGCGGAGCAGGTCGCGCTCATGACGGCGAACCCGGCGCTGCGCCTGCTCGATTTCTACAGGGGGCTGAAGATCGAGCCGGAGCGCGAGCCGCTCGGGATGGTGTATTTGGCGACGGAGAAGGCGACGGGGGTGTCGGAGACGCTGGCGAGCTTGCCGGCGCTGGATGAGGAGAGGGCGAAGGGCTGGCTGGAGGCTTGGAGGAAGGCGGGGTTCCTGTGAGAGCTGGAGGACGAGCCTGAGGAGCGAGCGATACGGGTTGAGCTCTCACTCACGATTGGTTGACGTGAACATCTACACTGTTCATCTCGTGGACTCCATATAATACGTTCACACATTTAGCATCGGCTTCATAGATACATACTAAACACATCTGTAGCATACGTCAATCTGACAGGTCTATATATATGGGTTATCCCTCATGTCGTCCACGCGTGGACCACTGTGGCTGTGGCCCGGGAGGCGTACCAGGGATGATCGTTACTTATCCAGGCCCAGTGGCTTATAGAATGCATGTGGGTGAAGTCGGCGATGAATCTCTGCCACCCACCACTGGAAAATCTGGTGATACGAAGTTCAGTATGATTGTTCCAATTTCGGAAGCAACCTTGCGGAGACGCAAACTGTTAGAGATACTTCTGTGCCTCGGTGTTGATACTCGTATGCGTACAGATGCAGCAGAATTCCTTTCACTATCTCTGTTGTTGGGGCCTCAGTACTTGCACTTGAACGCGCCCGGGTTGTCAGTGCTTGTACATACATACACACATGCGGCATGACGTGAGCTGCATTAATTCATCACACACAAACGTCCCTATCACCGTTTGCATGAACAGCCTACCCTGACCTGGCCGACGTAACCATCGTCCTACGTACCACTAGCACTGATGCTAACTGTCTCGGACAACCCGATGCTGACCGGCGAATGAACACTAATGGTCATGATCACCAGAGGCGTCTGTGAGCGTACAAAGTCAGCGAAGGGCCCGCGACACAGCGGTTACGAACAACGAACAACGAAACACGTCTCCCGAGATGTTTGGATACCACAGAACAGACATGTCCCGCCGTCCTGTACTGTAACCTTGCAGCTTGCTCAGGCTGTCAATCATGTCGGCCAATCACTCGATCGCGCTGAAGCCGGCGGCACGTACGCGGAGCATGCCACAATCCACAATCCACATTTTGCATGATGCATGATGTCGATAGCCTCGAGTTGACGGGGGGATAGAGAAGACGGTGTGGCGGCGCCGCTGATTGACGGAACGAGCGAGTTTGTGGGACGGACAGGACACCGTGCGTGAGCGGATGTGTGTGGACGACGCCGTACGTACATATGCAGTCTGGAGGCGCCAGTGAGGACCGGCGTCGCGACGGGCAACACATGTTCATGTATACGATATGTTAACCGTATGTTGAGCATCCTTGATAAGGCATCCTTGATGATACCCACGAATGGCCGTGGAGGAGTAGTCTGGGAACGGCCAGCCCTGCGTGGGCACAACCTTGACTGACACGCCGGCGCCGCGATCATGTCATCCAAGTGTCATCGCGCCTGTCCATGTCATTAACTGATCCAATCGCCCGCCGCCGTATCTTCTTCGCGTCGAAACGGTTACGCTGATGTCAGGATGCTGCATATTAGTGCGGGCTCGGCGTGGTGTGGTGTGGTATGGGGTGGTCGCAACTCGCAACTCGCAACAGTGCCAACGTAACAGCGACAGCCTAAACCCAAAGCGTGCACCGGACTCGAATTGCCTCCCTCTCGCATCTGTCAACCCTAGAACGTTCAACGGAGAGCCGCTTTACGACCTGCGCTCTTGGGCCCCTTCAACGGCCCTTCGACGTATCGCGTCCGAACACTGGAAGGGGCCGTAACCGTGACGGACCTAGGCACGCCGTCCCACGGGCACGAGAAGGAAGAGAATTAATGCGAGTCTGGGGTTGTATAGGGTTGTATGTAAGTTCACAATTAATGAACTCGGCTAGCGCACTGGCGGTGCTCACCGTGGCAGGAGCTTAATACACACGGAACAGAACACATGTAACTTGGTACGGTGACCGGCTTGGGGACGGCGTAATAGCATGACAGCATAACAGCCACAATAATATTGAGATGTGGCATGGTACCGGTTGCGTCATACCGCAGCGCGAGCTGGGACGCCGGGCATCCCGGGCTGCAGCTTGGACGTTCACAGCGTCCGGCAGCAGATCCGCCACGCGCCCGCGCATAAAGACACCGCGCGCGCGTAGAGCATTCGGACTCTGAACTGCACAAAGGTTGCGGATTCGAGGCTGCAGGGCGCTCGTCTAGTCTAAGATTGTCGGCGTCGGCGTCGGTGTCTTGTCTGGAATCAGAGGATGTGCAGAAACCGGCATCGGCGACCTACGTACGCGAGAACGTCGCGTTCCTAGGTCCTGGTGGGACCCCATAACACGGCGTGCCTTAGCCTTAGCCTTAGCCTTAGCCTCAGACTCGCCGGTGTGTGGCCACGGCCCACGACATGGATCGGAAACATGAGACAGATTCAGACGTCCGCGGTCGGCGCGCCGCATTCCAGGAGTCCAGGAGCGCTACGGTCTATCCATAGGCACCAGGAGCAGCCGCGGATCCAGACCTGCTGCGGGGTGCCCGTTTCGCGCTCCGCCTTTACGGCAACTGGTTCCTTCCTTTAGAGGAGAGCCCTTGAGCCCTTGAGTCTTCGAGTCAGACGTTCGCAAGCGAGCGCGGTGGGAGCGCGCCCGAAGGCCTTGACCTTTGTTCCCGCGGGCATGGATCTTGCCGCGGGGGTGTTTAGGGGCTCGACATTATCTTTCGTCGAAGTCGATATCGAATTCGAGCCGGAACGCGAGCTGGTAGAGAGGCGGGGTCCGAAAAGGCGAACAGGGGATCCGGGAACTTCGAAGTTCGCCAACCGAACGAACGAACGGGCGGCAGTGCGGGTACTACTGACTAATCTTGCGAGGGCGAGGGCGAGTATGATGGCCGGAGTCAAGTGGGCGGACATGAGGCATGGTCGGAGCTGCGCTCGTGGCGAGGGTTTGACAGGGAAGACCGGAGGGACCGCGCGCACAGAGCGGGAGGAATGCTGAGGCCAGAAGGACGGGCAGGATGGGCGCGCTGTGGCGTCGGGACGATCGTCCCCAGGGCGCTGTTGTGGACTAGTCGCGGACTAGTAACGCAGCGACCAGTTCGCAGCTGAGCGTGCGCGCGGACGTGCCGCGGATACATCTTGCGCCTGAATATCTGGACTACGCCTCGGGCTCTGCGGGGAAACAATTGCGATCTGTGGGTCTGTGGGCGGGTGGGTGCCGGGATAGGAGACGATATAGGGGCTACGGACCATGTGGCAGAGCCTCTGTCCGGCGGGATATCAGAAAGCAGTACGCGCTGCGATCGAGGGTCCTCTGTCCTGACAAGACCTCCGGTGAATTTCGCACTTGTGGCTCGGCGCGAGTGCTCAATCGATGGTTGCCGATGGGCGTCGGATCGTTTCGTCGACGTGATCAATAGTGCTGAGTTCGTGCTAGTCTCCAACGGTGTACTCTGCAGACGGACTCGGAGAAACCTGGAGGTTACCATCGAGGCTCTCTTGGAGACATCCGAGCGCACAAGACAAGACATATGGTGGTCGCGAGCGGGCGGGCGACGCGTCGCATGCGCAGGGGAGATGGAGGGAAACGCTCCGTACGTGAGAGACTGGAGGGAGGGAGAGCGGAGGAGAAGGGGCCCCAGAACGGCAGGAAATGCCCCGCCTACAGATGCCGCCGGCCCAGACAGCTCTCTCGCGTGGAACGTGCTCTGCGGCGCGCGTCTTCTCCCAGCTTCTTCCCATGATATGGCTGCGGTGCGATGGGGATTTGCGGTGGGAAGGCCCGCGCGCGCGCTGACGCTTCGCTGCCCCTTCCCGCGCGCGAGAAGGCCCAAGTCTATCATCGTGCCCACGCGTTTCATCTTTCGTGTGTATTTTCCGGCAGAGGGGGACGGGTGACGTCGTGCCAGTCAGGCGACGCGCGGAGACGCTGCAGCAGCGAGACTAGACGGAGGAGGGGACTCGTTACCGTACCTTGCTGACTGATGGGGGCATGAGAACGCGCGTGGACGACAGGGGACGGTTATGTCGCCCATCACGAGACGAGCCGACCTGGACGACCAACGTGCATGGGCTCGGACTAGTGCGGATGGCGAGTAGCCGCATGGCACGATACGCACCAGGTCGGGCGCAACGCCACGCCTGTGTTGGGCAAGAGAGCTGCAGAAAGGGAGAGAGGGCTGAGAGAGGACGGGTGCAGCTGATCGCGGCATGGCCCTTCTAGATCCTCACTAACAATGAGTGCCCCGGATCCGAGAACGCTTCTGGACGGCCAGATGGCCAGATGGGCGGCAGGTGTCCGGCCGTAAGATACGGCGCCCTGGCGCTACGAGGATAATGATTCATCTCGCAAAAGTATAGGTTCAGGGGACCCGCGCGCCCGGCAGCGCTCTCGGTGCAACGTTAGTGTGGGAGAGCGAGGCGAACATGTTCTGGTGACATCGGAGTGTCCAGAGCAATGGTTTGAGGACACAGGGCTTGTTAGGAGGAGCATTAGGCTGTGAGTCTGAAGACCTGTCAGAAACTATTGTCATGCCACGAGAACAGCCAAAGAGAGACAAGCTTGAGGGCGCGAACTTTGAGCGCGATTCAGAGTTTACGCTGTCAGTGTGTATGTCGTGGTGCCGTATCTTCTTGATATTCATTCCAGATGGCGGAGTCTATCGCGGGTGACCGCGTGGTTTTGGAATACTCAGCGAGCCTTCTCCCGCTCGAAAGAAGCCCAGGGCTTAGGAGGAGGGGCGGACGTCAAGATCCCCAGGCGAATCTAGGCTATGCAGGGCGTGGCAGGGCGGTTGGTCGTAGAGCGCAGACGTCGCAACACTCGAAACGGTTGGGCAGACGCAGGGGGAGCCGCGGGAGACCCCAGAAACTTTGACTGGAGAAAGACGGTGAATTAACTGGGGGAGGGTGGCGGTGACGAGGGTCCGAATGCGGTTCATGAGATCGGCTAGCAATGGCCCTGGCAGTGGGTGGACGCTCAGACGCTCAGACGCTCAGTCTAACTCCCGCGCTCTCCTCCTTGTCCCTTCCCTCTCTTTCGCTAACCATCACCACCGCTTCCTCCTCTTCTCCTCTCGCGCCGTCTCCCCTCCTCCCTGCTTCCTTGCTTACTGGGAACGGCCCACACACGCTATGGAGGCGTCGCCCGGTCTTGACATCGACTCTGTACATCAACATCCTACCACCCCAGCCGCTGCAGCCATGTCTTTTCTTCCCTCCGCGTCATCATCATCTATGCAGAACGGGCACAGCGCCGACCCCTCCTCCTCAGCCGCAGGGAGCTCTCAACCCGCCCTCTCCCAGCAGAAGAGTTCTAGCGGAGCGTGCGTACTCGGTCCCCGCGCACTCGCTCCATCTCTCCTGCAACGCCTGAATAACGTTCTTGTAGACATATCCGTTCCCGCATCACCGTCGTTTGTGCAGAGGTAAGCGATGACTTTTCGGAGTGCTCAGGATGGGCCTGGGGTGCAGCTGTGCCGGCTGTGGTCGCCGCTGGGCGCCTCGTATCGTGCTAAACAGCGCGTCGATCGTGATCAAACCCCTCACCCAGCTTGTCAGCCGCAAGCAACGCGTCCGAATCGGGCTGGAAGTCATGCTCATTTTTCATTCATAGTGCAAACGGCTGAAGCTTAGGTGCGACCGACGGACACCCTGCAGCTCCTGCCTCAAGCGAGATACCGTACAACGATGCGTGTATTCACAGGCGGCAGCAGAGAAAGTGTAAGTCGCGCTGCATCGATATGCTGCTCCCTACGTCTCACCCGCGCGCCAGTGACGTCCAAACGCTGCACAATCGCGTTATGGAAATCGAGAGATTTATTGCGCAGCTACAATCATCCTCTCCGTCAACATCGGTCTCTGCTGCTCTTGCTGGTCTACCTTCGTTACGTCAACCATCAGCAGCCGCTGGTCCAAGTCGGGCTGGTCCTGCGGCCTCGTACTCTAACCAGATAGCTGGTCTGCCATGCAATGACCGCGCATTGTTGGCCCAAGGCGCATCTGGCAGCTCTGTGGTTATCAACTTGGAAGATGTCGTCAGTCTATGGCTCGGCGAGCTAGAGGACGATGCTGGCGATGCCAAGTCATCTAGGCGGTCTATCCAAGACTCCAGCGCTGGTCCCATACGCCCTTCAACATCTAGTGCGAGTGTGAAGCTAGAACCCACAGCAGCCTCGATACCCGCTTCGTCATCTGCACAAGGAGGTAGTGTTCATCTCCCCGTCGGTGTTCTGGGCACCTTGCACCCTCCTGCGCCTTACGAAGTCTTCCTGCCGCCTCCCTCTGCTGGCCCATCTGCTCTACCCCAGGTGACGGCCAGTCTAGTCTCTTATCTCCCCTCCGAACCTGAGCGCTCGCGATACCTCAAAGCGTTCAGGGAAACGATGCTTCTTCATCCTTCTTTCAACATCCCCAACTTCGAGCAGCGGATAGCCGCGATATTCACCTGGGCAGAGGGCGGTACTGTCTCGCTCAGCACTGGGCCCAAGTCCAAAGCTGAGCTCGCCCGCGACATATTTTTCTCGAAGCCTAATGGGAAGAAGGACCAGGGCCGTCCGCCTGGGCCGCCTCCAGGATCGAGGGGACCCGACGACAACGCTCCGAAGCCCACGCTGAGCTTCTTTTCGGCAGCGTGTGCGGCGTTTGCACTGGGCGCGCTGGTGACCCGTAACGAAGAGCCTGAGCGCGCGGACGCTGCCGGCGGTCCCTCAGATCCTTCTTCTGCTCCTCCACCTCCACCGTCTCCTGCAGATGCTGCTGGCACGTCGGCCACATTGTTTGCCCTGTCGGAGCAGTCGTTGCAATTGTACGAAAAGACGGCTGCGTACGATCACGACTCTGTCATGGCCATGATTCTGCAAGTCTTGTTCATGCTGCACGAGGGTCAGATGAGTGTTGCGCAGAACGTCTTCCCATTGGTGAGTCTGCTCCGAAGACAGCTAGACGGGAGAAGTGTTAACCCAAAGTGTAGGTTGGCAAGATGGTCAACGTCGCGCGGATGATGGGCCTGGCCATCGATCCCGATGAGTTCCCCGGGACGTACAATCTGTTCGAGGCGGAAGCTCGAAGGCGGCTTTGGTGGGACGTGTTCTACTACGATCTGTAAGTCCGAGCATCGACTTCTGCGCATTGACGTTCTGACTTCTTTCCGGTAGCTTCGTTGCTGATTGTATGGGACACCCTCCGCTCATTGCGGACAACACGCACACCACTCGGGTGCCTGCGGACGTCGACGAAGAGAAGTTCACGCCGTCGTCGACGACTCTGCCCGTTCCGGAGAGCGCGGACAGCGACACGTCATCGGTGTACTTCGGGCTGAAATGCAGGTAACGCACCTCCCTTTGCTCTCGCACTCGTCTTCGCGCCCGCGCTGAACACAAGCCTCAGGCTTGCGCAATTGGTCAAGAACGTCAAGAAGCAGACGTTCCGCGATCCGCTCGGCGAAGACGGGTTCGAGCTCTCCATCGATCAGGCGGCAGCCACCGAAGGCGAAGTCACCGCCTTCCTCGGCGAGCTGCCCGCCGGGTTCCGCCTCGAGATGACGGAGGACATGTCCAAGCCCCTTCCCGCATTGTCCGGATCGCCCATCCGCCTCGCGCAGAAGTGCGAGCTCGCGATCCTCGCGCACCGCCTCACGATGAAGCTCTACCTGCCCTTCCTCAAGGAGGCCGCGGCGGCGCAGCGGCCGTCGCACCAGGCCGTCTTTGGCACGATCACCGCCGCGCACAACATCGTGTCCGCGGCGCGCGTGCTGCACTCGGTCTGGGGCCAGACGCGCCCGGCGGTGTTCGACTTTTACGACTTTGGGCGGACGCTGTTCGACGCGGCGGTCGTGTGCGCGCACGCGGTCATCCAGGAGCCGATGAGCATCATCGCGACCGAGGGCATGAAGAGCGTCGGGTGTGCGCTGGACGTCCTCAAGCAGCTTGGGCCGTCGAGGCTTGGCGTCGAGGGCACGCGTACGGATAAGAGCGGCCCTGGGAGCAGGACGGAGGCTGTGAAGATTGTGGAGACTATGAAGCGCAAGGCGGAGGCTGCGCGTAGCAGCGGGAGCTCAAGCGGGAGTGCGTCGACAGGCAGCAAGAGGAAGCACTCGGAGGTCGAGCCCGAGCCGCTCATCACCTCGTCGGGCTTCCAGCTGCCGTTCGTCGGCGCGTCTGTCAGCTCGTCGAGGGCGGACGCCCCGGCGCGCGCCTCGGGCTCGTCGTCCCTCTCTCGCCCCGCACAGTCGAGCAAGGATGCGCTGGCAGCGGCGGCGGCCCGGGAGGGGAAGACGAAGCCGGACGCGAAGAAGCAGGCGAGGGAGAAGGACAAGGAGAAGAGCAAGGAGAAGAACGGCGCGAAGGCGCACGATGGCTCGCTCATCGTCCGACAGATGACGGGCCAGTCGATGCCAAGGCGGCAGCGCACGTCGTCGGTCTCCACCGCTGCTGGGGCTACGCCTGCTCCTTCTGCGCGTGCGGCGCCCCCGCCTCCCTCTCCTTTGACTTCTACGATCAAGATCTCTTTGCCTCCTAGCAATTCCTCGCGCGCGTCGGGATCTGTTCCCGAGTCGCCTTCTGTTTCTACGCCTTACGACAGCTACCCGCCTTCCGGGCCGACCACGGCGTCGACGGCGCAAGACCATCTGCAGCAGCAGGACGACTACGGCATGCAGTACAGCAGCGGGGACGACGTGATCGACGACCGGCGGTACAGCGGGCACAGCAACTACGACTCGCCCCAGTCCGCGACGATGTACGAGCCGCAGCCGCAGAGCCGGTACGCCCAGCAGAGCCCTGCGACCGCGTACCCGCCGCCCGCGAGCCAAGCGGGGTACTACATGCCCTATCCTCCGCCTGCCGGGCCTTCTTCGGCGTACGAGGGCGGTCCCGTGGGCCACCCGCATGGGATTGGCATGGGCATCATGTCTGCGCCTGCGCCGATGGACCCCTCCGGGGCGGGCACGGGGAGTATCGCGCCGGCGATGACGACGCTCCCGCATAGGCACGAGCAGCAGCAGCAGCAACAGTACATGCAGCAACAGGATCGGACGCACCACTCTGCGTATGCGACGCCGCATTCTCATCCGCATGAGTACGTGCCGCCGCCGAGCTCGCACGGGCATGGACACGGGCATGGACATGGACATGGGCACGGACACCCTCAACAGCCTCATGGACATCCGGGGATGGGCGTGTCGCCCCATGTGCAGGGGTGGCCGCAGCCGCCGCCGCAACCTCAGCAGCAACAGCAGCAACAACAACAGGGCGAGCCTGTTGCGACGCCGGGCGCCGAGATGTGGGGCGAGTACAAGTTCTACAACACCATGGCGGGGTGAGGTGCGCCAAGCCGGGCGACGCGCCCGGGTGGATGGTGTTGGTTATTTATCTCTTTTGTATTCGCATCTTCTGCCTGTCCCTCTGTCCCTCCCTTCGATCCCTCTGCGCGCGCGCAACATGACACGTCGCCCCATGCATCACTATCCTCCCTCGACGACACCACTATGCATCTCACTCCATCTCTGTCTCTCTCTTCCCTTCATCTCCCATCTCTCGGGCATCCTCCCTCTCTCCTCCGTCCCGCCTCTACCATCTACCCCGTATGATCTCCTCCCCATCTCCAGCCTGATCTACCTTGTCGTTTCACTCCCACACTACCCCGTCTACCCTCTCTTCGACTTTATCCGCAAAAACCTTATAGGCACGGTAGCCTGCCATCTCCCCAACCCATCCCACTTGTCCCTCCTGGAGACGTGTCGCATTTCCTAGACACTTCTTTACGCCTCCTTGGCCGTGACCCACCTCATCTCCCATCATCATCTGGATAGGAATTCTTTGTCCGTTGTACTACCTTATTAAACCGCCTCTGCGGTGTTTGTTCTACCGTATCTCCACCTATGCGTCCCCCCATTCTCCTCCTCCCTCTGTATCCTTACATGCACATACGCACATTACTGGAGAAATCTTAGACGCGCGCGCTAGCGCTTTACAGGGTCGCATCGTGAACGTTGACGTTGCGGGGTGATTCATATCGCTCTAACGACGAGCCTGGAGCCGTCGGGACCGCAGGCTGGCAAGTGCCAAAGAAGAAGACGACGGACATTCGCAAGTCGTGCGGTTCGCGCCCCCACTTGAAGAGCCTTCCTTTCGGGTGCCTGGGTCGAGCCGCTAGCGTGAGTGCGTATGACCCGTCCTGCGGCTGCCGACGGTGACGGCGATTGGGCCCCCGCTTTAACCAGGGTTATGCTTCGGCGTCGGTGTGAGAGAGCCCGCGAGGCGGGCGGGCCGCTCTGAGCCTCTCTGCCAGGTGGGCCCTGCGCGGGGCCTCGCACCAGGTTGGCCTGCGTGGAGGCCGAGCCGAGATTGGGTTTTATTGGGCGCGAGTTTGGTGAGGGGCGACCGGGGCGCAGGAGGCGTCCGGGCTGCGGGCGTAAATGTCGGGGCCTCGCTGCGTTCGTACGAAGGTTCTGCACCCGGCGGGCCGTGGGGCGGCCCGCGCCCCGCGCGGTGAGGGGCGACGGTGCGAGAAGGGGTAAGCGGTGGGTGTGCTTGGCTCGGTCGTGGGTCCCGCGACACTTCTTTTGGCGATGCTACCGTGCGGGGGAGGCGGATATGACGTTTGAATGCGGACAACGTGTTGGCAGCCCAAGTACGATGCCAACATGGTGAGGACAATTTGTGTCCTCCTCAGTTCGCGAGAGAGACCGTCGCGAGCGTTTTGCACGTCATCATACTCACTTTCTGAGTATTTAGCAGAGACGTAGTGACTTGACGGGCGGGCCCGTGATTCCTATTGCGGGCGCGCTACCATAGCGATTTTTGGTGCCCCCAGGTTCCGTAGAAGCGGCTTGGTAAATCAGGTGAGAAGCCCTTTATTACAGAACGGGCGAGGCGATGATCGGTGGATCTGACTTCTTGGTAGACTCAGCACCCGGACGGCGTAATATGTGTTATGCATACCATTGCAAGTCGCGTTCTTGCTCTTCACGAGCGCCGCATATCTGGTAGGTACTCACATCGCAAACACTCGATAACGACCAGAATAAATACTTATGCAGTGACACGAGTATGGCTGGAGCATTCGGCGATCCGCAAAACCACATTCGTGGGTAGGACGAGCTTAAATTTTCTCGTCTTCCTGGATCTGTTGGCAGAGTACGACTCGCCACGCGCCGGAGAAAACCGAAGCGGGACCCATTGTGGGGTGCGGACACCTTCCTTCACCAAGGCATCGTGTTGTCCATTCCAGTAACTCCGCGTTCTCACTGCGGGTGCATGTGCTACCGTGTACTGGTGAATGTTCCAGCATCTCATGACACCGCGCGTGCATGATGTGCGGAGGGTTCTGCACGAAGCTGCGATGCCCCTCGTCCCGCAGATTTATCCGACGCATTGGTTAAAAGGCCAGCGCGCGCTGGAGCATCTAGTCGTGGTCCCCAGGTCCTCTCCACAGTCAAGCTCAACAACATGTCCGCCTTCCTTCGCCTCGCCGCTCTCCTCGTATTCGCTCGCGTCATCGTCGCTGCACCCGCGGCGAGCGACTGCACGGGCACGATCTCCTCGTTGGACGACGTCTCCGCCGCGGTCAAGTGCACGACGGTGAACATCAACTCGTTCACCGTCCCCGCCGGCGAGACGTTCAACCTCGACCTCGCCGATGGCACGACGGTGAACATGCGTGCGTCGGCGAATGCCAGTCGTAGTCCCGGCAGCAGTGCTCACTTTAGCTCACCTATTCCTGGTGTGACACGCAGAGGGCGACGTGACCTTCGCCGTCAAGGACTGGGAGGGGCCGCTCTTCCAAGTCAGGTAAGATTTGCACACTGCGCACCGCGTTCTGTGTCACTGAAGGCCGTCGCGCAGTGGGAAGTCGATCACATGTAGGCTCCGAGTATTTGCGGTGGCACTGCAGCCGTACTCACGCGCGCGTCTCTGACAGTCAACGGCAACGGACATACGTTCGATGGGAACGGTCCCTCTTACTGGGTATGGACCCCCGTTCTCTCTTATTGCAAAGGAGTATGTGCTGAGGGATGAGGCAGGACGGCCAAGGGGGTAACGGCGGCGTTACGAAGCCGGCTCCTATGATGAAGTAGGTTCAGACGTGGCTTGCTGTGTCTAAGAACATACTCTGACAAGGTTCCGTTATTCCTGTCCAGGATCAAGATCTCCGGTACATACTCCGTGAGTGTCTCCCCCGGTGCTTCCTGAACTTCCCAGCCTCATTGTCCCGGTGCAGAACGTCAAGGTTCTCAACTCCCCGGCCCGGGTGTACAGCGTTTCGAACCCGGCTCCTCTAGTTATGTCCCAGCTCACCATCGACGACTGTACGGATGCTGCCCAACCTTGCTCTTCACTGTTTTAGCTGACTTCTTCGTCCCTGACTCGCAGCCGCTGGTGATGCCCCCAACTCCAAGAGCGATGGCAAGGCTGCGGGCCACAACACCGATGGCTTCGACGTCAGCACGACGGACCTGACTATCCAGGACAGGTTCGATCCGTTCATCGTTGATTTCGGCCTCCCTAGTGTTAACAAACAGAATCTTTCATAGCACGATCCATAACCAAGATGACTGCCTTGCTATCAACAAGGGTAGCAACATTGTCTTCCAGCGTAACACCTGCACCGGTGGCCACGGTATCTCGGTGGTACGCAGAACTCACTGGCATAGCGTACTTGTAGACAACTCACAGCCCTCCACACCTACAGGGATCCATCAGCTCCGACGTTACCGTGTCCGGCGTTGTCATCCAGGGCAACACTATCACTAACAAGTACGTACCTCCCCATACCAGCTGAAGGACTACCTCCTCATTATCTATATACCAGCGACCAGGCTCTCCGCATTAAGACCAAGGCCTCTGCGACGGGGTCGACCGTGACTAACATTACTTACTCTGGCAACACCGGCACGGGCCTCCGTCAGTTCGGTGTCCTCATTGACCAAGTACGGCTTACTCCGTTGTGACGATGGCAAGGCATTAATCACCCAATTTCTTCTTCCTGCCAACAGAGCTACCCCGATACCCTTGGCACTCCTGGCAATGGCGTGAAGCTCTCTGTGAGTAGCGCCCCTCCAGAGACTCGAGAGCGCTCTCGTCCCATGTTATGCAACTGACCGATGTCGCTCTCTCGCCGTACAGGCCGTGAACTTTGTAGGCGCCACCAACACTCTGACCGTGAACAGCGACGCGATGCGCGTCGCCGTGAACTGCGGCTCTGGATCCTGCACCGGTCAGTCGTCAATCTTCTCGTACCCCTTTCCCCCCTCCTCTTCCGAGATTCCTCCACTAGCCTTGAACTTGACATGTTCTGACGGCGGTTGCCATGGTCGCTTTCGTAGGTACCTGGAACTGGTCCGCCCTGAAGGTGTCGGGCGGCTCGGCGGGCCCGATCACCAACTTCAACGGCATCACCAACTTCTCGCAGTGACCTGGAGTTGCCGTGCCGCATGGGAGCGGAGATGAGTATGCTGCAAATGGCGTAAATGAACTTCTATTCAGTCTATGGGTGGCGGTGACTTGACTCGAATGATTGATTCTGAGGGCGTCACTTTATCCGTATCCTTTGTCACATTTTGTTGTACGACTATGACGAGGAAAAACTGAGCGTTGCTTGGCAGTGGAAACACGGTGACTGCGTGAGTCCGTGCATGGTATCGAGGCACATGGTAAGTACACGTAGTTAGTAGTGTCGCGGCGCAGCAGGGCCGCATCGGTAATCTACAGTAGACAGGCCAAACCCAGCAGCAGCCCAACCTATAAACGACCGTTCAATACTGTATACGACAAGGAAAGTCCGAGACGATTATAACACAAAAACGACGCTAGAAGACATCTGCAGAAACTACCTGCCGCAGTGCAGTGCAAACGCACCCACACGACGGTCCCGAAAAGCATTCCGGCTCCGAATAATATCGCGGTCCCGAGTAATAACTTACGACAGAAGCAAAGTCGAGGCCATAACAACAGCCGCAGCTGCCAAGGCCGTCCACTGCGGCCCGCCCAGCGCACCCGCGCCGTTGTCGTCCGGAGCCACTATTCCAGTCGAGCCGTTGTCCGTCGCGCTGCCCGACTTGGAGCCGGACGCGGCGGCCTTGACGAGCCCGCTATCGGAGAAGGGCTGGTTCCAGAGGAACTGCGCGTCGGCGGGGTACGTCGTGCCCGCGTTCTGGCGCATCCACTGCGCGTAGTGCCCGTCGGGGTCGCCGTAGACGGCGCCGACGGCGACGACGTTCGGCCAGAGCTCGGACGCGGTCTCTTTGCCGGCGGGCTTGGTGATCGCGTAGTCGAGCGCGGATTGGATCGTCGTGCCGTTGGAGGTGGTGAGGTTCCAGGCGTCGTAGCCGACGTATGCGCCGAGCTTGGCGTTTGTCTGCGAGAATGCCAGTGGCGATGGTTAGGGGTGAGAGCCCTGGCGAATGAAAGAAGAGTCACTTACAATCATAGCGGCAAGGTTGTACGCGCGATAGTGGTATGGCCGGGTGCGAGCGGTTTCAAGAGGCTAGTAGAGGGAAGGTCAGCCCTGGAGCTTATGCAGGAGTTGCTAGAGTCGCGTACCTGGTCGCCGTTTGCAGCGATTTGCCACTTATACTGGGTGGTGAAATATTTCTCCACCGTCTGCTTGGCGCCATCCTTGTCGCCGACGAGGACCTGGAGCGCTGCGAGCTGGTTGTAGTAAAACGTGCCGTGATTGCTGTATACGATTGTCAGGCCTCTCCATGAAGAATGAATCTAAATCAATGGTGCACGCACTTGGTAGCAGACTCCTCTTCGAGGGCGATCTTGGCGGTAGTCAGCCAGTTGATGTACGAAGTCGTCCAGTTCGTAAGCTGGGTATCCAGGTCGGACGTCCACTCTGCGGCCTTGCCTTCGCGCAGGATGAGCACGCCGCTGACGAGCTTCGCCATGCATTTCAAGTCCCTACATCACGTTCCCTCCGTCAGCTTCTCCCATTCCTTTCTATCGAGCCCGATCGTCAGAAAAAATTGTACTCACAGGACACCAGTGTGCTGCCCGACCTGCCCGTTCGGCCCGCGCGCCATCTGGGCGTAGTCCAGGTTCGGGTTCATCGCGGTGTCCGGGTCGACGAACCACGTCTGGACGAAGCGCGCGACGTTCGCCGAGTACTGCGCGTCGCCGTCGAGCACCCACGCGATCGCGTTGTAGAGCACCGCGTCGGTGAGGTCGCCGAACTCGCCGACGTCGTTGATCAGGCGGCCGTCGGGGTTGAAGAGCCCGTCCCGCGTGTAGTACGGGCAGGTCGTCCAAACTAAGATTCCGCGCGCGTGAGTCTCGGTTTTTGTGAAGCGTTTGGAAGACTGATGTCCTTACTTTGCTCGGGGGTCAGTTCGGTGGTGTTGCCGACCTTTGAGCAGTCGGGCCAAGAACTACATGGAATTCATTAACATGTTGAAGAGCAAGGAGGGAAACCGTGGGATGCATACTAGGGTGCCCAACTCATGTAGTCATGCTTGTTGCCTGACGGCGGGGTAACGGTCTTGTTCATAACAGCTGCAAAAGTTGCCGTCAACACAAAATTCTGCCCACTACCTTCCAATCGCGCCGCACTCACACCAGGGGCCTTGAGCCGCGAGGGTCTGTGCCCATTGCACAATGGTGGACTGCGCCTCAGTAGTGGTGTTGCCGAACTTCTTCGCAAGGATGTACGTCGGGTCAACAAAGTCGTTCGCGTAGCTCGTGAGCGAATGGACGGGGAGTGGCTGCGTAAACAGCACACCCATCGAAGCAGCGAAGGCCGCCGAGAGCACCGCTCGAAGAGCGGGCGTGCCTGAACCGCACGAGCGCATGGTAGCCGATTTGGATGGAAGTCGAGTAGGACTATAGGGGCGAGAGAGCACTAGTAGTAATATCAAGCGAGAAAGGACAGACAGAGAGCGTCAAGGCTGGCACACGAGCGATTGCACCGGCGCCGCGAGCCTCACAACAGCAGCTAGCAGCAGAAACAACGTCGAGGAGAGACGTCAGAGGAGGAAAAGAAAGGGGAACGGGAGGCAGCACGGCCGCGGGGAGGCGTCGCCGCCTAGATATTTGTCAGGCGGGCCTCCCCCGCTCTGCATCTGCATTAGCAATGTGTGTGTGCATGCCTGGAGCTCAGCCACTGACTGGGCCCGCTGGGATCTGCGCGACCGGTGCTCCCTGCCAAGTGAACGGTGCGGGCGGCCTGGTGCGCATTCCCCGGCAGCGGCTCGGAGGCTGGACTCGGAGCCCCAGCCCCTGATCGCCTGCAGACGGCCGGGCGGAGAATGGGCGGCCTGCGGCGGAACGGGGAAACGGTGTGCGCGTTCATTTGTCCAGGGCACCCCGACGGACCCGGGTGCCGCGGCATCTGCTGGCATCTCGAGGCTGAAGAGTGCTTATTAGTGACTCTGCCGACCTAGTTTAGCTAGTTCTTGATCCCTTGGATTCTTGGCGGGCTCGTACGCATGCGACGCGCGTGGGGGTGGCGGGGGAGACGCAAGGCGAGGTTCATTGTTGCGGCGACATTCCTGCGCGCCATTCGGAGCGTAGGCCGGAGATGGCTGTGAGTTACGAGATGGGTGGAATGCACGTCTCCCCGCGAAAGGCAGGCGCTGTGGTTCGCAGATTGCCTATTTGCGTTTCTGGCATCGAAGCCCCACTCTCCCCGGCGTCCCTGACCACGTCCAACCAACATTCCTCGACTCGGAGGCAACGTTCGGTCCTTCGGGATTGCAGCTGAACGTCGTCAGCACGCCGCTTGGCCGTTGGGGGGCCCAAGACGGCAATATTGCGGCCGGGCCACCATCAGTGTTTCATCGATTGCAGGTGGCCCAGTGAAATGGCGGTCGATTGCACCTTGAAACGCTTCAGAGCGGGCCCGCTTGAGGTGACTCGTACGATACAGTACAAAGCATTACATGTTTAGACGCTGGCGAGCCTTATCAACGCATTAATGGGGTAGTGGTAACCTGGGTCGTTGCCATCGACCCGCCGGGGGTTCGATTCCCCCTTAATGCAAGCAACTTTTTGATTTTTTCACATGTGCTCTGCCAGTCACCGCCGTGCACGATGATTCCCAGTCATTGAAACCTCTCTATATATTTGGAGCACATAACGATATGCACACAAGAGTGTTGAGGCCAACTGAACTGCATCATACATTCTCCGTATCTCAACCGTTCGGTACTCCTTGCACCACAACTATGCAGCACAATTCGGAGGTATGCACCATTGTCACAGTCAACTAACACTACCCTACAAAATACGAGCGATACCCTGAATACTGCAATATGCATTGTCAATGACGTCGTGTCTCCGTAACAAGCGTCCTGCACGCAATGCGTACGGATTTCGCACCAATACGATGCATCCGGTAGGATGTGTGTACACGTACAATTGAGTGCGTCGGCGCGTTGTAATTCGCCTTCATCGAGATGGTCCATTACTTAGTGACTCACCGCGTAGATACAGCCTTAATAATTTTAGGTAGTAACGCTGACGAAGTGAAGAGCGTGAATGCGACTAATTCGGATCAGGTTTGCAGATGATAACGAGAGGTACGCACACTGGCGCAGGATCTCATGTTCTGCACTATCGATCCTGCACGCACCTTTGAGTTCATACCCTGAAGTTCACGGTCGCTCACCTAATAACGTGCCGCGCGAACTGCGCGCGGAGTCTCGGATTCTGAGCGATCTCCGAGAACGTTCGCCCAGGACCGCCAACACCAACGAGGCCACCGCCGCCCATGGGGCAGACTGATGCAGATGGATCCGGGATCAGGGTTTGTGGGCGCATGTGTGCGTCGACAGGCCCTCGGCTACCTGCAATCAATCAGTGTGGCCAGCCGCCATAAGTGAGTTGAGCGCGGCAAGCCTTCGGACCATGCAGGGCGCCAGGGTCGACTGAATCTGCCGGATAAGACGGGCGCGGGTGGGGGATCAAAGGTTCACAAGTTGACAAAGACGCGCAGCCACAAGTGTACTGGCAAGACAGTGCAAGGGCGGCGTGCAGGGTTGCGCTTCGTGTGAGCGTGCGGCTGGTGGAGGAGTGCACGTGTATCGATGGGTCCCTATAGGTAGCGTCTTGAAGTACTGGGCACCAAGGAGCGCTGGGAGGGGAAGCGTGACCATGAACGTGAACCTCAAACAGCCTTCTGAAGTGGGTGGCTGCACATCGTGTGGGAGCGAGTGGTGTATCTCTGGAAAGCAGTCAGCTAGCTCGTACCTCCACACCTCTCTCATTGAGCCAGTGTCACTTGGGCGCCGTTTCATTTCGAGCGCAGGCGCTCTATACCAGGCGAACGGACAGCTGAAGAAGTGAAGGGATACGAACGTCAACATGTGCCTCAGCGTGGTGAGAACGAAGATGGCGCGCGTTCAGACAAGTCCACGGTCAAGATCCCTCTGCCAACGACGGTCCGAACCTACCTCAACAGGCGTCGTCATCGTTCCGAAGTGGCCGAGAGGAAAGATGCTGCCAGACCAGTTACCCGCCTCGTTGCAAGTCGCAACCTCAGTTACGCATGGCTTAGTCTCGGCTGTCATCATGCGTGTACTATGGGGTTGACTAGCCAGCACACAACGACTACCAAGAGCGGGCTTAGCGACATCACGTAGTACGCGTTGATTGCGCCAGCGGAGCCCGAGGCGAGGACATCAGAAGGATGAGGACTAGAACTAGCTCAGGAGAGAAGGCTGGGGATGCGCGGACTTGGGATGACGAGAGAGCACATGTGAGAGGGCGAGCGGATTGAGCGTAGCCGCGAAGATTGCGCAGAGGAGAGAGTTCTCGAGACAAGGGCGGACGGGGGCGGGCATCAGAGTGCGCGGGGAGGAATATGTGGTGATGGAGGACGGAGTGGAAAATACAAGGCGAGCCATAGTCGCGATGGAGACTGGTGAGGAGCTAAGAGAGGGTGCGCAGCGGGGGAGGAAGATATTGGAAGGAAGAGAGAACCCAGCGAGGGAGGACGAGAGGCTGATGCAAAGACCAACTCTACAAACATGGCCAATTTGGGCGAGAAGAGAGGCGCCACGTGGGGGCGGGAGGACAAACGAGTGGCCGTATATGTCCTTCCTCTTATTCCTTTCCTCTTGCGCCAATCCATGTGCACTTGCCCTCGCCTTGTACTATGTCGCATATAAGAGCCTGCGTTCGCGTTCTCGACGGAGCCATCACCGACGAGCGACTCAGAGAACAACGCAGACGCGTCTCCGGGCACCAGCAGCTGCTGCATTCTTCTACTACTTATCTGAGTCCGACTCATAACTAGTGTCCCTTGCGCCCACAAACTGCACCGCCCGCCCAGGCTCCTGCATTCCTCCTCGCACCTTACCTCCGATCTCGAGTAGACAGTGAACCATCCCGCCTCGTTGCCCTCTGCCTCGCGCGCTCCCCGTGTCGATCACAGCGCGCCCACCAACACATACGCTATTGTCCGCCCGCTTCATCCGACCATACCCATCATAGTCCCCTCCGCCGCCGTCGCTGCAGCCTAATATACACCCTCCTCTCGCACTTCACAGTCCCCCTTCTTCTGCCATGTTTCAAGTCGCCTCTCGCCCCGCCCACCACCACGGCGCCGTCCCAGAACCGCTCAACCTCGCCATGTCCCACTACCAGGCTGCCCCGGTCGCCCAGAAGCTCAACATCCCCCGTCGCCTCGCACGACCCAGCTTCGCAGAGCCCTCCCGCGACGCGATCACCCGGATTGACCCTGGCCTGGCTGGCGTGCCCCTGGAGTACATTAGAAGATCGCTTGCAGGCAATGCTAATCAGTACGTCGCGTTCCCGCCTTACGTCTAAGAATTTGACTCACAAAGACGCGTCGTCTCTTCCTCGCGTTCACAGGATGCTCACTGCTCTGTCCCTCCTGACAATCCCGAGCTCGCTTCCGTGCGCGCACCTCCCACCTACGATCGACGCGCCCGTCCGGCCGAGCTCGCAAACGCCCGACCTCTCGGCGTTCCCAACACACGTCCTCGCTATCCTCTCCTCGCGGTCCTCATCGACCACGCCCACCATCGCATCCTTTGCCGACCGCGCATCCATGCCCGCGTCCACAACCGTTCCGCTCTACCCCGCCTCCGCACTCGTGCTCGCGTCGCACTGCGCCCTCCTCCCCTCCCTGCCCCAGGGCCTGCCGCCAAACGGCCGCCGCGCCGCGCTCACGCTCCCCATCATCCCGCTCACGGTGCCCAGTCCCGAGACGTTCCCGCTCCTGCACGCGTACCTGCACACGATGCGCCCGGACACGCTCCTCGCCGCCCTCCTCCCCGCGCTCGCGAGCTCGCTCCCGCAGCTCTCCGGGGCGCACGGCAGCAGCGCGGGCTCGAACAAGCTCGTGTACGTCGCGCAGTTCAGCTCGGACCGCCTGCTCAGGTTGGCGCATGCGCTGGCGGGCGCGGCGCTCCAGCGCGGGGGCTCGCAGGGCGGGGCGATGAGCACGCTCATGTCGCACATCAAGGTCGTGAACGGCCTCTGGCAGAACGTGTGCGCGCTCGGCGTGTTCGACGCGGAGCTGTGGGGCGTGATGGACCTCGCGTGGGAGGTCATCCTCGCTGCGATGACCAAGGTTTCCGAGGGTCGCTGAGGGACGAGGACATGGGCCGCGCTGCGCGCGGTCTCTGTCTTTCTCTCCGCACTCATGCCCGGTCCCGGTAGAGCCTCTCAAAAACACTCCTTTATGATGATGTCCCCAAAAGTCTTCTCGTTCGCGCTGTCTCGGTTCGATTTTGGCATCCTTTCCACTCATGTCTTTCGCGGTTCGCTCGGACACATCTTACCTTCGCCCTAATACCTAGTACTCTCCAGACATCGCCGTAGCGCCTCCGCTGCTCCGACAGCGGGGCCGCCCGGCGTGCACATTCCTAGCTGGCCCCCGTTCCCCCCGCATATCGCATACATACCCCACTCGTGTATCATTCGCTCTGCTGCTCCCAGGGAGGCCTGCCGCTCCCGCCCCTTGTATCCTTACTCAACGGTTATCGGCTGCAATTGCAACTGCTCTTGCTTTCTTGATTCCGCTTGCCTCCGCCGTGGATTCGGAGTGAGTGCTTCAAGACTCTTGGACACTTGGGTGGTGCTGCTTGCCCAGTAGTATTGGTTTGCGTCTCCCATTGTAGCGCGGCTCTGCCAGGCAAAGTACCAATCATTCAAGGATGGTGCGCAGGGGCTGTGGCGTTGGCGACCTGGTACTCTCCAGAGCTGCAGAAATGGAGGGATCTCCTACTGGCCGGACGACAACGTACGTCTGCTGCGATGTCACGAATCGAACGGTCATCGGGGTGACTGCTTATGGCACTTTAGGTTACAGGATCAATTGCGCTCGTCCCTCCCTCCCTTCAATGAAGCGCATCGGTACGTCTGCCTAGGGGAGACTAGGTTACAGGCGTTTGTTATTAGTAACAGGTACTAGAGGAGGATCACGCATCCTTGGACAAAAGCCGTCTCACCTTTACACCGCCATGCACTCAGCTCAGCTCAAGTGCTGCTTGAACAACCAGCGCATTCTTCTTTGCGTGTAGTGTCGTCGTCTTACCGACCTCCCGAAAAGAACAGTACTAGTCGAGCCTGCTCATTCTCGCTATCATCCGTGCACGCTCGATGCATATACCCCTCTCTACGGGGGTTGCGCGGCGCCTCTGGCGGGACAGCGATCGCGTCGCCATTCTGAGCTGTGCCTATTCTCAGGCCCCTCCTGTCAGATTGGGTACCAGCAATACCCTGGAGGGGGAGAACGCAAGCCAAGCCCCGCAGCGAGAAGATCACCGCTCATCGCGATCGTGAGTGCAAAAACCAGGTCGAAGCCGAGCGCAATATCAGCTCAGAAGGTGCCCGAGAACAGATAATGCATTAAGGGGGAATCGAACCCCCGGCGGGTCGATGGCAACGACCCAGGTTACCACTACCCCATTAATGCGACATAGAGGCGTCTGCCCAATGTGTTGCCAGTCGCTTGCATTTGTATGCTTTCTCTCGGACATCAGCTGTGAGTTCTAAGCGTGCGAGGTTCACGCTCATGCGTAAGTGACGTAGTGGTCGAATCTACACTGAGCCTATCTCACGTCTGAGAGTAAGTATTGTGGAACATTGCAAAGCAATGCCAATGGATGGTTGACTCCGCTTTGTTGATACTTAACGCGCACGCATGGTATACGTAATGGACTTGACTTCTGTATGGCCGACTAGCTCAGTTGGTTAGAGCGTGGTGCTAATAACGCCAAGGTCGTCGGTTCGATCCCGGCGTTGGCCATCCTTTTTCACCTTTTGTCATTCGAACCTGTTATGGCTCGCACGTTTTACCCCGGGACCCGGGACATGCCAACCTCCCCAATGTCCCTCGAGGGCAATCTGCGGTCATGTCTGGGAATATCACCTTGTAGAGATGGTGTAGCTGTGGTACAGGGCTTAGAGAGTGTTATGGGCGCTTGAGAGCACGCATTCGCGCGACGCGTACTAGCACAAGTTGCCACTATCGTCCTTTCAGCCACCACGGTCTGTACCACTGTCTACACGTTCTCAGCTGTTCCTCTCATATCGGCTGTTTAAACTACGATGGACGTCGATATCATCGAAGAAGAACAGCACCTCGCACAAGCGCAAAGCTCGAGACTAGCCGGCAAGAGACCCATGAGGCTGCCTGTAGACGATGCCCATCCGTTCGAACTCGAGACATACATCAGCAGCTACTCAGGTCAGTCCGTGCAGTGCGATCACGATCCGGGTTAGCGTGAAGCATACGATGTGCAATGACCGATGAAATAGGGCGGACCTATGTCGAGCGGTTACTGCATATCATGTCGGTCTGTCCGACGCTCGCGCCACAAGCCCTTCAGCTTGCGATAGCGGAAGCCCTCAAGGGACGGGATACTGGCCTGTACCGAGAGATATTCTCCCGCTATGAGCGCGCACATGCAGACCTTGTGGACGAGATTCCGGAGCTATCAGCCCTAGCATCATTTGATCAGCAATGGGTGGAGGAGACGAACGCGAAGAACCAGGCGGAAAGGACGAAGCTTGAAGTCGAGCTCAAGACCTACTCGAGTAACATGATCAAGGAGAGCATCAGGGTGCGTCTGAACTATTTGCTTAGCAGGCCTCGAACGTGTTTCTGAGTCTGCGGAAGATGGCGCACCGGGACCTTGGAGACTTCTACCGATCCATCGGTGACCTTTCGTCCGCCCTCAAGCACTACACCAAGTCCCGCGAATACTGCACTACTAGCCAGCATGTGCTGGACATGTGCATGTCCGTCGTTGAGGTTAGTTCGATTTGATATGTCTAGTTGTCTCGTACAGCCAGCTTGACGGCCCTCGGGTGCAGCTCCTCATGGAACAGCGCAACTACTCGCACATCGCCACATATGTATTCAAGGCGGAGGCCGCACTCGAATCGTTGTCCGTAGTGAGGGCAAATACGGGGCCCGAGGCACCTGCCGGCTCCGCCCAAATACAGAAAGAGAAGCGCAATGCTGAGCGCGAGAAGACGCAGACGAAGCTCGACGTCGCTACCGGCTTATCACATCTCGGGCAGAGCAACTACGAGAAAGCGGCGAACACCTTCCTGAAGGTCGGTCCTGTCAAAGGTTTGGAGGAGTGGTCTCGCAAGGTGCGACATCGTGGGTCCCGATACGATATCTGCTTGCTGACGTCTCGCAGTTGGTTGCCCCGGGAGACGTCGCGATATATGCAACCCTTTGCGCCCTCGCGACCTTCCCTCGCCCGCTCATCCGCACTCAGATCCTTGAAAACGACACGTTCGGGATGTACATCGAGCAGGAGCCGTACATCCGAGAGCTCCTCGAGTCCTACATGAGCAATCGCTTCAAGAACGTACTGGACATCCTCGAGCGCTACTCCGTAAGTCCTCTTGTGTGGTGCCCTTCATCGTGCGCGCCGCTGACCGGATGACCACAGACCCGTCACCACATCGACGTCCACCTCCATTTCCACGTCGTGGCCTTGACCAACCTAATCCGTAGCAAGGCGCTCGTGATGTACTTCCAGCCATTCTCGTCTATCAGACTTGAGCGCATGGGCCAAGCGTTCGGATGGACCGTGGAGGAGCTCGAGCAGGAAGTAGTCTCGCTCATCCAATCAGGAGAAATCAAGGCCCGCGTCGACAGGCAGAACAAGGTCCGCCATCGTTCTCTCGCGCATTTGGCATCTACTGGATCCTGATCATCCGTATCGCATTGTAGATCCTGAAGGCGAAAGAGACCGACCAGCGCGCTGCCCTTTTCGCCAAGGCCATCAAGTCTGGGCAAGACATGCAGGCGACGAACCGCAAGCTTCTGCTTCGTATGCGACTGTATGCTGCATGATATCTACCATACCATTGCATTGTTGGGGACTGACTACCGCTTTGACAGGCAACAAGCGGATCTTGTGGTGAAGCCGCCGAAGGGCCAAACGGGGTACAACTATCCAACTGGGCACCCATCTGAGCTGCTTGGCGGTGACTATTGATTGCTGTGTGACGCGTGGACTTTGTTTGGTGGAAGAATTGTACGATCGTGTTCTCGTTTTTTTCCGCATGTATAAGATGTACAGTTGAATGCAGCAACGACGTCTGTCAGGCACGGCTAAGTGATACAGCTCTTGATTGTGCGTACTGATCCATTCTACTACACAGCTTGAGTTGGTCGAGGAACCTCCAGTATATGACAGAACAGTATGACAGAACAGTACCACTAGGTACAACACAGACTGGCCGCGAATACTACCCAGACCCCAACAACGAACCGCACTCAGTAGCTCACCACATTCAAGTCCCAGATGCTCCCTCGCTGTCATGCTGGGCCTTCGCCTTGGCAGCAGCTTCCAGTTCGCCGAATGTGCCACTCTTGACACACATTCCCCTGAAGATACCGCCCTCCTTGTGAATCAAGTTCAACGGGGTGTCGAACTCGGCGATCTTGCCATTGTCTAGCACGATCAGCCGGTCGTAGTCGATCACCGTACGCAGACGGTGGGCAACTGCACATGGATGAGGTCAGTGTTGTCGTTCATGCGGAAAGCAGGTAACGTACCGGTCAGCAGTAACGAGTCGTCGAACTCCTCTCGGATAGTCGCCTGGATCTTCGCGTCGGTCGTGAAGTCAATGCTGCTCGTTGCTTCGTCGAGGATGATAATCGCGCTGCGCCTGAGTAGCGCACGCGCCATCGCTATGAGTTGCCTCTGGCCCTGGGAGAAGTTCGTACCCCCCGGCGAGACCTGAGAGTCGAGCGCCACAACCGTCTTGCCCTCGGTCTCAGTGGGCGACGGCGACACAGACGCAACCGTCGCTTCTGGTTCGTTCTCATGGACCGACGCCGCGCGAGATGGACGCTGCGAGGCTAACTGGCTATCTGACAGCATATGGACGCGGTGAAGGACGTCCAAACATTCTGCATCTGTATGGTCGCCTGCAGGATGTCGAGTGAATGTCACTCTCAGTGTGATAGGACTACGCAACGTACCAAAGGGGTCCAAATTGTCGCGCAGCGTTCCCGAGAACAGTGTGGCGTCCTGCGTCAAGATCAGTATAGTTGCACTTGTGAGCTCAGCGCCTTACAAATCACCTGGGGAATGAAAGTCTGGCAGAACGCTCAGCGCCATGTACGAGAAGTCATAGTTGTGAGTACTCACGATCCGGGAACGCAGGTCATGTAAGCCAATCGTGCTGATGTCGATACCGTCGATGATGATACGTCCAACAGCAGGATCAACCTTCGGGTTACGGTGAGCAAGATGTTCTGCCCTACAAGTACCCCGATCACTCACAAAGCGCAGCAGGCTCATTGCGAGGGTAGACTTCCCGCTGCCCGTCCTCCCAAGCAAGCCAACGCGCTCCTTAGCCCTCAGCGTGAAAGAGATCCCGTGCAGCACTGGCGGCAAATCCGGAGCGTATTTGATGACGAGGTTCTCTACCGCGAGCAAGCTGTCCTTGTTTGGGCTCGTGGAAGAGGGCCAGTATGCAGGCGGTCTGTTCGACTCAATGATCGTCGGGGGTTCCTGGGGGAGGTCAAAGTACTCCACGACGCGTTCAACCGAGCTGTACGCGAGTATTGAGTATCAACAGACGGTTGCACCGGGATGTCACCTACTTGAAATCGAGTTCCACGTCTGCCCAAAAGCGGCACGTCCAGGAGACACTTTCTGTGAAAGCGATCGCAGACGTAATACACACGCCTGCCATACCGGCACCCTGATAGCCCGATAGTGCGAAGAGGGTGGTTGCCAAGATGCCCGTTGCGCCAAGGGTATCGAAAGTCACGAGCAGCCAGCGGTTCGTCATCGAGGACATGTACCATATCCTCGTGGTCAGATCGACCGTGTCGTAGAGGTTGTCCAGGAAGCGCTGCTCTGCGCCGAACGCCCGCACAGTGACAATACCCTCGAGCATTTCCGTGAAGTTTGCGAAGACGGGACTACGAGTGTTGGATTCCATCCGCCGGAGATCACGATTGGTGTTGAGGAAGGCAGTGGCATAACGATAGTAGAAGAAGCCGAGGACGATGGCTGGGAAGATGAACAACGGGAGGACGACTCTGTGTTCGTCAGCCATGAGCGCTGGCAATCGACCATCGTTCAGAAGGTAAGGGCGGGGCCGACTCACATAATGGTCACTACCGACACAATAGTCAGTATTATGTAGTAATTGACAGGATGGAATGTTTCGGAGATGGCGGTGTCAATGGTTTCGATGTCCTGTTGAGCCATACGAAAGAGTGAGTACGGGTCAGAACAGTGGCCACGACAGTTGGCTGACCTTGCTGAACCGGTTGAGAATACGGCCTTGAGGTGTGACATCATACCACCTCATCGTCGCCCGAACCACTGTTCTTAACATCTTATCGAACAGTACCCTTGAAGCCCTCAGTGCACCGACGAACTGGGTGGCAATATCGGCAGTGTTCACCAGGCCTCCGATTAAAGCGATTGCCGAGTAAACGCCAATGTAGAAGTAGGGGTGCTCTTGAACAGATGGCAGGGTAATTCCCGGACTATTGAGAGACGAGCCGGCGTTATGTGCTGCGGCAGGAGGCCGGGATTCGGAATATGATACGCCTCGGTACATGACATGTTGGGTTGCGACTGTTCTGAAGAGGTATGCCATTTGGGCGTAACCACTACCAGATTCTTTGGCAGTTGTGTACGCTTCGCCCCAGACCTGGAAGAGGCGCGGATGTCAGCATCCTTCGAGGTCGCCTAAAGACAAAGTCCTACCCTAATCCACAGCTTCTCCCCTACCCCGAGAACGTGGGTAAGTGCAATGAGAGCTAAGAAAGTCCCCCAGATCCAGTACGACGACGTTTGGAGATAGGCTTTGTATACGTCCCACTCCACGCTGCCGGTCTCGCGATGTTCATCTTCAACGAGCTTCCTCGGCTTCCTGAGCTTGGCCTCAGTCTGGTCGGGTGCTTCAGCCTCAATTTCGACCGCAGGGTCCCGCGTTGTCTCCACAGGCTTACGCTTCTGTGCTTCCGTATCCTCTAGCTGGGCGATGTCGTCGAGCACCCCGTTACTGCGAAGGTCCGAAACCGTGCCCTGAGTGTCGATACGGCCGCCAAGCATGCGCACGAGGTAGTGCGTTCCAGGAAACACGAGGTCCACATGGTGAGTCACTAGAATCTGGGAGATGTTCAGTGCTGTTACGATGCTGGATGAAATCGTAAGAATACTCACAACCGTGCGATGGGCAAGTAAGAGTCCCATGAACAGCTCCTCAAACAAGAAACGTGCAGTATGGCTGTCCTATGGCAGAGATCAGCCTCAGAAGCCAGATCCCAAGCCAGACAAGCGTACCACGGCGCTCAACGGATCATCGAGAAGGACATATTTAGTCGGCTGAGAGGAGAGGTCAGACTTGTAAAACATGGGTCCATATCCGGCGGAGGGTACATACCGCATATACAGCTCGTGCGAGTGCGACTCTAGGGAGTGATTGCATTCAGTTTACTCACCGATAGCGGATGAGATCGGAGAGCAAATGCTTACCGAGCCTTTTGACCGCCGGACAGATTGACACCACTGCAACGGTGATATTCAGCCGCCATGCCCTGTAGTATGCAGGAGCCACACCTACCGCGCCCCGATCTCCGTCGCGTCACCGTCCTCGAGTATCTCCAGGTCCGGTTCCAGCGCGCAGCATCTCACAACAGCGTTGTATCGCTCCTCGTCGTACGGGTACCCGAACAAGATATTGTCCCTGATCGATTGGTGCCGAAGCCACGGCGACTGGGCCGCGTACGAGATCGTGTGCGAAAGACCGTGCTCGTCTACTTTCGACGCGTTCTTGGACATGACGACCCTTCCCCCGAGCGTCGTGAGCTCCCCGAGGAGTGCCATGAGAAGCGCCGACTTTCCGCTGGCGGTCGGCCCAGTAATGACGCTAAACTTTCCTTCGGGGAACATCACGTTGATATCCTTCAATTCGAATCGTTGGTCTCTGGTAGGGGCGCCACCGGAGACCGTAGACTCCCCTTCGGACGGACCAGGCTCGGCACCACTTGCTTCGGCACCGCTTGCACCGGCAGACCCGCTTGTGCTCTTGTCACTGCCCTCGGCGTTCTCATTCGCCTCGGTTTCGTTCCACTTAAACGTCCCGTTAATGATACCCAACCCTTCCTCATTATCCTCCGAAGGAGGGACATGGCCCTTTTTCAATGTGGACACTTGTTCATCGACCTCGTCTTCATCCAAGAACGCCGCGATACGATCGATGGATACCTTCGTCTGCGAAGATAATTTAGCGATCCAATTTATGATGTACGATAGAAGCGGCAGAGAAAGTTATATCTGACCTGAATCGCTTGGACAATGAACGCTGGTATGATGTTGAGAGGGAGGCGGATCATCCGAAAGAGTGCGAGAGACTAGATCTCAGTCAGCCTTTCGGCGTCCATGCTCAGAGATGACAGTGAATACGAAGGACCTACCGCGAACGCCGTACCGATGGTCAACTCATTGCCTTGTGCAATGTACGTATAGAACGAAGTGAGAGAGACCAGTATTGGGGCACAGATCCAGATGAGCGAGAAGCAGGCCGAGTTCACATACGCTAGCGCTTTTGTTCAGTATCGTCGATTTTATGCACTCAAAAAGGAACCCGCATACATTTTGCCATCCACTGCAATTCGGCCTTGCGCGCATCCGTTACACGCTCAACCCAGCGGTCTTCCCATGCAAAGAACTTGATGAATTTGATCTGAAGGAAAGGCGTGAGCTCGGTACGTGACATAGAGGTAGTAGCACCCACCGCGCCGATGAGCTCGTGCAGCACTCCCATGCGCTTGTCACGGGCGATGGCAAGACTTTTGCTGATATCCTGGGTGCGGGTTGCGAGAAGCTTGTTCAGGGGCCAGGTCAGAAGGAGGACGACGTAGCCCATGAACGCGGCCCATCCGAGAAGACTTGCCAGGCATAGTCGAAGATCGAACTGATCAGCGAAGACGGCAACGTACACTGGCGCGACGCTCACCGGTACAAGAAAATGCTAGCTACAATGATCTCAAAGGGGGCTACGATGATTCAATACAGCCGCACTAGGACAGCAACGAAAGATACACTTACCCCCATAAAGGTAGTATATTGCCCCAGCGAATTGCGATACACGATTCGCGTCGCCCGCCATCAGGTTCACAATTTTGCCGACGCCCGCATTCTCCTTGGAGTCACTTGTTGTCGCATTTGACTGTCCCGTTACCTTGCCCTTCTCTCCGGAACCCTTGTCAACAACACCCGAGAAGTCTTTCCTCTTCAATGCTTTGTCGTAGATGGAACTCATCAGTTCTAAGCGAATACGTGTAGCAGCCCGGCGACCGAACCACAGGTGTTGGGCGTCGGCCTGAGACTGTTTGCCCGACATCAACAATTGTACATAACGCCACTGCCAGCGTGCGACTGACCTTGAGCAGAGAGCTAGCAAACGCAAGGAATGCGTATACGAACGCCAATGCTTTCTTCTCGGGGCTGCCTTCAAGTTCTGATGTGTCGAGCGCGTCTAGTATCCGTTTCAAGAAGAACGGCCCAGCGTAATTGAAGACGATACTGGCATAGGTCAGGATGAAGTCCATCACGAGGTCAAGCGAGTTCGCCCGCCAGAGCCGTTTCACCAGCTTGCCAGTCGATCTCGAGAACTTGATATGCAATGGGCGCGCCCGCATCGTCGGGCTGAGAGACCAGATGTCCGCCTCATTGAGTGTATCGTGGCTCCCTCGGTCGACAAGCGGAGTGACCCAGCGGAATGACATCCAGCCCCAGGCAGTCGTGTAGTCTTCGGGAGATACAGACTTGCCCTACCATCCGAAGGTGTCATGATCAGATGTGTTGCCGATACTGATCTGCGAAGTTGTCCAACTTACAATGTCCTCTCTCTTGATGCGCCCGCTAGGAATTCTAGCCGGCATCGATGCCACTATAGCGAACCCTGCCAGCCCTACAAATAGAGCAGCGCTAGCCATGACAACGACGGAAGGGGGAGGGAATGCTATGACATGGGCATAGTAGTCATAGACATGGCCACAGAGAATGAAAAGACCAAGGAGAATGTGTAGGCCAAAGAGGAGGAACAAGTCGATAGGAACAGTTGCTGTGGGGCGCACTATGGGACGCAGTGCAGCATAGAACCAAGAAACAGCTATAAGGAGGTCACCTCCGCCATTCCACAGGTCGTCTGAATCGTTCACAAGACTGTAGCACCCAACACCGACCCAGAGCAAACATTCGACCAGCGACAGAGTTGAGAGAACCAGGGTGCGCCACAAGGGGACCAAGTCTTTACTCTCTTCCCCTTCATCCCCATCGTCTTCACCGTACAATAGGGCCTCGGCCTCGGAGAGCGGTAGATAATTCTCGAAGGGTTTCTTCAGAACGCGGAGAAGCGCAGGGATGGGTGGTATGACAGAAACGAGCAGGAGGACAACCAAAGCAAATGGGAGAACTGCGGCCCAAAACGAACGCACGCATGGGTCATAGAGAGATGTTACACTCGTACCGTCGCAGATAGTCATGATAGCCATAGTGTGAGATGTTCGACAGATGGGGAGCGACCCCGAGTCATGATGAGGATCCGGGTTTATAGTCTGGACCTGGAGTCAGTTGGCGGTCCCGATGGGGAGACCAAAATGCTGTTCTTAACATCTCGTACGCGTGCTGTGAATATTGTGCGTGAGAAGTCGATCAGTTCCGTGAGACTAGATCTCACGGGGCAGGAGCTTACTGGTTTCACTGGAAGCGCTGACCTGCGCGCTACAGCTAGATCCATAACTTACGCACCAAGCTGACTCAAGCCGAACAGGATATGCAGGCGAGAACCGATCGCTGATGAGGCTTTGGAGGTTTGAAGCAAGTCACGAAGACATGCTCCATCTATGGCCCAGCCTGGTAATCACTAGAGCAAACAAGACAAAATAACATTCAAGCTATAGATGGTATTCAAGCTATAGTGGTATTCCCGCGATCACGCTCAGCTTTCGCCTGAGCAGCAGCCTCCAGCTCTGAGAAGGTTCCACTCTTGAGGCACATTCCCCTAAAGATGCCGCCCTCTTTGTGGATCAGATTCAACGGCGTATCAAACTCGGCAACCTTGCCCTTGTCCAGGACGATCAGCCTGTCATAGTCGATGACCGTCCGCAGACGATGGGCAACTACACGGTGCGAATCGTCAGGCTGAGTCTCTCAAGAGAACATACGCCGCCTCGTACCTGTCAACAATAATGAATCGCCGAACTCCTCACGAATGGTCGCCTGAATCTTCGCGTCGGTCGCGAAGTCGATACTGCTCGTTGCCTCGTCCAGGATGATGATCGCGCTCCGTCGGAGTAACGCACGAGCCATCGCGATGAGTTGTCGCTGACCCTGGGAAAAATTCGTTCCGCCAGGAGAGACCTGGGTATCAAGAGTGATGACAGTCTTGCCTTCCATCTCCGTGGGCGACGGCGATAACGAGGGAGTCGTTACTTCGCGCTCGTCCTCATGAATGGACCCTGTGCGCGAGGCGTTGCGAGACGTGCGCTGCAACGCGAGCTGGCTGTCCGACAGCATTTGGACGCGGTGGAGCACATCCAAGCACTCCGCATCCGTATGCTCGCCTGTATATCACGGAATGAGCATAGTTCTCCCATGCGAACGAGCAACGTACCGAATGGATCCAAATTGTCGCGCAGTGTTCCCGAAAACAGCGTAGCATCCTGAATGCAAGGTCAGCATCGCTGAGAGCACACTCAACGTCGCAGCACTAACTTGGGGGATGAATGTCTGATAGCAGAGTCAGTATGACGGAGCCAACGGAATTCCAGCCAACGCTACTCACAATCCGGGAACGCAGGTCGTGCAATCCAATAGTGCTAATGTCGATACCATCGACGACAATCCGACCGCTAGCAGGATCGACCTACCGCAAATTGTGAGCAAAACGGCATTACTCGGGAAGTGCTTACACCTACAAAACGCAACAAACTCATTGCGAGAGTCGATTTCCCGCTGCCCGTCCTTCCGAGCAAGCCGACGCGCTCCTTCGCCTTCAGAGCGAATGAAACGCCGTGCAGGACTGGCGGCAAATCTGGTGCATACTTGACGACCAGGTCCTCTACGGCGAGCAGACTGTCTTTGTTTGGGCTTGTGGAGGAAGGCCAGTATGCCGGTGGCCTGTTCGACTCGATAACCTCTGGTGGTTCCTGGGGGAGATCAAGGTACTCTACAACACGCTCAATGGAACTGCGTAGAGGCTGTCAGCAAATGAAGTCCCTTCACACAGAAACCACATACTTGAGTTGGAGCTCCAACGCTGTCCAGAAGCGACACGTCCAGTAGACACTGTTCGTGAACGACATGGCCGAAGTAATGCACACGCCTGCAAGACCTGCATCCTGATAGCCAGATAGCGCGAACAAAGTGGTCGCCAAGATGCCCGCAGCACCGAGCGTGTCAAACGTCAAAAGCAGCCAGCGGTTGGTCATCCAGTTCGCGTACCACATCCTCGTGGTCAGGTTGATCTTGTCGTACAGGCCGTCCAAGAAGCGCTGCTCCGCGCCGAACGCGCGCACCGTCACTATGCCCTCGAGCATCTCGCTGAAGTTGGCGAAGACGGGGCTGCGGGTGTTGGACTCCATCCGCCGGATGTCGCGATTAGTGTTGAGGAAAACGACTGCTGCGCGGTAGTAGATAAATCCCAGGACGATGGCCGGGAAGATAAACAGCGGGAAGACGGTACTGTTCCGCGAGCGTTAGTGCCGCGAGACGAGAGGCGAGGCGGGCGGCTTACATGACGGTGATCACCGACACTACGAACAGTGCCATGAAGTAATTGATGGATTGCAATGTCCCGGAAAGCGCAGTGTCGACGGTCTCTATATCCTATGAAACCGTGCGGAGTAAGGCGGAGGCACAGCGGACCAGGCAGGTATGCACAGACCTTGCTGAACCGGTTGAGTATACGACCTTGCGGGGTAACGTCGAACCACCGCATCGTTGCCCGCACCACCGTCCTCAACAGCCGCTCAAACAGGATCCTCGAGGCCCTGAGTGCACCAGTATACTGCGTGATAATAGCGAAGATGTTCACCAGACCCGAGGACAGCGCGATTGCTGCATAGATGCCGATGTAGAGGTATGGATTCTCGCGCACCGGCGGCAAGGTCGACGTGGTGTTGGCGGGACTGGGAGGCCGGTGTGGGTGCACTGCGACGCCGTTATGGAGGTAGGGTGAACCACCATCCATGACGAGTTGGTGCGAAGCGTACGCTCCGAAAGAGTAGGCCATTCGCACGTGTCCTTGGTCGGATTGGTCGGAGATTGCGTAGGCCTCTCCCCAGATCTACACAACGCAGTGATGTCAGTTTTGCTTTGGGAGCGTATACTTAGGCCTTACCCTGATCCACAGCTTCTCTCCCAGACCGAGCAGCTGAGTGAGCATGATAAGGGTCAAGACGACCACCCATGTCCAGTATGACGAGGCCTTCAGGTAAGTGTTGTACGTATACCATTTGACCCTCCCGGTCTCACGACGCTCATCCTCAACCAGCTTCCTTGGCCTCTTCCTGTCTTTCGGAGTAACCCCTGCCCCATCGGCGGCCTCGGCGGCAGTGCGGGAAGCGGAGTGCTCTTCCTCATCCTCCTCCGTTTCCGCCACAGCCTGTTCTTTCTTCTGCGCTTCCATTTCCTCTAGCTGAGCAATATCGCCAAGCACACCTTTGACGCGGAGCTCCGAGATCGTGCCCTGGGTATCGATGCGCCCATCGAGCATGCGCACTAGATAGTGGGCACCAGGGAGCACCAGCTCCACATGATGGGTAACGAGAATCTTTGGCCGTGTTCAGTGACACTTAGACGATACGTATCGAATAGGAAGGCTACTCACAACCGTGCGGTTGGCAAGCAAAGGTCCCTTGAATAGCTCCTCAAACAAAAAGCGAGCGGTATGGCTGTCCTGTAGCATATGTCAGCCCGGAGAGATCGGCATCTGGGAGCAGAAAGCATACCACAGCGCTCAACGGATCATCGAGAAGGACATATTTTGAGGGCTAAGACATCATGTGAGCGCAGAACACCCCGTCGGACATCTCCACCTACAGCATATACGGCTCGCGCAAGAGCCACGCTGTAAGCCAGCATATGTGAGTTTAGCCACCAGTAGCTGGAGTGGGAGGGAAACGCACCGAGCCTTTTGGCCACCAGACAAACTGACGCCTCTGCATTCGTAGCATTTAGCTAGCGTGTCCCAGCGCGCACAATATCCACACATACCGTGCTCCAATCTCCGTCGCGTCGCCGTCCTCGAGTATCTCCAGGTCCGGTTCCAGCGCGCAGCATCTCACAACAGCGTTGTATCGCTCCTCGTCGTACGGGTACCCGAACAAGATGTTGTCCTTGATCGATTGGTGCCGAAGCCACGGCGACTGGGCCGCATACGAGATCGTGTGCGACAGCCCGTTCTCGTCCACCTTCGACGCGTTCTTGGACATGACGATCCTCCCCTCGAGCGTCGTGAGCTCCCCGAGGAGCGCCATGAGAAGCGCCGTCTTTCCGCTGGCAGTCGGCCCAGTGATCACGGTGAGCTTGCCCTCAGGGAACATGACGTTGATATCTTTCAGTTCGAAACGACGGTCCACAGCGGTGGACGCCATCGTGGAGGCGCTTTCGGCGATAGTGGAGCCCGCGTCGGAGGGATCGGCTTCGGCAATGCTCGCCGCAGTAGAGTCGGTACTCTTGCTCTTCTTGCCGTTGTCTTTGCCCGTCCCTTTGTCGCCTTCGTTCGCCGCGATCTGGTTCCATCTGAACGTCCCATGTATGATGCCAAGCCCTTCGTCGCTTTCCTCGGAAGGAGGCACGCGGCCCTTCTTCAGCGTGGAGACCTGCTCGTCGACCTCTTCTTCGTCCAAGAATGCTGCGACACGATCAAGGGCGACTTTCGTCTATCGTAGCACTCAGTGGTGTCCAACGCTGAGAAGACTATGTCCGGAGGACTCACTTGAACCAGTTGCACCAAGAACGAGGGGATGACGTTGAGAGGGAGACGGATCATCTGGAAGAGCGCGATGGACTAGCACGTAGTTAGCATCGCAGTACTGCACCAAGAAAGTGCGCAAGGAAAACCTACTGTGAATGCAGTGCCGATAGTTAGCTCGTTGCCTCGGGCAATGTACGTGAAGAACCCCGTGACGGAGACAAGGATAGGTGTACATGTCCAGATGAGCGAGAAACACACGGAGTTTACATATGCTGTTTCCGTCTTTCAGACATGAATTCGAGCGCAGAGGTAGAAAATGGGCGAACATTTGGCCATCCATTGCATCTCAACCTTGCGGGCGTCAATGACGCGCTGGATCCAGCGGTCCTCCCACGCGAAGAATTTGACAAACTTGATCTACGGCCGGGTGGTATGCGCGTGTTAGCAGGAGCAATCGTTATGAGGTGAAAACGTACGTACAGCACCGACGAGTTCGTTCAACACCCCCATACGCTTGTCACGGAGCGCGGAAAGACTCCTGTTGATGTGTCCAGCACGCTTCGCGAGGAAGCTGTTCAACGGCCAGCTCAGGAAGATGATGATGTAGCCCGTGAATGCAGCCCATCCAAGAAGTCTTCCCCAAAGGCTAATTAGCGTAGCGCCAGCGCGAGGTCAATGTATCACTCACTGGTACAGGAAGACACTCGCGACAATGATTTCCAGAGGTGCTGTGAGGGTTCAGTCAACGTGCCCGAACGATATCCCAGCCGTGGTGCTTACCTCCGTAGATGTGGTACAACGACGAGGCAGTCAGCGAGACACGGTTCGCGTCGGTCGCCATCAGGTTGACGATTTTGCCAATACCCGCGTTAGCCTTCAGATCGCCTGCACCGCCCTGCTGTTCCGCAGTGCCCGTACCCTTCTCTTCCGCGCCCTTGTCAACAGCCCCCGAAAAGTCTTTTCTCTTGAGCGCCTTGTCGTAAATGGAGGTCATCAACTCCTGCCGTATACGGGTAGAGGCACGGCGACCGAGCCACAGGTGTTGAACGTCCGCCTGGGCCTGCATAGACCATGTGAATAGTGGTGCCAAGTGTAATCATTTAACCACGTACCTTGCAGAGAGAGCTAGCGAACGCAAGGAACGCATATACGAACGCCGATGCTTTCTTCTCGGGGCTGCCTTCCGACACATCGAGGGCGTCCAGTATGCGCTTCAAGAAGAACGGGCCAGCGTAGGTGAAAACGACGCTGACCAAGGTCAGGACGAAGTCCATGATGATGTCGAGCGAGTTTGCCTGCCAGATCCGTTTCAGCAGCTTTCCGGACGATCGCGAGAATTTGATGTGCAAGGGCCGAGCCTGCAACGTCGGGCTCAAAGACCAGACGTCCGCCTCGTTAAGGGTGGTGCTATTTCCCCGGTCGAGTAGGGGGATGACCCATCGGAAAGACATCCAGCCCCAGACGGTTGTGTAATCTTCGGGTGATACTGACTTGCCCTTTCAGCCGGGAACGCAAATGTTAGCGCACAGTATCACAGGATATACTCATGTTGCCAGCTTACGATCTCCTCTTTCTTGACATACTTGCTAGGAATGTCTAATGGCATGTTGACCACCACCACCAAGAGTCCCGCCACCGCGACCAGGTGAGTGATATACACGGCCATGACGGGCGAAGAAGGGAGCGGTATAGCGAACACATAGTAGTCGTAAACATGGCCGAAGAATACCAGAGATCCAAGGAGAAAATGGAGGCCAAAGAGCATAAACAAGTCAAAAGGGGCAGTCGCTGTGGGGCGAACGATAGGACGCAGAACGGCGTAGAACCAAGTGGCCGCTATGAGAACGTCGCGTATGCCGGTCCAGGAATCGCCCGGCTCTACGATGAGAGAATAGCAGCCAATGCTGACCCAGAGGAGACATTCCAGCAGAGCCACAGTGGAGAGAATTAGAGTACGCCAGAGGGGGACCACATTCTCCTTGTCGCTTTCCTGTACCGCGTCGTCCTCGCCATACAGTAATGCCTCAGCTTCGGGTAGCGGCAGGAAGTTCTCAAGAGGCTGCTTCAAGATACGCAGGAGGGAGGAGATGGGTGGAATAGCTGATACGAGTACAAGGCCGACGAAAGCAGACGGGAGGATGGCCGCCCAGAGACCGCGTACACACGCGTCAGAAATAGACGTTAGATGCGTGCCGTGACAGACCGCCATAGTAGGGGACGCGACAGACGTGGCGAGCGATGTCTTACACTCGTGGACCGTCGCTTTATACGGATAGGACGGATCTGAATCCGTGCCGCGGACTCTGCGGAAGTTGATCTATCCGTACTTCAAAATCTGGTTGGGCGGGAAGGTTAATGGCCGCGTGAGAAGTAGTGTTATCTCGTGAGAGATGGGACTCGCCGTTAACTATAGCCCTGTATAGTTGCACAATCGTTGATGACAGCCGTCAACGCTTGGTGGCCGCTGACGGCGAGTCGATGACAATTGAATTTACTGAACCCGTCGTCATGGATGGACCAGGATGGTTGCGGTGATATCGGATGTGTCTTGTAGAGAGCTGGTCTTGTACCCCGATGTAGAACTACTTGCAACCGTCTACCTCCATCTACAGGCTCGCTGAAGACTGAAGTCAAGGGGAAGCAAGGTCTTTTTGATAGGTTTAATTTGGCTTGCGAGGTAAGGGCATTTGGCACAGTGGTAGCGCGCACGCTTCGCATGCGTGAGGTCCAGGGTTCAATCCCCTGAATGTCCACTTTTTGCCCATGAGGCTCTAGCACGGATAGTACTACATACCAATCCCAAGTACTAAATGATTGCGTTCGCATGAGGATCCGTCCGGCTTTCTGAAACAAGCTACTTAATGTTCACGCTTACTCTGCCGTACGTGCAACAGTGTAATTTGTGACGGCAAAGAGGAGCATGAGCAGTACAAGCGTTCCCTAACCCTACATATCTACTTCCATTGCCCGACCGTCGACGTCGATAAGCCGGGGAACCTCGCGTGCCCCGAACTAGTCGCATAATCGCTAGTGATGGCAGTTACCTATCACTCTCGCTGATCAGGTTTGCGTCCTGGTGCGGCGTGGCCATCTCAGCTCTGCTGCCGGGAGAAACATCTGTATGTGGTACAGCAAGAGGGATGGGCCAGCGTATCCCCCTGGCCGCGACGGGGCGGATGCTTCACTCATATACCTAAGGGTATCTGGGCAAGACTCCACTTCTCCGTGGTTTGTATGAAGGTACGCGATCCCCGGCAGGAAGTTGAGATGTTGTAGGAGGTCGAGGTCGACTGAGTGACGGCTCGCTTTCTTCATCTCCCGCGTTGAATGGCTCGCACCGAGTTTGAGACATGGGGTGTGCCGGTCGTGCGGAGGTTTGATCCCGCTGCTCCATGGCCAACTGCGCCCACTCGGATTCTAGTCGGCGTCCTTGAGAGACGATGGCCTGCAGTGCCCGACGGAGCGAGGGTATGAACGCAGAGTAGGGCGTCCGATAAAGTTCGAGTCCCGGGCGGATGATATACGTCCAATCTGCAGAACAACAGGCAGATCTGCGATCAGCCGTCTGTGACTTCTCCCGCGCGAACAGTCTGACACAGATGGCACATGGCGTTCAAAACAGAACAAAGTACTCACCAGACAATATCCAGTCTTCCGCCTTGCCAGCATCCTCCTCTCTGAACACGATCTTCGCGTCGTCCCCTTGCCCAACCACATCTGCACCGCGCACGACGATGAGCGAGATGGCCGTCTTGAACTTCCGCAAGATTTCCTGGCGGATGACGCGTCCTCCGACGCTCTTCGACGCACAGTCCAGCAGCGACATATTGGCGCTGCGTCCCTTCATCGGACCCTCATTGAGCGTATACGGCGGATCCGCAAAGCGATAGCTGGGCTTGGCGAGCAACGCCTTGGGCAATGCTCGCACCGTGAATCCAGGATATGTCCGCCAGGGGAAGACGTGAGCATATACTTGGCGCGTGTAGCCTAGGGCAGGATGTGTGCGGTCGAGGACGTGGTTTGGCGAAGGGGGTCTGTTGCTGTATAGGACGGTGGCGAGGCTACCCGGTGTCGTGCGTCTGAACTGCGATGCAAAGAATGAGAGCTGACTGGTTGGAGCCGCCACATCTACACGTACGTTAATCGACTTCAAGCTGCCCGTGATCTTTGGGAGACGCTTCAGTTCATGACACGCTTTCTTGAGCATTGTGTACGTTCGGAGCTAGCGTCGTGGACGCACGCCTGCAGACTTGCCAATTCCTACGCAGTACCAGTTCGTCCCGCAGAATGTGTACTGAGTATCAGTCGAGCATGTCAGTTAATGTGAGCACCCAGCACGAGAGGGGGTGTAAGGTGGTGGTGATCCTGACATTGACAATACACACGGCACACGAAGTCTTTGAGACAAGTAGACGCCAGAGGGATCTCCACCGCCAAAAATGCATTAAGGGGGAATCGAACCCCCGGCGGGTCGATGGCAACGACCCAGGTTACCACTACCCCATTAATGCGATATCTATTATATCGTAGCGATACTTATTGTCTTAGATGAGCTCTCGTAGGTATACCGGCGCGTCGACGACGCGCCGGTATTTCCTCAGTCCTCCCGCGATTCCGTTGTCTCCTGCTTGCATCATATATACGGATTACTGGCCTTCGACCCGCAGAGTACACGTATCGAGAAGTCAAATAACTTACTGTACGTACCTGCATCGTCTATCGATAACCATCCGCACGGCGCGCCATTAACAACCACGGTAAGTCAATTCTCAAGTGAGCCGAATGCCGAATTGTCAGTGGGCAGCTTGAAGTCCACCGTTGCCGCGAATAGAGAACTGGGGGCTACGGCGGCGCACGGAGATGGAAGAGACTCTGCATGCATAGACCTCCACCAGAACCTTGCTTGTTAGTGAGCCCTAGGTGCCTGCTAGGTCGACAGGTCCAAGAATACTGCCAGGGCCTTCCTAAAGGAAACTGCTGGCAGCGAGAAACCTTGAGCTTAACCCCACGAAACGTGTACACACTACATACATACTTGATCTAGACTGACCTTTCAAGGACAGTCCATCGCTCGAGAACCCGAGAAGGACGATACACAAGTGGTCACGGGTCCTTCGGCCAAGAGGAATTTGACCATATCGTTTCCAATCGTCGACTCCTATACGGATCTCGAGCTCCTTATCGCCTGAGGGACTGCGGGCGTGCACTCTGAGTTCACCGTACGTGACACTGACGGCAAGAACATGAAATTCAGAGGAGGATAGCCGGTGCACCCGTCTCGCTAACTTGTCTTCAAGGCACGCAATTCTACCCCACACTTGGCGATCATTCCTTGGGCTCACCTTCCCCGTTCCAGCATCGCTTACCCCAGCCTACCCCGCGTCAACATAATCCGCGCCTCCCGCTGCGATGCTCACATGAGCATCCGCGGATGCTGGTGTACACATCTCCCCGCGGTCCTCCTTATCGTTCAACGTTTATGCGGTATGCCCCGCTCTTCGACGGCGCGGGCAGCCACCGATCAGGACTCAGAACACCGGGACGGTTGTGGACCCACCAGCGTGACCTCACTTCTCTCTGCAGGCCCGGCGCCCTACTTGGCGTCAGTATGAGACACGGGCGTCCGACGCGTTCGACGCGCAGGTATAAAACTCTCCAGGACAGCTGTCTATCTCGCCGCCGCTCTTGCACCCCCACCTGCTGGAAGCGTGCACACCTGTTACATTTTGCACGACTGCCACGTACAGGTTCTACGACGCGTCTTATTCCCTTTGCAACACCCGGAACGACCAGCAAGACTTGACTATGGCTGCTAATGACAGCGACGCGCGAAGTGCAAGCCTGGAGAAGACCGGGGTCGAGTTGATGGTAGAGGAAGCCTCGGTCAAGCGGGACGTGGTGTATGGCGGAGAGGAAGTGCTCCCGCCGCCGCCAGATCTCTCTCCGGAACAAGTCAAGGCGCTCTACAGGAAGATCGACCTGCGTCTCATGCCAATCCTCACGCTCATGTACTTGTGCTCGTTCTTGGACCGAGGCAATATCGGTGAGTCGTTGAACCTCTGCGTACGGGCGAGCGCGGCGGGCTGACAGGGAGGTCGGTAGGCAATGCCAAGCTGCAAGGTCTGCTAACGCAGTTGAATCTGACCGGAGACAAGTATAATATCGCACTTGTAAGTCGTATGCGGTTTCGGAGATAGCACGCGCTAATACACCGTGGGTTATGGGTTAGACCATGTACTTCATCGTACGTAGACATGAGAAAGTGCCTCAGTGTAAGGGATGCTCACGGTCGATCACAGCCGTACTGCTTATTCGAATGCCCGGCCAAGTAAGTCCTGCAACTCCTTATCTCCGCCAAACTCTCAGCTCACGCGAACCTTAGCATGGTGTTGAAGAAGTTCCGGCCATCCAGGTGGCTGCCTGGCATAACTGTAGGTGACTTCCATGCTTCTCGGCCGACTAGTGAGGGCTAACGTCCGTCTGCGATTAGCTCTTATGGGGCGTGATCATGTGAGTAGCGAGTTTGACCATACCCCATGTTCTCGTTGCCGATAATGAACATGTTTTCAGGACGCTCATGGGGCTCGTCAAGAAGTACGTCACATATTGCGCGTTTAAGATCCTTACCAACTCTAATCACGGTTCACAGTTATCCTCAACTCGTCGGCACGCGCGTCTGCTTGGGTGTTGCTGAGGCTGGTCTCTTCCCGGGAGTTGTCTACTAGTCAGTCGCCCGTTCTAGTTCACAGTCAAGTACTCTGGTTCACGTCCTTCCCTACATCAGCCTTACGCTTTGGTACCCCCGCCACATGATCCAATACCGTGTCGGCCTCTTCTTCGGAGGCGCAACGCTCGCGGGCGCGTTCTCTGGCTTGCTCGCCTTCGGCATATCGTTCATGTCCGGTACTGCTGGCATGCTCGGCTGGTCGTGGATCTTCGTGCGTAGTTGATTTTCGTTATAGAAAGCTTCATGTTTGGCTCACGGAACTGATGGTTGGACGTAGATTATCGAGGGCCTCGCCACTGTCGTTGTTGGAGTCATTGCATTCTTCGGTGAGTGTGCTCATCATCTTCTAGGAAGCTTACGCTCACTGCATAGATTCACAGTTCTGGTTGACTTCCCGCACACTGCGACGTTCCTTACGCCCGAAGAGCGTGCATACGTCGTGCACCGCAAGAGTACGTCCCCAGGCCTACCATCTGAATTCCATCGCTCATCGGACATGTACGATATATAGAGTACGACAACTCGTCCGTTGGTGAGGAGGAGCACTTTGAGGTTCGCCACATTTGGGAGGCGATCCTTGACTGGCAGGTGTGGTTGCACATTCTCATCTACATGTCGATCATTACTCCTCGTGCGTCCATCCCTCCATTGTGTTACTTTCTTGCTCCCCTGCTAATATTCGATGTATACCTGCAGTCTACGGCATCTCCCTCTTCTTGCCGTACGTCCCTGTTCTTATCATCGGCGGTGAAACACAACTGACTCCACACCAACAGGTCCATCATTAATGGGTATGTTCACATCCACGTCCAGTGTGAAATCAAAGCCTTTGCTAACGTCCATATAGTTTCGGCTACACCACCGCCATCTCGCAGCTCCTCACCGTACCGCCCTACGTCTTCGCAAGTACGTCTCTTTCCCCCACGATACACCAAGCCTTTGTCTGATTGCGCATATCCCCACAGCTGCGACGCTCATCGTCTGGGCCATCTGGTCCGATAGGATCAAGAAGCGGTACCCATTCATCCTCGCCGGCCTCACATACATCCTCGTCGGCTTCGCGATCAACATCGCGGACGTGCCCGCAGGTGCGAAGTACTTTGGCACCTTCCTCGTCGTCGCGGGCGCGTACGCCGGCTTCCCGGGCGTCGTTGCATGGTAAGTCGCCCCAGTCCCCAGCGTTCGATGCGCATCTGACCTTTCGTCTGTATTGATTGCTGGTGCGCGAATGCAGGCTGGGCAACAATCTCGCGGGCCATTACAAGCGTGGGGTGGGCATGGCTCTGCATATCGGCATCGGCAACTTCGCAGGCGCGATTGCGAGCAACATCTACCACAGCCAGGACGCGCCGCGTTACATCACCGGACGTGAGTCCCTCCTTCCTTCCCCTGTTGCGCTTTCTCCTACCGAAGGATTAACGACTGACAACAACGATGCACTGCAGACGCGATCGAGCTCATGTTCGTCGGGATCGGCTTCATCACCGTCCCAATCGTCGTGCTCATGTACAAGCGCATCAACGCCCGCCGCGACGCGCTCGTGCGCGAAGCGGACGAGAAGGGCACGCGTTACACCCCCGAGGAGCTGCGCCGTCTGGGCGACCGCGCGCCCGACTTCCGATACACGCTCTGAGCGTTTGGATCGGCACAGGCAGACTAGAAGCTGCATTGTTCATAGAACATCGGGTTTCTAGGGTGGCTTGGAGTGTTACAGATGTGCTTTTGTAGGTGCCAGGAGGGTGGCACACCCGGGAGGATGTACATAAGGGGTATTGTACGAGTCGTAGTTGTGCATTTGGATGTAACATTAGACGTGTACTGTACATACATGGATTGACTTACGATACATTCGTGTGTTTTCTCCGCGCGAGGCCAGTTGCTACGTCTCGGCGTTGAGTACGTCGGTGAGCAGACGTCAATCTGGTCACCATTCAGTGGAAACGGGAACGGGTACATTGCATAGAGTGATAGCGACGACTGAATAGCTGAATAGCACGGGGGTATTCGTACAAGTACACCATAAAGGGACGACATAAGAGAATCAACTGCCACAAAATCACGAACGCGCCGCCCGCGTTCTCGTAACCCGCGTCCTCGTCGCCGCTGGCAAAGCATCCTCGCCTGCCTCAGCAGGCTCCTTCTTCACCCGCTTCGTCGTCTTGCCCGTCGCCGCACGCGCGCGTGCAGCAGGAGCCTTCGCCTCCTCGTGATGATCCTCCTCCTCATCATTCGCCTCCGGGGTGTTCTCCTTGTCCTCCGGAATGGCAGGCTCCACAGCGGTGCCTACCGCAGGAGCAGCAGCGGCCGTCGTAGATCCCCCGCGCGTCCGAGTGCCCGTCCGCGTACCCGCGCCAGTGCCTGAAGGCGTAGGTTGCCGCGGGACGGGGGTACGTCTTGAACGGGTCGCGCGCGGTGCGCCCTCGTCGGCCTTCTCCGCGGAAAGCGAGGGCTCGACGTCCTCCTCCTTCACCGCGCCCATAGGGATCTTGCTCCGCGTTCCGCGCCGAGCGCGCGGTGCAGGCACCGGGGGCTCTTCCTCCGCGGGTCCGTCCTCGCGCGAGAGCGAATCCAGGGGGTCGTCCTCGCCGTCGTCCTCGGGTACCTCGATGGGTTTTGCGCGGGTGCCTCGGCGTGCGGTGCTGGGCTTCGTCGCGGGTGCGGGTGTGGGAGTCTTTGCGCGCGTCTTGCGCGTAGGCTTGGGTTCGGGGGCAGCGGCAATGTCTTCGCTGTGTGATGAGGTAGTGGAGGAGTCGGTAGCTTGGCGCGTGCGGCGGGTCGTGCGGGCTGCAGTGGTTGGATGTGCCTGCGTGCCTTCATCCTCTTGAGGCTCTGGAGTGGCGGGCTTGGCCTCCGTGGGCTTCGCTCGTGTCGTCCGAGTTGCCTGACGTAGAACAATGAGGACCGGGCGCGGTACGATTGACCCGGATGGTGAGGTACGTACCTGTCCAACAGTACCGTCTGCAGTACGTGCCCTCGTGCGGCGGGTAGCATGATCGTCGCCTTCTCCGGCTTCCTCTAGCGCTTGCGACCCCGCTCGTGTGCTCCTCGCGGGAGCAGGCACCGTAGTTCGACGAGCAATCCTGCTCGTTCCTGCAGCTTTCCTTCCTCGTGCAGCTCGCGCAGGAATAGTCGCAACTGGCTGATCCACCTCTTCTTCAGCCTCCTGTGCGGCGCTCTCCCGAGGCGCGTCGGCAGACTGCTCGGTTTGTGCAACTCGTCGCTCGGGCGAGGCGGGACGGTAGCCAGCAGGAGTAGTCAAGAGCTCCTTCATACCGTCCATCCTCGGCGTGTCCATAGGGCCTTGAGGCTGCACTCGGAACATGTCCCGTACACCTGTAAAGGCTGGAGTACTAGGTTCAGCACGAGCACGCCCGAAGACATGTCGCAGATCGGACATCCTAGGGGTCTCTGGCTGCTCTCGCCCAGATCCTCTTCGGCCTGTGGGGTCGGGACGAAGGTCATCGTCATGCATCTCCACATCCTCTTCGTCGCTAGGCTGTGCTGGAGCAGCAGGTTCGTCTTCTTCTATGAGGATGCGCGACGGAGCATGCGCTGTGGCATGGCCGGGAGCAAGGAGAGAAAACCCGCCTTCGCGTTTACGTGGGCTGAGGTTCAGACTTTGTCGACCAAGGCTCTGGCGCTGCTTCACGCCCTCGACCATCTGCTTCATGCGCGCGAGGAGCACGGCGGTGTCTTCCTTCTCGTCATCCTCAAGCTTGACAGACGAACCGGACGCTGTCGATGCCGAAGGCGTCTCGTCCTTGACGAGGGTTGCCGGAGATTGCGGCTGCTCTGCCAAAAGGGCTTGCGGTTGGACGAAGTTGGGGGACGGAAGCGGTGCGAGGTTCGGGAAGAGAGTACGACGGGAGCCAGGTGCTTGTCCTTTGAAGAAGTTGTCCGGGGTGGCCAGGGCGGAACGTCTCCGCGCACGTATAGCCTGGTCATTTCATATACTTCAGACTTTGTCGAACACTTGCTGTAAGATATAGGACCCACCTCCCGTTCTTCTTCAGTAAGCTTCTCCCTCTTGACGGGTGAGCGAGGTGTCGCAGGAGATGCAGGAGTGTTCGACACGAGTTTGGGGCCTTCTTCCTCCTTGACGGTGTCTGGCACCTCGATATCGGTTACTTTCCAGGGTGCGACCAAACGCACTCGGCGGGGCCCTGTGTCATGGCCTACTCCAAGGGACATGCGAGGCTGTCTAGCGTTGGTAGTTCGGGGTATCTGTGGGCTCATGAACCGTCCCAAGGGGCGCGGGACGTCACGCTCTTCCTCATATTCGTGCTCTTCCTCGTGGACCTGTTCGTCATAGTTCTCGTTCACGTAATCGTCATGCTCGTCATGCTCTTCGTGCTCGTGCATGTCTTCGTCATCGTCTTCCGCATATTCCTGAACCTCTTCGTCTGCTTGGTCCATGTCTGGTTCCTGCTCTTCTTCCTTGGGCTAATAGGCCGTCAGACAGACGACAATGGTTGGCAATGTATAGACAAACCTCTACGGAAAGCCCGCGCAATGCCCAGCCGAGGCCACCTCTGACCAAGTCTAGGCTCTTCCTCCAGCCGGTCACCTGTGGTTGTGTTTGGGCATGGGGCGAAGGGAGTTCCTGGATCTCTTCGTCCCCCTCGTCGACCTCAGCAATAGCTGCGATAGTCTCCTCGACCTCTTCGACTTCCTGTTCCTCCTCCATCTGTATCTCGCGCTGAATGGCGGCACGCTGCGCCGACCGCATCAGTACGACACGATGTAGTGATGGACGGGGACGGCGAGCAGGTGTGCGGGGTGCTTGTGCCGCGATAGGAACAGGGAGGGGGAGAATTGGTTCTGGCTCCGGTTCAACCTCATCGAGAATGATAAGATCCTTGTCCTCCTCTACTACCCGAGGCGTGTCGCTGTGGACCAGCACAATTTCTTCGTCTGCAGCGGCAAATGGTGTACGCAGTGGGGATTGCAGTACGCGGAGGTTTTCCCTTGGGTCCTCGCTAGGCCTGGGGCTGAATACATGCGCACTGGCGATCATCGACATACGTAGGGGGCGCCGGGAGGCCATGGGTGTGGCGCGTGAGGGCGTGTTGATCAGAGCAGGGCGAAGGTGTTTGGGAGGGTAGGTAAAGCGGAAACGTTTCTTGTGTATCTCTATAACGGAGTTGTTCTGCAGAGGCACTGTGGTAGGACCAGGTGCAGTCGCTGCCGCAGGGAAAAGGGGCGCGTCATCCAGTAGTAGTCCATTCGTACCGAGCACAACAAGGAAAGCTTTTCGTTCGACAAAAGTAATCTTAGCGTGAAGAGCGGATACAGCGGGATAGTACAGGCGGAGAGAGCAGGCCTGGTCGCGTCCAATAGTGAGTTCCTCGTCGTCGATGGGATAAGAAGTCGCCACGGATTCCACAGGTAGACGGCGCAGTAGCGAGAGTGTGCCAAAGCGGCCAACGTCAGTCACCTCCATTTGAGCTAGATGTGTGGCCAACGGGCGATGAGAGTTGGACGCGACGAGCGCGGGGTCGGGGGATGGCGGCAGAGAGCAAGTTCAACACCGGCGCGCTTCCTGCGACGCGCGAGGACGTGACCGCGTCGCAAAGCGGTGGGATAAACCTAGAGCTCTTTGGAGCTATCCAAAATAGTAAGTAACACATGGCCGACTAGCTCAGTTGGTTAGAGCGTGGTGCTAATAACGCCAAGGTCGTCGGTTCGATCCCGGCGTTGGCCACTGTTTTTCTCCTTTTACCCATATCCGATCCGTGTGTACCCGCGAACGGCGAAGCTGGCAGGCGTGGTTCGTTTTTGGCCTACTTCAACCTGACCTTCGTGATGCCACCTCGCAGAAGTACCCGTACAACTAACGCTGCAGAAAACGATACAGGTGCTTCCAGGACACGTTCTAAACGACCCGCCACGTCCCCTCCACCACCTGCTCCTGCAAAGCGTAGTAGAGCCAGGCAACCGCAGGACGTCCATGTAGAGGTCCCAATTCCGAGCAAACCGCGAACTGTGCGGAAGGCCAGGCAAGAAGAACAAGAACCCCGAGCTCAGTCTCTGCACCCACCCACACAACCTGCTCATGAAAGGCCATGTTGGCAGCTCTTCGGCTGGGGCAACAACCTCTTCTGTCAACTAGGCACAGGAGAGGACGGAACCATGTCCTCAGAACCTGAGTTTCCAAAGCCCACGCGTAACCGACTGATTGAGAAGCTTATTGCTGAAGGTCAGTTTGGTGAGCCGGGAGCTGGACTCGAGACTATTGCTGCAGGTGCCCTCCATAACCTCGCCATCAGCGAAGACGGCGCGGTACGTCCCAAGCCACACTCGCATCCCTATAGACTGGCTAATTCACATTGATAGGTTTGGTCTTTCGGGATAAACGAACACGGCGGTTTGGGTCGGCCTACGCAAGAGGACCAGGACCCGACCCCGGGACGAATTCAGAGTCTCGTAGAAGAGGGTTTTCGTGCCGTCCGAGTTGTGGCCGGCGACGGCATCAGCGCGGCCCTCAGTGACCGAGGAGTTGCGCGCACCTGGGGTCGTTACCGTGTACGTTGTTACAGATGCTCGCAGCTCGCCCTCACCATGACCTACTGACTTGAGGTGCAGTCAGCAGAGGCTGACGGCGGGTTCGAGGCTTTCTCTCCGGACACGCCCAAGCAGCTGACCCCCACATCCATCCCAGACCTCCCCGAAGAACGCTTCGCCTCCATCGCCGCCGGCAGTGATCACCTCGTCCTGCTCACGCTCGCCGGCGAAGTCTACACAGTCGGCTGTGGGGACAGCGGCCAGCTCGGGTACCGCGTCCCCCACCAAAACCCGGTGCTCGGCACAATCCCGCACAAGGTCCTCCGCCACTCGCGCGGGCACCGCGCCGTCACAGTCGGCGCCGGGAGCTCGACCTCGTTCTTCGTCGACGAGCAGGGCGCCGTCTGGGGCTGGGGCCTCAATCACTGCGGGCAGACCGGCACGGGGAAGCTGCCTGCGGCCCCGCGCCCCGGACACGAGCACGACCGTAAGAAGGTGCGCAACACGATCGTGTGGGCGCCGCAGCGCGTCCGGCGCGTGAGCCGTGCAGAGCTCGGGGATGAGGCGACGGTTATCCAGATCGCGGGCGGGGACGAGCACACGCTCTTCCTCACGTCGGACGGCCGAGTGTTCGCGTGCGGGTCTGGGTGGGCTGGCCAGCTTGGGGGCGGACAGCAGATCACAGAGAAAGTGCCTGAACCGGTCCCTGTCACCTTCCCGCACGATGTCGCAGAGGACCCGATTGTGCAAGTAGCGTGCGGCGCGCGGGTGAGCGCCGCGGTCACTCGTGCTGGCGTGCTCTATACGTGGGGCTCGAATACTTCGGCACAGATTGGCGTGGTGGACGCTCCCGCAGAAGTGACCACGCCGACTGTGATTGTACGAAGAGAGGGTAGCTGGCGCGCCAAAGTTGTCTCCTGTGGGAGCCAACATTGCGTTGCACTCCTGCAAAAGAAAGCCCAATAACGGCTTGCTTGACGCATGTATCCATACGATGTGCGTCGTTCTGGTGAGTGTACCACATGCGGTCTGTCACTATCCGTCGTTGACCATCCTCAAAGGCTCTGAGCTGATACCGGTTCAATTCGTTGTGTCGTGACCATGGTTCTGCTCTGCATACCCGCTTTTTTGATGCTCTCTCGATATTGCTTCCTGTTACCTGTTGACAATGACTGGATGAACGATTGGGTGTTGCCATATGCCGCATACCATGTATAACGGTTGTAGTGACTTCATCCTCCGATAGCAGGACTCTGCGCCAGGGCAGCCTGCACTCAAGGTGAGAAGATGAACCATACGCTTCCATGGCTGCACAAGGAGCTCCATCGGATATTCAACCACCCGCAAAGGTCGTTATGTAGGTTCGTTCTCCACTTGAAGATATCTACCCACGCATGCCGCGAGGTTGACATGATCATATTGTACCAAATTGTGGATCCTATCACATTTGGAGACATGCGCACCATAGGTGACCGGGAGCATCTGTCCAGGTTCCCAGATGCGCTCCAACCTAGCGAGTGACGTGAGTAGCAGTGATGTAGTACAGGGCATTGAAGAACGTCAATATTTGCGAGCACCACCTCATTACGAGAGATACAGAGTGTAAGAGTCCGTCCGGGTCATGTACGCAGCCACGCAGTCTTGGCCAGCTTTTTCTGCTTCTTCTTTTCCTTGAACCGCTCCTGTAACACACCGTTAGCAAACAGTACTCGCCCTGCACAGAGCTCAGTGATGACTCACTATGTCCTGTTTTGTTGGTCGCTTCCGCTTCCTACTCTCCTCTTCCTGCGCCTCCTGGAGCTTCCGCATCTCAACGTCCTTCTCCCACGCGTTGACGTCAAAGTAGAACTCGCTCATCCGCTTCGCCCGCTCGTACTCGGACAGGTGTGTCGGGTCGCGCGAATCCTGGCGTGCGAATGCTCCTGTGCGCGCGTTGAACTTCGCCGTATATGTGAATGCGCCTGGGGCGCCGGTGCCTGCGACCAGGGATGGGTCGAGGTGAGCAAGCGCAGGGTCAATGCCTTGCGCGGCCGCGGCCGAGTAGAGATCAACCGTGGAAGAGGAGGCGCCTGGAGTTGCTTGGGCAGTAGAGGCGGTGGCTGGGGGTGGGCTAGAAGGCCCCGCCTCTGCGTTGTCTTGCTGCAGGGGGTTCACCCATGTCGTTTCATGAGTGACTGAGTTGTAGAAGTAGTATGCGTTGTGCGCTGGAGACCATACGGCCTGCCAGGTTCCCGTAGTGGCCGAAGGAGCGGTATGTGCTGAGGCAGAAGCAGATCCAGAGGTTCCAGGAGCAGACGTAGAAGTGGAAGGAGTAGTCCCGTCTACGGCAGAGGGCGAAGTGGAGGTCTCGCGAGACGCAGATGCGGATGCGTCGTCCTTGCCAGAAGGTGCCTCGGAAGTGTCGCGAGAGACTTCGGACGCACCGTTGGCAGGCTCAGAGGCCTCTCTGTTGGTAGACTGCTCGCGGCGGCCGTTGTCGCTGATTACAGGCGAGGCAGCGTCGGGGGAGGGGGACGATGGGCGGGACATGGTCGAGGACAAGTGGGATTCAAACTCCGCCGAAGCGCACCGAACAGGAAGTGGACGCGGCGGCCCTGCCCCGGACCTCTGCCTACTTACCCCGCTCTCCTCCTTCCACTCACTCCCGTCATCCACCGCAGCAATCTTTGACAAAGGTGTGCAGCAATTCTTGGGCGGAATTTGGTCGTGCTACTACTTAGAACATGCACAACAGGGGGCGAAAGCCATATACGTGCCACTGAAGCGGCACGCATTGCGTACAAGATACCATAATCTAGAGAGGCAGCAGTACTACGACCAGCGCTGAGCGGATCCCGAAGACATCCACAGCTCCGAGCCACAGTATCGGTTATCTGCTCTTTTGACTACAAGTTCAGATTCCTTGACGAGGTCGGGGTATCCCTGTACACCACTGCTACATCCATACTCGAAGTCGCCTGCAGATCCGCCATGGCTTCACCCGAGGACCGTCCCCACTACATCCCATTGCCCCCGCCTCTCCGCTCGGCAATGAAGCACTCATCCTCACGGCCTACGACTCCAAACTCTGGACCGTCCACCTCGCCAATGCTCCGGGCTTCTCCCCTTTCACCCCCGATGCCTAACATACCGCTCGCCTCACCTGCGCTCTCCACAGCCACCCTCCCAGCGACTTCATCCACTCATCCGACCTCATCTACACACTTTGGCCAGCACTCCAATCCGTCATCATCTGTGGTCACTTTTGGCTCGCCGAATGGACCTGGCTCTCCGCTTATCGCTGCTCAAGGGTACACCCCGAAGGTATCTTTCGACACACTGGAGAACCCGCAGGCCAGCATGTTCTCGTATACGCTCCATGTCCAAAGCGAAGGTTATACACGGACTCGGAGCACACGTGTGTTCCTCTGCGCGTCTAGTCCTGATGAAAGTGGCCGCCAGGCGTTGGAGTGGTGCCTCGAGAGCCTCGTACAGGACGGCGACGAGCTCGTCGTATTCCGTGGGGTTGATCCGGATGACTTCGGTAAGCTTCCGGTATCATTGCGGCCCCAGTCATGCTCAATATAGTGATCAGCGGAGAACGACCACGACCAATATCGTGAAGACGCGCGCGAACTCATGCGCCAGATCCAGGAGAAGTGCGTCGAGTATGACCCGGACCGCAAGCTGTCCATCATCGTGGAGTACATTGCGGGCAAGGTTACACAGACCATCGACCGGTTGATTGCGCTCTACCGTCCCGACTCGGTGGTCGTCGGCACGCGCGGGCAAAGAAGCGTCATGCAAGCATGGGCAGGTGCCTTCGGCGCACCGGGTGTCGGGAGCGTGTCGAAGTACGTACAGGGCGCGCCTGGACCCGCGTGACGAGCGTGCTCATGTCTTGACGCAGATACTGTCTGAGCCATTCGCCCGTACCGGTGATCGTCGTCCGGCCCGAGAGCAAAGTGCGCAAGACCATGGCGAAACGACGCGCGAACCCGAAGCGCGGCCAACATTTCGATGAGTACGTGCGCCCTCGCGTATCCACTTCAGATCAGGATGCTCAACCGTTTGATCTGAATACAGGCTCACGAAGACCAAGACGAACAACGGCTCGCTCTCCGTACCGATGTTCTCCACATTAACTCGGTAGTATCCCGTTCAGTGGATTACCCTCGCATCGTGCCATCCCTTGTATCATCCTTCGTTTATGCCCAAGACCCGTACAGAACACCAATTCTCAAGCCTCTGCACTTTCTTAGTACCTCCACTCATAATTTCCGCGCAGGGCCGCCTTGGGGGATCATTGGTATTGTTTGCGTTCGTGCCGGAGTCAGGCACACTGACCTTTACTTACCCTCCCTCTTTTTACTTCCTACAATTCACGGGTTCAATGGGAAACGGGGCTCATTATGGACATTGCAACTCGAAGCAGTATCGAATCCTGTACTATGTAACTATTCTTACCACCCGACTTGAAGCTCAAGCAAATTATATGCATATGAGCTAGTAAACTGTGTTGCAGCCTTCATCACTCACTACACCGCTTACTCGACACCACCTCGTTCAAAAAGTGCAAACCTTGGAACATGGATTGTTAGACTTCAGACTGCAGTCAGTGTGCGCACAGCAGTCTGAGAAGCAAAATTGATCATCATGATACACAAGTGCACTAAGGGGGAATCGAACCCCCGGCGGGTCGATGGCAACGACCCAGGTTACCACTACCCCATTAGTGCCATAGTATGAAAGCAAACTAAATTTAATATAGCAGGCAATGTATTAAAACCTTGTCACGCGCCGATCATCCTCCCTGCCGTACTTTCAATCCACTGCAGAAGCTTGCCCTCGTCTTCAGTCCACACACCTCCTTTCAGTCCCTGTTATGGCCGTCTCCAAAACCGCCAGTTCGACATCCGCATCAAAAGCCGCTGCGTCTAAGCAGAAAGCAGCGTCGTCAGCGTATGGCGCACCAGCGCAGCGCACGCAGAGCAGTCGCAAGGGCAAGCGCGCCTGGCGGAAAAATGTCGACATCGAGCCGGTAGAGGAGGGCTTGGAGGGACTGAGGGCGGAGGAGCGGGTTACGGGGTACGTTATATTGTTTATCAAGTACTGCACATCGTTGCTGATAGTGGACGGGTTGCAGGACATTCCTTCAAAATAAGAAGGACGACGAGCTTTTCCAGGTCGATGTGCAAGGCGACGATGAGGGTGCGTCCCGGATTTGAATGAAGGTCCAAGAGAAACTGGCATAACCTTCCTTGTTTTCGCAACGAACAGTCCGCAGAACGCTACCCAAGTTTTCCGAACGGGTCCTCACCTCTACAAAAATACTGTCCGAGCGCTCCGCCGTCCCGGCCGTCTTCTCGCGGACAGCGTCGTCGGCGAAGGTGGAGAAGCGGAAAGCGGTATCGCATGAAGACAAGAGCCGACTGCTCCGCATGAGCAAGCGGCTACGCAAAGGCCCATTTAACGCCTATATGGACCCCGACCAGGTCGGTGAGGGGAGTGCGCTGCTCGAGCTGAGCGAGGCGGCGAAGAAGGCGGGTACATATGATGTCTGGTCGGAGGATGTACCAGAGAGGCCAGCCGTCAAGGTACGTTGATTCATTCAATCCGTTCCTTTGCTTGGGCCTCGATTAATGTCCGAGAAATGATAGGCACCGCAGACGGATAATCCTCGAACCCACATCGCCCTTCCCGCCGTTCCATCCCCTCATGAAGGCACATCCTACAACCCGCCGCTCACCGCCCACCAGCAGCTCCTGCGTGCTGCACACGAGAAAGAGGAGCAGAAGGCGAAGTCTGCGGAGGAAGTCGAGCAGCTGAAGAAGAAGCTTGAACAGGCACGGGCAACAGCCGCCGCAGAAGCGGCGGCGGCGCAGGGCGTCGCACCTGGGATGAAGGTGGATGAGCCGGTGGAGGACGAGACGAACGAGGCGGAGTCCGCAGATCCGCTCCCTCCTAAGAAGATGCCTGAAAGGAAAACCAAGCAACAAAGGCGGAAGGCTGAACGTCTACGTGCAGAGGTCGGTGCTCTTTTACTCTCCGCCGAAGCTAGTGGTGACTCAATTCGCGTATGTAGAAACGAGCATTGGCAGAGAAGGCGGCAAGAAAGCGGATGTTGGCGACCGTTGACTCGGCGAAGGCTCTCCGCAAAGCGATCGCTCGCAACCTCGCGACGCGAGAACGCCTTCGGGCACAGCGGCAGGCGGCGTTACAGGAGAAGCTCAGGAGCGGTCTAGCGGGCCAGAGAATTGGCAAGCACGTTGTGCCCGAAGGGGAGATCGATGTGCAGCTCGGCGAGGAGCTGAGCGAGAGTTTGCGGGGTTTGAAGGTAGGCGTTTCTCTCTCACTAGTCGTTGTCGATGAGATGCTCATGAAACGCGATCCTGTTAGCCCGAGGGCAACCTGTTCCGGGATCGTTTCCTCAACATGCAGCAGCGTGCGCTCATCGAGCCGCATGCGCCTAACCCGTACGTGTATTCACATACCCACTAAGCTGAGGGAGCTCACCATAATTGTACGTGTAGGGCAAAGAAGCCGAGGCGCAAAACCAAGGAATATGAGAAGCACTCGTACAAGCGGTTCGATCGGGGCTTCTGAGCGACCTCCCTCCTACCGTGTCTCTCCGCTATGTGACCATTTGTGCTGCGGGTATCCCCTGGTGTCTTTCAGGTTCCAGTTACCAATTCTATGCATTGTCGGCATTCGCTCATCCAGCCATCCTACGATCATCTCTTGTATGTATGAGCACCCACAGTCTATGTCCGCGTATTCCATATATTGAAGGTCCGGTTATACTCGGATCCCGCATTCAAAAGACTGCGATCTGACAGAAGCGACGGCGATCTGGGCAATGCGTGCGCGGAAATTAAATATATAGCAGGTTACATGGATACGTCCACAAGTGGTACCCAAGACCCAACGGAGATCGGCTGTACCTCCTTCTGTACCACGGACGATATCGCGAGGACGAGAGAAGGCTCGGCGACAGTTGGAAGCTATCTTGGGCGTGTGGTCGACGCCGCCTGGCCAGGAACGCAACATCGGCAAAGAGGTCACCGTATGACGCAGCCGCAGAGTTTGCGTGCGTCCCTCGGGCTTCCCAAGGGCTGTCCACTGTGGGACCCAGGGCAAGAGGAAGCCGCGCGCATCGCGAGGGCGCGTCGTTTCTGGGAGAGGCCTGCAGAACGCAGTGGGTCGGAACGGGACATGGATCTGCTTCTGCGGTCTCCTGGATTTTCAGATGGTGGCGTCGAGGGACAGCGCAGTGGGGAATGCGAGGCCGACACGGACGCACGGCAGAAGGTATAGACCTTCGCGACGAACGCTCTAGTACTTGCTAGCGTGGCGCAGGACTGGGCCAAGGAGCCTCCGTACAAGGAATAGCGGACGTCCTGACAGAGAGTGACGAAGAGTCTAAACAGCATACGCTGAAGCCGCAATACCACATTAGCGGAAGCTGCGCCACGGAACCCAAAGAGGACTCTATCGACGGCCAAGATGTTCGTATCCAGCAAGCATGATCGATTTCATCTCCCTAGTAATTCGCAATTGCAGCGACGGGGTCTCGTGAAACAGCACCATAGGAGGTTTTGCGTAATTCCAGCCAGCGGACAAGAGTAGATGGGAGCAGCGGGGATAGTAGAAGGACGCCCGTAGCGGGATTCTTGCGCACAACACGGAGAATAGCATAATATACACATATAGGTTGCCTTCCTTACTGACAGCATAGGCTGAGACAGCCCGGAGTAGCGGATACGAGACCACAGCAGCGTAGCACAGAAGCTTGTTCGTCCCGCGACAGAGATCAGACTGTAGCAACTGAAGCCAACGTCGGATGAGGGAGTGAAATCGGCCATCATCCTTGATGTATTCTGAAAGCACATGAGGATGAGTAGTTGCGCGAGAATCAATGTAACAAGAGATGGTGTTCGCCAAGGAGACTCCGCGACAAGTGCACGGCGTTCAATACGTTGTCTCAAAATAGCAAGTCGGGTGCGGAGTGGCTACTCGGCAAACGCCGAGAACTATGCAGTACCACTCAGCCACCCGGCCTCCCTCTAAGGGGAATATACTCGACAGCGGCGGCCCACAGCAAGTTCAAGATCAAGGTATGTGGAAATTATGCCCGTTCGTTGCACGATGTTATACTGAGACTCTACCCCATAGGCAGTCTCCCTTGAAGCCACCAAGAGTAAGTTTTGCTTCTTCGTACTTTGTCTGTGCGACCCGCAAGAAAGATCGGCCTGAGAGGATGGAATACGCGGAGGCTAGAAAGGCTAGGCGGGAACTCGAGGCATATGGGACGGGCACATAGAGAAGGAATTGGGAATATCGGGTCGCACAGGGCAAAGGTTCGTTCAGTGCAGCGTCTGACCGTACGTTTCTTCATAGCCCAGCAATGGCCCAACGCGTCACTCTCCGCAAGCGCAACCCCTACAACACCACTTCCAACCGCCGTCGGGTTGTGAAGACGCCGGGTGGCAAGCTTGTCTACCACCACCTGAAAAAGCTCGCCAGCGCGCCCAAGTGCGGTGACTGCGGTATTGCTCTGCCTGGTGTATGTATATCGCCAAACGATACGGAGTGAACGGTACTGAATACGCTGCTATAGGTTCCCGCCCTCCGCCCCCGTCAGTACGCCACCATCTCCAAGACGAAGAAGACCGTCCGCAGGGCGTACGGTGGCTCACGATGCGGAGACTGCGTTAAGTCCCGGTGCGTACCTCTGCCCACCCCGATCCCAGTACTTTCGTCTTACCCAGCTGGTAGCATTCTCCGGGCATTCCTTGTTGAGGAGGCGAAGATCGTCAAGAAGGTCATCAAGTCGCAGGAGAAGGCCGGCCGCAAGTAAACGTCGTTGAGGTGTTTTTGCGCGGTTCTGTATTCTCTCCATGTTACGACGGACGGGGCAGGCGGGGCTGCCCTTGCCTGTGATTTATCCTACCACATCCCCTCATCCTGCCACGACGCCATGCCATCGCTCGCTTTCCCTCATGCATGTGTACTGCTTACTGTTGCAACCAAAACATGACCGATGAGGTCGGTATGCGGTATTTCTGTCGCTCCTGCGCGTTCCACACACTCAGTTTGAGCCAACCTTAACGCGTTGGAAAGTTCATGTATTGACAATTCCTCGGCGAACTTGTGGTGCGTGTGTCGCCGCCATTGAGATAGTCGAATCACGGTCTACATATTTTGAGCATGGTCGAGCAAGCCGCTGGTGGATGACACAATGAGAAATAGAGACGACGCCGCAGGCATTTCCTCGACAACGCTCTCAGTTGCTGCACGTCGGCCATTCCCTACCTTTGATACTTACCACCATGGCCACCCGCTTGAGCTCTCGTGAACATTACCTCGACTTGCTGGACAAGTACGATACCTGGCTGTTCGATTGCGATGGCGTCCTGTGGCAAGGGGATAAGCTGATCGACGGCGCGGTCGAGGTCCTCCAGCTCCTGCGCCATCATAGTGCGTACTAGACCGCCCCCTACCGCTCACACTCACTCACAATCGTTACGTACGCCCACCTATCTCCGTCGTGCATGTTGCTCTATGCGTCTTCTCCGGCGAGTCAGAGAAGTCGGTGCTGTTCGTGACGAACAACGCGACCAAGTCGCGAGTCAACTACAAGAAGAAGTTTGATTCCCTCGGCGTGGAGGCCCATGTCGTGCGTCGGAACGATCACTGTTTAGAGCTTACAACGGGGCTCACGGAGGGCCTATACGGGGATCTAGGACGAGATCTATGGCTCTGCATACGCCGCTGCAGTGTACATCTCCTCGGTCATGAGGATGCCCAAGGACAAGAAGGTGTACGTGATCGGTATGGCCGGTCTTGAAGAAGAACTCCGCGAGGAAGGCATCTCTTACATCGGCGGCACGGTGCGTGTTCTCAAACACGATCTGGGCACGATCCATGAACGCGATAAATGAACGATAATCGTGTTACCAGGATCCAGAGGATAACACCCTGGGGTCGTTCTCGCTCGCGAACTGGACACCAGACCCGACCGTCGGCGCGGTCCTGTGCGGGCTCGACACTTCGATTAACTACACGAAGCTCTCGAAGGCGTTCAACTACATCCTTCGCAACGAGGACTGCGCGTTCCTCGTCACGAACGAGGATAGCACGTACCCGACCGCGGAGGGCCTCCTCCCCGGGGCTGGCTCCATCAGCGCGCCGTTGCGGTACGCGCTGGGCCGCGACCCGGTGGTGATCGGAAAGCCAAAGAGCACGATGCTCGACTGCATACGGGCCAAGTGCGTGTGCTCGTTGCAAATGCAAGCTGCGCACACGGATTGCTGACGAGCAGCGGTGTGTCAGGCATGCGTTCGATCCGGAGCGGACGATCATGGTCGGCGACAGGCTGAACACCGACATTGAGTTCGGCAAGGCGGGTGGCCTTGCAACACTTCTCGTTCTCACTGGTAAGTCGCATCTTTTGCGCTAGCCATGTCCGCGGGATGGAAAATTGAACATCCGGGTCTTCGTCGTAGGCATCACGAAGGAGAGCGAACTGTCGGGCCCTAACGCCTCTCCGACCGTCCCGGACTATGTCACGAACTCCATCGGAGACCTGCGCACATTGTCCTCTTGACAGGACACTGCTAGACCGCGATTGGATAGAAGAGGTATAATTTAGAAGTCCGCGAGGAAGCTGCAAGTAGATGTCCACTGCGTAGTAGAAGATAGATGCCGTAGAGTGGTTACGGAGGCATTTGTTGTATCATGACTTCTTGACTTTCCCTGCTTGGGCCTGCGCGTGCGCTTGCTGCGCCTGGCGGTCGACTTGTGCGAACGCAAGGGTCGCGCTCACAAGGAGGGCAATCAAGGACCCTACGATGCAGCCTCCCACCGCGCCGAACGCGGGTGTAAGGGGCCATGCCTTCCCCGAATCATCAGTCAGCGCGGTTCGATCAAGGATTCGGGGGACATGAGCGGTGCGCACCTGCCACGGACGTTCCCAGTCGAGCCCGATGGGAATCGCGCCCGCCCAGCACCCCATCATGGCTCCGATAGCGGGATAGACGAGCGCCCTCTCGACCGGGTTGCGCGGTCTGCGTGGATGGAACGTCATGAGTACAGCGATACGGCTCACAGGACGATCAGAGCTCACGAAAGCTCCGCGAACAAGCGGATCCAAGTGAGCCTCGAGACTAGCGAAGGGCTGTCAGATCCCAGAGAAGGCACCCCTAGCGTGTACGCCGGAGGTAAGACGGTCAAGATGGCTAGCAGAAGGCTCATCAGGTACGTGTGCAATGGGTAGCTGCGGCTCGCGTTGAGAACTTGTCCAGAAGAGATGTAAGGCATAGTAACGAACCTGCTAATTGGTGCTCCGAACAGAACAGTCACCACATGAAATGCCATTGAGGCGATTACGGTCATTGCAACCGCCTTCCCAATAAGCTGCACAAAACTCCGGTCACTCTCCATAGAAGTTCTGCAATAATGCGTTCGGATACGTACCACTAATTGCTCATAACTCACGCCTTTCTTCTCCAACTTTTGTTTGGTAGCTTCCGCGTTGTTTGATGCGTCCGTAGCCTTGGCTGTACTCCGCAGGTCGAGGGACCATGTTCTCACCCAACTTGCCCACCAGCTCTGCAAGATGAGAGCACCCGCGCATATCCATGCCACAGTCCGCACGGGATTCTCAGTCAGAACTTGCATGACATCCCCACGCGGTTGTTTCGCCGCATCATGGCCAGATTCGGGAATGAGCGATGCTCCTTTGAGAAGCAACGAGGTGGGAGTGGTTGGGAGCAAGAGTGCGCTAAAAGCGAGAAGCGAGGTGTGTACGCCGACGAGGGAAGTGTACCGCGCGAATGGGAAGAACGCGACTGCCTCGAGTGAGACTTCAGGCTGTTGCTGTGCTGGGGCTTTACCTGCCGTAGCTGCCTTTGCTTTGCGCGTTGGCATCGTCGTCGACGTTGAGTCAGAAAGAAGCCACTTCCCCAGCTGTGGCGGTCGAGGTGAGGGAGGTCGCGTCGGTGTCGCGCGTCTCCCTTGCGAGACGCACGTCTGTCCCCGCGCTTCGTCCGACGCGTCCACACCCTTTCTCTTTTCTCCTTTACCACCATCATTCTCAGTCTCTCACTCGCAATATCGTTGAGGTCACCATGGTGTCCGAAATGTGCGAACTGTAGAACAGAGTACTGACATGCAGAAGGAGTCGCGTGCAGGATAGAGCAAGCCGTGAAACAAGCTCGGCCATGCTAAGTGAAAAGGTTCTAGTCCACCTTTTCATGCACGAGGCGTCTGCGGTTGCAGTACGCAGCAAGAACAGCAATGCGCAAGTAACCGGACATATAGCTGGGTACGTAAACGAATAACCGGCGTGTACGACAGCTCTTCTGGCTACCGTGTTCATCCAATGATTGCCAAGAAGCGGTTCTTTCCACAGCCTCGCGTTGGATAGCTCGGCGAACTGAAGGCCGCTGGGAAGCGCTTCTCGCTCGACGGGCCACAAGGAAGCTGGCTATAGCACTCTGCGAGATGCTTCAATATCTAGTTAGTCTGCAACCGTGGGCTACTCCCCATCGATCGTCCCGCACACCGAAGCTATCTGGGACTGACATAGTTCTCCCAGGGTTCTTGGGTTTGACCAGCGTGCAATCATAGCAAAGTTGCAGGTCACGTTTCCGGTCATTCCCCCTAGTAGCGGCCACTACCGCTCGAGAACTACTGAGAAGTCAACTTAACTTCCGCACCCTATAGCGCCATGCCACGCCGTTGTTCCGCAAAGCGCTCTCTGTCTCGATCCAACTCAATCGTCTACAGAATTACACAGCAACCTAGTCCTGGCGCCCCATTGCCGTCCTGGCGCCGCCATCTTCATTCATTCACACGGCACATAGCTGACGCTGGCATGGGATGCGAAGATCTTTGGATGCGCTGGCGAACCACCCCGGCGCCCGTCATGCGCCGCCGCTGCAGCGACTGCACTGAGGAGTTCATCTCACCTCAAGGCACACAATCTTTGGCACCATCCATCCCACAGGCTCGCCCTTTTTTCAGCTTCTGAGCGCTCCGCTCTACCCTCGGAGGTTCTTTGGTGTACCCATATTCTCTCGCGGCGGAAAACAAGCACGCAGGCCATGTGACAGATCCTTGGGCCCATCTTGCGCTTTTGCGGCTGCTGAATTGACTGTGCGGCATCAAGCTCGCGCCGCTTCCCGAACATCGTGGTGTGCACGTTCATTCGAACCCCTTTGTATCTCCATCTGGCAGAACTCCTGCTGATTGTCTTATGCATCTGCAATCACAGAACATGCTCGAAGTCACCCTACTACTCAAACCATGGCGCGTGTATTTGGCATATCATATCGGGGACTATTATACAAAGAAATAGGACTGCAAGACGTGTAACCCAGGGGAAAGTACAACTGTCGATCAAACGCGGTAGTGGCCTCGAGGAGCTGCGCGGACCATTGCCGAGGTTCGCTGATTGGCAACAACTTGTACGATGCTTTATTACCTGGATTGGTATCCTCGACGACTCACCTTCTGATCTTGTATGCTGCTTCGGGTATTCCAGATGCTGGGGTTGATTTGCGAGCCTTACTGTTCACCACTGGACCTGTCTTCCGAAGCCTCGTGCGCGGTACGGCAGCTAATCGCTGGCTTGTCCCAAGTGCTCATGCGCATTCGGAAACCTACGTCGTCCCAGCGGATGGGAACCAGTTGCTCCTCGCTATCCCCGGCGGTTGAGAGGTTGCTCAATCTGGTTAATTCCTTCTCGTCCACTTCGTAGATTTCCTGCAGCCCGACATCGTCCAAATGAGCTAGCTGCGCCTCGCCCTGGATGAACTCGAGCATGTGCATCGTGGCTTGGAACATCTGTTCCATCGCATCTTTGAGCCCTTCCGCCAGGGTAACCCTGGCCACCGTACGCACATCGGCAGGCAGTGCCGACAGGAATGAGCCACCCTCTGATCCCAGGTAGGCCGTGGGGTGAGGCGCCTCTGTCGCCCGTTGCTTTGCCGATGACCCAGCGGGGGGAGGCGCTATTCCTGACGTAGGCGCGCGCGCGCGCAGCGATTGGGCTCCAGTCAAAGCGACAGCGTCAAAGTCGCCGAGCCTCTCCGCATCGCCATCCTATTGCCAAACGGTCCCATGAGGCGTTATGCTCTCTTGGAAGTACGGTGCACTTCGTACTCACAGTGTGTAAGTTTGACACCATAACCATCGTCGGCAGCTTGTGCAGATCGAAGTAGGCTGTCGTTTCTTGAATGGCTTCGTCTGCAGCCTTCCTGGAAAGTCCATACATAGCTTCCCACGCTCGGATGAACGGATTGTTGCTCGTTGGCTTGCGCCCGTACGCGTCAGACAGCTGGCGCCACATGTCAGTCTCAAACATTCACACTGCCGCTGAATGCGTTTACTTACCTCTTTGTAACATAGCGTGATGCAGCTGGCTTCAGCTTCGGCGCAAGCCGCTGCGTGGGCTAGCCCGGACACCAGAGACAAGTTGGTCTGGATGTGGTGCTTGCGCTCTAGGGTCCTGGCGGCTTGAACGCCAGCCTCAGTAGCGGGAATCTGGTTTCCCTCGTCAAGATCCAGACGTTCTCAAGCGAAGGCGAAGACGGCTCACAGTAACCACGATGCGGTCTCGGCCGATTCCCTTCTCCACGAATAACCTCACAAGGCGGACCGCCTGTCTCACCATCGAGGGTGTGTCCTCGTGGTATCTGGGGTCAATGAATGTGTAGTGGGGCCCTTCCACTCGTTCAAGCATCGATACGCCCAACTCCACGAGCTGATACACAAGATAAGCCAGTACCCTGCACGACAAGGCTCGGAACTCACGTAGAATTGCATTGCCCTCCGCAGAATGACAGCCATGTCCCATTCTCCGCCGGGTCTGTGCAGGATGCGGTCCGCGTTCAGATCCAAGTGCCACAACCTTGAATAACTTTGAGAACATACCGCTCCTCGATGGCCCGCTTTGCTCCCACCCAGGCGTGGTACGCCGTGTCCGCCGTCAACAGCCCCTCACGTAGCATACCCGGCGTCACCATGGTCCCGCCATAGGGTAAGGTTCCGAGTACTACAGGCGCAACGTGGAAGAACATTGTCAGCGTACGCCGCCGCACCACGACGGCGCCATGGAACGTAGAAAAATCTGCTCCGATACTCACGCTCGTATTCTAAGGTTGCCGCTATCACCAACTTGCCCTTTGCCTCGAGCGCGCGCCACAGGGGCCGAGTCGCTTGGGCAATAGCCCTCTTCTGCCCATCCTGGCCCCTGGCCTTTGCCTTCGCAGCGCTTGGTCGGGGTCTCCTGCCTATCCCCGGCGTACTGGTTGAAGCGGTCGAGCTGGCCGCGGTCTTGCTCGGCGACCTGGGGACATTCAGCAGCCGGTACGCTATATCCGCGAAGCCTGCATGAGTGGCGGTAAGCACGGGTGGCGCGGGGCCACTACTGGTGGGGAACGGTATCGACGACTTCTCAGCAGCGGGCCGCAGAGGCTTGCCGCCCCGCCAGAGGATCCCATGCTCCGGTTCTCCGCGCACGAGAGCGGTCTTTGTGGTGGTCAATGCCCCCGCCGCCCGCGACGTGACCGGGATGCTCGAGCTTCCATTCTCGTCGTGGGCGTTCGACCTGCGTCTACCCCGGAGTGTGGGTACTGGCATTGCCGGTGTCGGCGGCGCGTATTCGGGGTCGTCGGATGGTGAATCGGTCGAGGGGCGCTCGGACATGGTTGGTGTTCACGTTCAAATGCCGCAGGCTGCGCGACTTAACTATGGGCTTTGTGTGGCTAAGATGGCGCGTGGCTTGCCAAAGCCGCCGGAAGCCAACAATAAGGAGCTAGTGCACGCCTATATCGAGCGATTCAAACGTCGATGTCAAAGTTCCAAGGCAGTGAATGCGGCTCATTGTTTATTGCACAAACATGACCTCTAGGCTCTTCTCGTTGTCTCGATTTGGAGTATTTTGAACCGCTATTTGACGGATGGTGCTCTCAAAATGTTCTTACATTCGCTGCAACATTTAGCGTAATGGTCCGCGTGCGTACACCTACAACCCGGCCATATGCAGCATGAGTGACCACCACCATTCCGAAGTTAAGGCGCCAATGTACCTTTTAGCACTGTCATCCACATTTGCTAATCGACTGCTTCCTCCCACACCAGCATCAGATTCTTCTGCTATAGCGCCACAAAAAGGATCAGCGGTGCGCATTATCTTCAGACGACCACGCTGCCTCGCAGTTGTCAGGCCACTCATGTGCTCTTTTCCCCTCTCTAGATAGGCACCATTCTGCTTTGCTCCGTTGTCCTGGAGCCGTTGGTAGGTCATCCAAGCTCGGTCGCAGTGGACCTACAGCGGCGGGAAGCACGGAGCCGCTCGGCGGACTGTTCCGCCCGAAGCCCTCCCATAGAAGCGTGGGCATGAGGCCCGTGTAGCCTAAACGAGAGCGGCGACTTGCTCAGGTGAACAATCCGGTCCATTCAAACCGTGGAAAGCCTGTCTGGCAGAGGACGCTCTCCTCTCTAAGCTCCGAGGAGACGTGCTGGACTTGTTGTATGAACGCCGAGATCCAGTTCGGGGTGCGGTCCTGACAGTCCTATCACTAGAACAGTTTAGCGGAGCGTGACCCGTCGGGCGGCGGGCCTATGCGGCTGCCCAAGCTCAAGCCATCGATACATTGCACTGTCGCGTATGGACAAATTGCAATAAAAAAGCCTGCTAGTGTGCACTATTCGCAAGAGGGCTGAACGACTCGGTGCGTGTCAAATGCACTTTACGCGTCCAAGACGTATTGTGCTGAATCCTTGACGTGCAATGGGGGTAGCGTCCTGCCACCCGCCGGCCCCCGGATCAGACCGTGCGGCGACGATGGCGACGAACGAACATCTGGCGGCCCTCTTCCCCTGACACAGCTCATGTCACGTCTGCACGCCCGACACGACCCTCAGCGCGCAGCTAGGCTGAGAATGTGGGCATCGCCCCGGTGGGACTGTCAGTCGGCAATCACATCCGTGGCGGGCCATTTGCACCAACGAACCTACGCGCCTGGGGCTCCGACGCCTCGTCTCGTCACCTCCGGCGTCCTCGAATGCGACGCCCTGGGGAGGACGAGAGGGACATGCGTCAATAGAGGCCGAGATACGGTCCATGACGTGCCATGCCCGCGCGCGAGGCGACCGGTGCAATGGGACGAGCCACGGGTCGCAGGCGAATCTGGGGCTACGGTGGGAACTTGGTTCGTCCGGCTACCCAACTATGGAGCGAACATCAAGTTCACGGGGATTCGAGGGTCGTGCCGGGGACATTCCGCAGGGCGCCCAAGCCTCAGGGCAAAATCGGCGCGTTCTTCGTTGGCATCTGGACTCGTACTTGGCCTCAGATTAGGAACATCTGAAAAATGGAGAGAAGAGGAAGGCCCAAAGACGGACGGGATGGTGCCGATTCGATTCGCCCTCCCCGTATGATGTAGCACTCGCCTTCTGGGACTGAATTGACGGCGTGCGCGGCGCTGAGTCTGGCATTCAACTTGGAACTCAGGGCCGATGCGCTGTGAGTGTCGTCCCCACCGCGAACACGCGCGAAGCTCGCGTATTCGTGCGCTAAACGATCCTAGTCCTCTCGAGACTCACGCTCCATCCGAGATCGGCGCAACGTAAGCCCCTCCTTCGTCTGGCGCGTCGTCGCGACCGGACGAGGACTGATAGGTGAGCACGGTCGCAAGTGGGCGATAGCACGAGCCTGAACGAGCACTGAACGAGCCGCAGTCCTCTTCCATAGCCGCCAGCCACCAGCCACCAGCCATCACACCCTCCTGGAGCCGATGTGCCCCGGCGGGGGCCCGATGGGCGGAATAAACTTTGCTGCTCGGGACGCCTTCCCTGGGTGCTATATGCCCAAGCAGGCGTATACATCTAGGGCGTGTAAAGACACCGCGCCCCAGAGACGAAACGAATGGGGCCGCGAGCATGGCTCGAATAGCGGATCGGGAGCCGCCAGGAACGCCTAGGACGTCCGTAGCATGCAGGCAGCAGAGCAGCGGCATGCATGGCATCGCCGCCGTCCCGTCGTCCCCGGAGAGGGCCCATCAGGAGGGTCGCGATGCAGATGGCTCGATGCTGTCCGGCTCGGGGGACCGTGCTCGCCCCATGCCATACGCAAATCGCACTGCTGTGTCATCCTCGTCTAGTCATATGACGGGGAGTGCTACTGTATCGGCCTCGATGAGCGCGACCGACTAGGGCACTTCATCGTCGACGGCTTCAATCGCAGATAGCTATAGTCGACGTCGCTCGCCCAATCGCACCCGGGACGTTCGTTCGCCATTCCCCGCCCGCTGTCGGCCATGCTCGATGCGGATCGGCTGCGCCCATCTCGAACCCTCCTGCCTGCCACAAATAGCGTCGGGAAGGGCCGCGCGCAGAGATACATTGTTTGCAGGCTCGCGAGTCGCAGCAACGCACCCTGGGCGTCCTCGAGTGCCGCCGACGACCTGTGCTCGTGCCGATGCCAATGCAGCTTCTTGGCGCCGCTGACCCCGCGCGGCAGCTGAATTGGGGGCTCGCTTGTCAATCCACGGAGCTAGTTACGAGCCATGGAGAGACCCGAGAACTGCTCGTTATTATAATCATGATCGCCCATTCATTCACCAGCGCTGGTCAGCACTCATCACTGTGCGGTGCGCCACCCAAGCCTTCCCGTACGGTCAGTGCTGGAAGCTGCACTGTAACTGTAACTGTAATCGTCCTCCGTCCAGGGTCGAAGGGGACTTCGAATTTCAAAGACGAGACCCGGCTGGCGTCGCTCAGCGTCCAGCCATTCAGTACGCAGTGCGCTTTTCCGAGCCGCGAGGCCTATACTTACACTGAGTTCACGCAATCATATGCACGCATCGCGTACCTTCTACAACGTCGATGGCCCTGCTTCGGAGGCCCGCGATTTGCCAGATCAGTGCGCGTACTCGAATGGTGGCTGCCCGTCCAGACCTGGCCCCAAGGGGGCCGCTGCAGTCTCGAATGGCTGCTCACAGCGGTTCGCGGGCGGTCCGACTGCTCGGGGCGAGGGTCGACGATGTCCCGGGATGCTCCCTGCGTGTCCAATTACGCACGACGGGTCACTCCAGGAAGCACCTACCTAGAGTTCTGAACGCGCGCGGACCTACCCATAGTCATCTAGTACTTACTATAGGTGATGAGAGCAATGTATATACTTCCCCAAGCGCCCACGCGGGCCCAAACGTTAACCTTTAGGTTCGCGTCACAGTGTCCTGTCTGAGGTACCATTGAACCACGGATCGTGTGCGGCGCGTGTGTGAGCGAGCTCGGAGGCAATGAGCCCTTGAGGCAGCGCGTCGTGGCGCGTCGCGTTCCGACGAGGTACCCCGTACAGCACGTTGCAGGTACCACCGTCCACTCGCCCTCGTCATGACGCGCGGAGCAGAAACATTATTGAATTGGAGAGGTGAACGACGGTGAACGACAGGGAAATGCATAGATGCACGACTCGGACGGGCAAGCCTCGAGCCCAAGGCCCAAGGGGCGACATCAGGCGGCGTTCTGCGTCTTGGGAAACGGACGCAGGTGCGCGTGTGGCCAATTCGAACTTGGACTCCAGCCGCCTGAGCCTGAGGTCGAGTAGTGAAGCACCGGCTACGGGCTGTGGCGCGAACACCGTATCCCGTCGAGAAACTTGCACGAGCGGCCCATCACTACCGGAGGTAGTACCTTGCGGGGCTTACCAGGGCCAGTAGACGGTGACGGTGACGGTGGCGGAAGGAAGGGCGCGTGTGTGCCAAAGGTACTTACTATGGACAGATGCAAGGACGGACGAACGGGCGAGCGGACTTGCAGAAGCGACGGGCACATCTCGCGAAGGCCTCCTCAGCGATACGCGTAGTACGTCGGTATGGAAGCGCGATGCTCGACGCGGCTCTAACCCGTTTCTGCGACGACGTCCACGGAGGTGGACAGTGGACACGGGCTGTGACGCTTGTCCGGGGAGGGGGGTTCTGGAGTTTTGTGGATTTGTGGATTTGTGGCTTAACGTTCAACGCTGAGAAGTGCCACGGTACCTCCGAGCAAGCTGCTGCAAACCCATCCCATCCCATCTCAGCTCATCTCAGCTCATGCCACAACTCGCGAGCGAGAGATCATGTGTAACTCCAGAAAGGCGAGTCCATATTCCAGTATCCCAGTATCCGAATAAATCCCAGAGAGAGAGATTCGTTCCAATCCAATCCAATCCAATATGTCTACATATCATACATGCGTTCGCGCGCTGTGTACACGGGGGCGGGCAGGCGAGGCTGAGCTGAGGGTGAGGGTGGCCGCGGGGGTCGCGGTGGATAGGTCGCGGGCGTGAGGTGTAAGGTGTAAGGTGTGATGAGGTGTAAGAGGTGAGGTGGGAGGCGTGTAGTACGGAGGGAGGGAGCATTATGTCGATGTCGAATAGCGATGGCCGCGGGGACCGGCCAGGCGAGCGCGCACGATACAGTGGTGTGAGGGGGGGGGGATGTGTGAAGGTGAGAGAATAAGGGGAACTCGGACGACACAGCACGACGAGAGCAAGGAGAGAGCGAGGCAACAGCGGACAGCGACGGAGCGACGGGAACACAGAGAATACACACACAGACACACAGACGCACACACAACCGAGACACCGAGACACCGAGACGAAAAAACGTTTTGCACGACCCGCGCGCGGGGCCGTATGACGGCGACGCCGTGTCTCTGGGGTAGAGACGAGGCGGGCAAGCAGGCAGGGCGGGAAGGGAATCCCCGTGCGGGCGAGTTCACCGCTCGGACGGGTATTGCCAGTGCGCGACCGCCGCAGACTGCTGGTGACTATGCTGGATGGGCGACGCGTACGGGCTGGTCGTGGTATGCGCGGGGGACGTCGAGTGGTGGTAAGTATGCTAGCACCAAAAGTACACACACACGCGCGTCAGCCACTGCGGACCACACACATGGACACACCACTGCGATGGGGGACTGAATACGCACCGAGTAGTGCTGTTGCTGTTGCTGTTGCTGCTGCTGCTGCTGCTGTTGGTCGTCCTCTATCTTGACGAGTTCGTACTGCGAGGTGGGATACGAGAAGGGCGGGAGCGTGGGGTGGCCGTACGAGGACGACAGGCTGGCCGGCGCGCGCGGGTGCGAGGCGTGGTGCGAGGACGGCGTCTGGTGATGCTGATGCTGGTGGTGCTGGTGTTGCTGGGACAATGACGAGGGCGCATAATCCGCCGGCTGTACACGGGAAGCGAGTGCGATGGGACGTGTTGGCGTGGCGTGGCGTTACGGTGGGATCGGGAGTCGACGTGCGTGCGTGCGTGAAGGGAGGGGGGCGAAAAAAAACATGCCGTCACTAGGATCCCGAGTTCTTCAATACGCGCAGTTCTGCTGCTGCTGCTGCTGCTGTTGCTGGTGTGGCCCGCCCGCAGCAGCAGAAGCACAACCCGCCGCGGCAGAGACGGAGAGAACACTCGCCGAGAACGATGGGCTGGACGCCGTGCTCGACGACGGCGTCTCGGGCACCGCGTACGCCGACACGCCGTACGACGGGTAGAACGACGCCGAGCCCGGCCGCGACGAGTACGCGTACCCGGAGCTGTGCGGCGGGCTCTGCGAGGCGTATTGGCTCGCGACGGACGGGATCGTCAGCGGGGGCGGCGGGCTGTGTGTCTGTCCTCGCGTGCCAGGGTATTGAGGAGCGAGCGTGCCCAGTCGTACACCATCAGCACCCGTCGTATGCGCATGAGTGAAAGAGTCAAGAGCGACGCACCACATAGAGACCGTTCGCGTCCGACGTGCGCCGGCGCTTGGGCTCGCGGTCGGAGCGGTGGTCGTCGAGCACGCCCGCGCCGCCAAACGGCGGCGGCTCGCGGCGCATGCCGAGGTCGGGCCCGCGGAGCTGCGCGTTCTTGATCTCGAGCTGCCGGCGGAGCTCCTCGACCTCGCGGTGGAGCATCTCGTTCTCCTGCTCGAGCTCGCGTATCCGCAGCAGCGGCGGCGGGATCGCCGCGACCTGGTCCGGGGACAGCGCGAGCACCGACTGCAGCTTCGTCACGGTTTGCTCGAGCTGCGGGATGCAGAGGATGAGGCGGGGCGGGGTGGCGATCGCGATGGAGAGCGGTAGTGTAGGGTTGGGGGAGGCGCGCGCGTTGCTAGTCAGTACTACTTGCGGAGCATGTGCGGGGTTGGGGGCGGGGTAGCGCACCTGCTCAATGTAGGCCTTTCGCTTGGCGCGATGGCGGGCCTGTGCTGTACGAGGTGTGAGCAGGTGACAAGATGGAGGGACGGTGGCGGTGGATTGAGAGGCCGAGCATGCGTACCTTTTGCGTTGCGGGAACGTTCGGGGCGATCTGGCTGGGAGGTGGGCTGGTGGTCGGAAGAGCTGTCGCGCTGAGAGTCGGCAGAGAGGGACGACATGGGCGTCATGTCACGTAAGGGCGTAGGCAAAGGAAGGGGGGGAGCGAAGTGCGATCGGGGTTGGAAACACGGGGAGGGAGGATCAGAGCAACGCTTATATGGCTGGAGCGCGATTCGCGTAGCCGCCGGCGAGGAGATGTGAGCAGAGGGAGAAGGCGGACGGGAGCTGGAGCTGGCCTCAGGCTGAGGCTGAGGCTAAGGCTGGGGCTGGGAGCGGATCGTGCGCAAATGCAGAAGGAAGAGGAGGAGAAGGCGGCGGCGGCGAACGTAGAGGGCGATTTAATATTCGCGCTCGCTTTGGTTGGTCACGGACAATTGCCAGGAAGGACAAGGAGGAGGTTTGAGGCTTATGCATGGCTGCAACGCAATCTAATACGAGCCCTGCCACGCGCCGCTTCAGTCCGGGGGAGTGACTGTGCGCTTTTCCCGGACGAGGTGGACCCTGAGTGGGCTGAGGGCCTGAGGGCCGAGGTGGACGCCTCAGCTGCCAGCTCGCCTCTCGCTCTCGCGAGAAACTGGAAACTGAAAAAAAGCCGGGCGGAATTCCGAGTAAAAGCAAAAGCAAAGGGCGCGGCGAGTCAAGAATCCCAGATCTCGCGGGATTTTTGGGAGCGAGAGGGCCGATCGGGGCAGGTAGCGGCTTCCAGCACACAGCCTTTGCACGCATCGCTCGTTCGCATCAGTCCCCCGCGGCCGTGGACCGTGGCAATGGTACCGGTACAGTATGGTGCTCGCTGCCACTGCTGCCTGCCTCCGTGACTGTCCCGTTGGGGGCATGGCCGTGGAACATGCTCATCGGTCACTTGCACATTGGCCCGGGTCACTGCAATGCAATCGCTCGCCGGGAATCGAATCGCGTTTCAAGTTTCAGAGCCGCGAAGCTCATCAAGACCATTGGTCCCGCCCGTGGCCTTAGCCTTTCTCTCTCTTGTGCTCGAGCGCGCAGCTCGGGAGTTTGCCGCAGCGTGACCGCCGTCCGTCCGTCCGGGATGTGCGTTCGTGCGCATGATGGGATGGTTTGCAGCTGGAGAAGAAAAAGAAAAAAATAATGAATTAGGGCGGAATATGAAAAGGCGGGGGAATTGGAGTGGAACGGAGGATTGAGAGGGCAAAGCTGGGTAGGATCTCGATCTGGAAGGAAGGACAAGGAGGGGCGTGGGCGTGGAAAGATGGTGCAGGGTCGCAGGAGTGTGAGAGCGTCGAGCGGCTCTCGCCAGCCCGCACGTCCGCACTCCGCGACGGCCTCTGGACACGAGTTGGGCTTATCGCGTGCCACGGCCTTCTCTCCTCGCGTTCTCTGGACCTCGCCCAACCTTGTTCGCTGTTCGCTGTCTTCTGCAGCGCCGCGCGAGATGCGGACAGAATCTTGTGCGCGCATAGAGCCCGGCCGACAGTTGTTCTCTGGAACGTGGCCGACGTCGGCGCTGCAGACGACTGCTGCGTCTGCGAGCGTCCGAGTCGTAGGTGAATAGGAAGGGCAGGAGGGGCCCAAAGGTTGCGATATGCGGAGGAGAAGTTGGCCGGATTCGGATTCGGATAGCAACGTGCCTGGCCAGTCGGAGCGGGCCGAGCGCCCGGCAACTGCGTCGTCGTCCTCCGATCGCCAGTCCTCACCGTCCTCACCGTCGTCGCCATCCCCTTCACTTCAGGCTTTCGCATCGTCCAACAGCTAATTTAATGCTGTCGAATTAAATACGCGATCAATCTTCTCATTGTCATCTCTACATCTGCAATGTCCACATAGATGCCTCTTCCATCGCCCGCACCCTCACGCCCTCCAGCTCCAGCTCCAGCTCGCACTCCTCTCAGGCTTCTCTCCGCTACTCGTCCGGGGCGTACGCATGTAATCCACCACGTTGCGCGCACGACGCGCGGCCGGCGCGTACCACTACGCGCACACTAACTAAACCTCAGCGCTGCCTCCTTTGTCCCCCCGCTCCCACTCTCCCACTCCTGCAGCCTGGCGTTGGCTAGTGTCCCACACCCGCGCTCCCAGTGCGGCCCTCGCTAGGCGACGTCGGCCCATGACAATAAATACTTACTCCCCCCATCAGCACCGCGCACCGCATACGCATAACGCATAACCCAGACGCAGACGCAGACGCAGACGCAGGCGCATATATCGCATCTCCATCTCCATACTAGGCCTTATTCCAGCTAGGCCTCCAGAAGTTAGAATATTCCTCCCTTATCGGCGGCAGCTGGAGGGGGCCTGACGTTCCTGCGACCGTCCGTTGGTCAACTCGTCCAGGGTCGGCCCTCCCCCCGGCGCCTCCCTGCACGAATCGAGTTCCCGAAGCGTCCACCGTCCACACTACCAGCTAGGACTATCCCACTCGGGCCTTTCTTTGGGACCGTCCCGGGTCCCCCATCCTCCCTCGGTCCCCAGCTTTGGCAGGCTCGCTGCCGTCTGCGCTCGAGTCTGGGATGCACGGGTGCGCGCTTCCTGTGTCAGCGAGGGACAGCCCGAGGAGAACAGGAACTTGAACTTGAGCTTGAAGAAGCCAACTTGAAGGACGGACGGGTGCGCCGCGGCTCTGGCGCGCGCGTCTACTACGCGATCCATGGCCAAGTTCTCCGAGCTCCAGCCTGCAGCTTCGTCGCCGCCACGGGCCATCAGTGCTCGCATAGAATCTCCATGTGTGCAATGCATAGGCATCGTGGGCCGGTTCTCTACGTAGCATCAGGACGCGCGCGCAGGCTAGCCTCCTGCTCCCGGGCATCCATGATCTCCATGATCCATGCTCCATCAAACCATCGGCATCCCAAAGCTTCGCGCTCGACCGTCACGCTCGCTTTTCTCCGGCCACGCTCACGCTCACGGCCACTGACGCGGACTGTTACTGCTGCCGCGCATGCGTAGTATTACATAGGTACAGTATGCCGCCGGCGTACTAAGACTTGCTAACGCTAACGCTAACTTATCGCGCATCGCCAATGGCCAATGTGTCCGGATCCGTGTCAATGTCGCGCCAGCGCCAGCTTCAAGCTCCAGCTCCAGCCCCCCAGGTTCCTAGGCCCCCCAGAATCATGATGATCCACCCGCCTGCCCGTCCGCGCCCACTTCCCTATTCACTCGACGCTCGCGTCTCTGGTTTCTGTAGCGATGATCATCCATGATCCCGGTGCGCCTTCTTGCCCACATCTCTCCCATTGCCCGAATCGCCATTGTCCGTCCTATATTGAATGCTAACGTTCGCGGTTCTCGATCAATGCGAGCAAAATCAGTCGTTTATACCTCCCCCAGTATCCGCACCACACGACTCGGACCTGGCCAGACCGGTGAGCAGTCACTAAGTAGTCCCTAGCCGACCGATGCAGGGGACTCGTCGGAGGTCTCGACCGCCGTAGACCGTCCGTGGCAGCAGGCTCGTGGGTCCCTCTCGGCTGTCAACGCGTATGCGTATGGACCCAGGACCACCACGCGCGTACGTGCCCTGGATCGTTGTTCAAGTTGACACGGCGCATCGCCAACGTGGACGCGGACGCGGACGCCCAAACGAACGCGAAGGTCTGGAAGTTGGAAAGGCTCCGTTGGGGCTCCTCCGTTTCACTGCTGCAGGCCGGAATCCGGCGGCTGAACGGTGGAGACTGGACGATGGAGACTGGACGATGGAGACTGGAGGCCTCGGGGCGTGGTGGGAATCACCGCATGCGCACAGCCCGCCCCGCTAGCGTCGCACGTTCCCGATGCGGTGCCCTGCGGGAACGGCCAGACGGGAGCGCAGCACCCTCAGGCCACCCAGGACCCTTGGAGGTGTGGACCGGGACCTCCTCCCCCCTGGTAACTTGGGCATCACCTTCCGCTCCTGGCTCGCGCTGATAACTCAGAAAATGTATGCAGTGATTTGGGCCTTTGGATGACTGTGCGGCGCTGACCGACTGCGCTCGGTCGGTCGGTCGGTCGGCCGCATGCGGTGCGCAGTGTGCAGTGTGCAGTGCTCGATGACAAGTCGCGAACGACGATGGAGATGATAATGTGCATGTGTTGCAGGGCTAACCAGAGACGATGCGTGCGGGTGTGCGCATCCATACATTCGTGCATCCGCACATCCGCACTTCCGCACCGTCGATGGTCGATTGTCCAGTGTCGATTGTCCAGTGTCCAGTGTCGGGTACCCGAATATCAAGTGCTCGATGTCGCAGTCTTCACCGTTCAGTGCCTGCCCACCACAGACATACAGCAGACAATGCAGAGATGGATCTTTGTGCCAGTGCAGAAGCGCTTTATCCCCGTCCATGCGGCTCTTGCGTTCGCTCAGCTGCCAGGCCCCCGACTGCGGCCCAAGGGCTACGTCGGCGGCAATGCCCACAAACCGCACTCTCTCTTCAGCCGCCAGCGTCATCGCTCGACGCGTGGGCGCAACGCCGTGCATCGAGAGCCGCCGTGATTCCGAAGCGCGCCCTGGCATTGACCGTGAGCGTCGATGAGGGCGCCGAAGCAAGGGCGCGAAGGAAAGGCACGCAAAAATGGACGAGAAGTATATTGTATAGGGGCCGTTTCAACTCGACGGAGGAAAAGTGGACGGTGGGAGACTCTGTCGACGTCGATGAAAGGTGCTGGTGGCAGGGACCCAGAACCGCCCAGTCCTGTGCTGTCACGCGAGACGTGTATCGACAGTGTCGATGACGCGGGCCACGACCGCGGCGACCCAGAATCGGACGAACGCGAGAAAACGAAGACACGATATCGAAAGAAATCGGAGACGAAGAAGTGGAAGTGGAAGCATATGTGGAAGTGGAAGTGGGAGAGACGACGCCGCCACCATCACCGCCGCCCGCGAGGATTGAGAGGCGTTTGCACATCCGTCGCAAGCCCCCAGGGCTCAAGCTCAAGAATCAGCAATCAGGACCGTGACACAGAGGACTCTGGAATCGGGGCATCCAGAGCTGTTCCTCACCCCCACACTCGCTCCGCGCACGATCGGAGAACGTGGCTCGAAGGAAGTTCGGAGGCATCAGCCTGAGGGAGCCTGGCTGGCCGCTGGCCACATCCTGAGGCCTGATCCCTGATTCGTTCCATGGTCACTCGACGACGCTCAGGAGAAGGGAAGGCGACTGCGGCGGCATAGGGAGCTTCGTCTGCCGCTCACCGAGCACGCGAGCTTCGACAGGTTCGATATGTTCCACTATGCTGCGCAACTTGAAGCTCAAGGTGGGTGTGAACACTCCTCCGTCTCGTTCCTCTCATCTGCGCCCGCCGGCTCGTAGGCGTAGCTTGGCCCTCGCTCAATTCTCAAAACTTCGATTTCTGAAATACCGGATTTTCGATACCCAAGTTCCGAACCCTGGGTATCGGGTCTTGGATCCTCGCAGTGCGCACATCGTCAGATGCCTGCATCCGGGAAGCCCGTGTCCGAAGTCCCACCTCACCACCGGTCGGTCGAGCGGCGGCGGGCCACAGCCGTGAAGTTTCCCGCCGCCAGCCACGCCTGCGGATTCCTGCACATTCCTGCTGCCCGCCGGCGGCGGAAATGAGCACCGCGCGTAGTACCGACCTCATGGATCCAACCAGGATCGTGTTGGCAACAACGCCGACGACGACGGGCATACACAAACGTGAATCACTGGAGTCTGGCAGTGCTACTAGTGCTAGTGGTGCGGGCGCGTGGAGATGGCCGATCGAGCCTAAAGGATGCGACTGTTACCGCCACAACGACGACACCCGGGGGCGATGCCGGGGCGGGAGCGTGCGATGCACCTCATGTCGCGTGTGCACAGTGCACCGGTGACGCTGCTGAGGTGGGTCGATAGCCGAACGCGCGCGGGCAGGTTGACCGCTGTGCTGGTGCGGACTCTGGGGCGGGGGTGTACCGTGACGATGCATGTGTCGATCATCGTGCTGCGGTCACCAGTGGTATGTACCTACGGTACGTCGTCGGCTGGTCAACGTAACAGTATCGCATCTGAATGTTGTGCCCCGAACACGTTAGATCGTCAGCTCCACAGCAGCTCGCGAATGCGCCTGCAGCTTTGTCATGTGGACTACTTTTGACTGAAGAGAGGTCGACGGCGGCGGGGGCGAGGAGCCCGCACCGCCGCCGGCACTGCTCGATCATCAAGCATCATCAAGCATCAAAAATACAGTATAGGTACTCGACGCTCGTCCGCCTCGCACATCACTGCAACACCAGTGACCAACCCGCGACCGCCTTCCCGCACTTTCCTGCTAAGCTTCCCGCTCTCTGAGACATGCAGGCTTCCGCTCCTCGGGCGTCGGATTTTGCATTCAGCGACCAGTCAGAGGATGTTCGATGATGAAGGTGGTCAGGGTATCGGCATCCCTCTGATGGTCGGCGCGCGGCCTGTGTTCCTGTGTTCCTTCAATTGTTCAATTGTTTTTTCAGGCTCGTTCGATATTCATCCGTCGGCACGTACCGTGCCAGGGAGGTGTTGTCGATGTCATATCGGCTGGCGTGGCGTTGTCAGAGGCTATGACAGCGCAGTGCCACCAGCTGCAATCCTCTGCGAACGTTCACGGCTGTTCCCTAACTTTGCCACCATCCCCGTTACATCCAGTCATTCGTCATATTCCCCAAAAATGCCTCAGCTCCAAGGCTTCGAGGCTTCAGAGATCTCGACAACTGCCACGACGATGACCGAGTCGCACCTGGCATCTCCCATAGGCCTATGTCCCGCTCGTCGGCAGCCGCATTATCGGACTCGGACTCAAGCCGCGGCGAGCGCACACTTGCGAGTCTCGAATCCCGACACGGTCGGAAGGCCTAGGTTAAGCACTAGATGCTTACGGCGGGGGACACTACTGGCAAGGTACGAGCCGCAGGCAGCGCATAGATTGGACTATGTCGATGACGTTGATGACTTCACCTCCAGGGATGCGGACCGTGGATCGTGGATCGATGACCGACCGACCGTGGACTATCAAAGCGGACGCGGACACGGACGGTTCACATCATCCAGGTTCTTTTTGAATTTCAGACCTTGAAGCCTCGATGGGTGGCCACGGACCCCGTGTGTACCTGGCCTCGCTCCTGGCGTCGGACGATCCGGGTACGAATGTATGTGCTGCTGCTGCGAGTGCTGTAAGTACTGTACGTTGACGTGAACGCATCGAGCAGAACGAGAACTCGAAGAGACTGCGCGCCGTGATCTCCACCTCGATCGGACCAGCGCATGCCGGCATCATGACGACTATGGCGACGGTCCACTGGTCGAAACCGGGGTTCCCCCTTCGAGCTCATACTCGCGGAGTTGTTGGCAACGCGTCTGAGACCGTGATGACGGTCGTGTCTCTGTGCGTACGAGGGTGAGTGGAACGATGTTGAGCTATGAGACCCACGGTGCTAGGGAATTCAGCGATCGTCCTCGGACTCTCCTCGAGGCTCGACCGCGATAATGTTCCGCCGGGTTGCGATATGGAATACGAGATCATCCGCCGCCGGTAGCATTGATGCTCATTTTGGTTCGTCATACGTATCAACACTCGAACGATAGTGCTCACACCCGCATTCATATTTCGCTGTTCAGGCTCCATGGGCTACAATAGACGTCCCCGTGTCTTCAATGTATTGAAACGGGCTGCTTTCCGCGAGAACAGAGTCAACTTGATCGTCATCGGCCCATGACGTTCATGCCCTCACCCCACGCGTGTATACAGCACTACTTGCTCGCTGCAGAAGCAGTCTCAGGGTGCGTCATTGCGGCCGTTCGTTTCGTCGCCCGAGTATTCCGGATGGCATCTGTTGCCATAGATCAGCATTGTAGCCTCAAGGCGCGGCACTCATGTCCATTTAGGTGCTGCGTCCGCGGGAGTGCTCGCGGTTATGAACCAAGCGACATCGCGCAGAGCTCATGGTACGCTTCACTGTCATCGTAGTACCACATACGGCCGTGCAGGCTACCACCATTCGAAGTTGACGCATTCTTCCTCACGTCGTTTAGGCTCTTTCATGAAGCTTTGCAGGCACCTTCTAGCTTGCAAGGTTGCCACATCCCCCTCGCACACCTTCGCTCCGCTATCGCCATGGGCCGGTTTGGGCTCACGCCGAGCGTGTTGGGACTTCCCTGCAGCTCTTCTCTCTCACGTCTCCAAGGTAGCCGGCGGGTCAGTCCCAAGTCAAAATGCCTCGCGGTTCTAACTTCTCGAGCACTCACGGTCGATGGGCCTGGTGTCGTCGTCGTTGGTGTCCTTCTCGTCCCACCATACGCTCCTCCGGCTCGGTTCGTGGTTGCCCGAATGCAGGAGAGACGGCGGCGTTGGCCACGATGGGGACGACGACAGGGCACGGGGCAACGGTCGTTAAGTCGACCGCCATCGCGCTCTCAAGGCCCCCTTGTCGCCGTCCATCACGCTGTAGTATGCGTTAGCATAGTGAGTACCAGTTATTCTAATTCACTCCGTTAGGGACAAAGTCGGGCTCGCTCACATCTCAGCGTGTTTCGTTTCCCCTCGGCTCGGGCCTTTCTCCATTCGCTCCGAGTCGTCACGTTCGAGTTCGCCGATCACGGTTCTAGATGCATTCTCGCGTACGCGTGATGGTTCTTCCTCCTTTCATATCCGTATTTCGTCGAAGGAATTTTCAGCTCATTCAATAGTAGCCAGTCGGTAAGACCAGGGAGTGTTCCGACAGCGGATCTGACAGTGCTCCTGAATAATCACTGATTCCGGACACCAGTCACATAGCGTTTCAAAGCATCTCCTGCCGCCGCTCGGGTCCAGATGCTCGCGCACGCTTGGGTAGTGGCGTTCACAGGCTGCAGCGAGGCTTCTGAACGTCCGCAACTAGGAACGTTCCGCGCCGCCGACCCTTGTTAATCCGTGGTCCCTACGCGCAGGGGAGCACTGATCATCGCACGTCCTATTCCAGAATCCAGAGTGTGCACATACTCCTTCAAGCGTGAAGTGCTTCTGGTCGCTGTCGAAGGTTGTCGACCAAGGCACAAGTCCGTTTTCCTCGGCGGCGGCAGTGCCGCTTGTAACAAGCATCGAACGTTGCCGGCGGCTTCACACCGAACCTCCATGGAGTCACGCCCGATCCTCTATCCCCGCAATGCGCTACGCGTGGGCCTATTTTACGCGTGTCCTCCTCTCGGCATGTGTCAGGTAAGTGCGGGGAGCGCAAAGGCGACTGCGCTACCTTGCTGCATCGCGCGGGCGGGGGCGCGCACCGTCAGGCTAAGGAATGCGGCGTAGCATTTGTGACCGCGTACAGTATCGTTCGGACGCTGACCGCGAGCAACTGATTCCGAACGTTGACCGTGTAGGCATAGAAGCGACACCAGTGTGCCTACCAGGGCTGCCCCCGGAATCCAGATGATGATGGTACGCGCGGTTACTACAATAGCAGCGTTACGTACGCTTATCTCTCTGTGGGTCCAGACTCTAGCCTACACTAGTACTGTCGCTCAGCTATCGCGCACGCAGGATCTTAAACTTCAAGCCTCGGTCGGTCCCTGTCCATCCTTCAACCCTTAAGACGTGCCAGGTCGTTCACCCACTAAGGTTCAACTGACATCCCTAACGCGAACCTACGGCTGTGTCGACGTGCGCGTGGACAGTGCAGTTTGATCTTGGCGTGGTGCATGCCATAAGGCCTGAGCCGCGTAGAGATGAGCGACATCGTGACATCAAACGATCGACCGTCCACTGGTGAGGCGACCGCGGCGGCAAGTCTAATAAGCGATCGCGATTCGGGATGCGGATGGCATGATCTGCCTCCGAGTCCCCATCTAAGTAACCCATCTCACCCAAATCCATCTCAGTGCCCACGATCATCTCACCTATCTCGGTAGGTCCATGAGGAGTCGCATGACACGCGCACACCCAACACTGGTCCTGGAAGATGACTGGCCCCACGCGCGCCGCCGGGAGATGGATGAACGATGGGCGATGGGCGATGGGCGATGGGCGATGAGCGATGGGGATGCCGTACACGGCCACGCTGCACGCAAGTTACGGCTGCGCGAAGCCCAGCGTGGCACCCGCGAGCGCACGACGAACATTCCGGACGCGCCGTGCGGGGCCCGGGGACGCAGGGGCAGCATGGGACCAGCGATGCATGGAAGGCACGAGCCTCGAGCCTATAGGCATGAGGGGTATTACAGGACCGAGTATGATGAAGGGCGCAGACTCGGAGGCCCGACGGTGGGGGCATGGGACCCATTTCATCTCATTTCATCTCGAGGGTTCATCTCGTTTCATCTGCGGATTCTAGCCTTGCCGTATGATGCGGGGGAGGCGGACAGAGGTACATATGCTTACATAGTGTCACTGCAGCGTCAGCTGCACCGCGCGGCGGCACTGCTGGTCCACCTTGTTGTGGTTCCGGATCCGATGCGTCTGAGTTAGGACTCGAAGCTTCAAGTCTGTTGTAGGTTCGGAGTTCGAGGCCGCCGCGTTTTATTGTTCAGCTTCTTCCGCGCGGGCGATTTCAATGCCAGGCAGCTAAATTGTGAAGGATGAGGATGTGATGGGGCGGATATATGTATGTAAGTTGTGCTAGTACTACCATCAACGTACTCGAACAGTTCGACGTTCAATATGGTCGTGTCGTGCATCACCGGCGAAGTCGTTGGAACTCTAACTCGACACCTGAAATCTGGGTTCGCAATGAGTTAGTAGAGTCCCAATCACAATGTAGACGAGCACCAAGAGAACCACATACTCATTCATCGACCCTGGGTCCACATGAGTAGATTGTCGATGCCCTCGAGCAAGTTCGTCCAAGTCACTGTGTGTAGCTTGCCCGAGATGGGATAGAGACTTCGTTCCACGCGTAGCACGGTGCTGGGAAGCCGGCCGGGCTGACCGCATTCACACTTGTCTCGAACTCGTACCGAAAATACCAGACGGTGAGTCTATTGTCCTGGCGAATTGCAGTAGGGACGGGGCGAGGTGATAGACGGCTGCTGCCATATGTTGAACGAGAATTCCAGATTTTTGTCCTTCTACGGTACTCGTACATGCGTATATGCGAGGGCTTGGCTGATGCGATGATGTACAGAGTCGAAGTACCGGGAGATGCGGATGCGAATGTAGGGAGGTATATAAATAGCGGGACGAGCAGGAGGACACCATATATGAATCCGAAGCGGCCGGCCGGCGGAGGTGAAGAGAGGACGTGCGGGTGAGGGTAGGGGTAGTGCATGCTCGATGAGCGAAGAACGAATGTAGTCGACCCGGACCTTGTCGAATCGCGGAGGTCATGACGATCCTGTGCCCGGCTGGCGGACGGTACACCAGAGCGGGAAGCCGGCCGAGTCCTTGCAGGTGAAGTTGCGCACCGCGCGGTAGGAGAACCCGAACTTGCCCAACCACTGCACCTGCAGCAGCAATGATACCGACCGTAGCGAAGCGAAGGACGTTGACGTCACATTCCGCCGCGTAGGTTGCATGCGCAGCAATATTAAGAATATGTCAAAGGACCCTTGCGTCAGCCACACATCCATGAAACGCACTCCGGTCGGAGGAAAGCAAGAAGGAACGCGCACTGACAATCTGCGGATTCTTCACGTCTGCGGTGATGCACTGTCTGCTTGAGTCCGCCTGCGGCACGCCGTCGCCCCGGGATACGGATGGACGGACGGACAGACAGACAGGCGGACAGATGGTATCATCAGCGCACGTCCAATAAGCTCGGGCGACAGCAGCCAAGGTGGGGCGGCCAGACCCCGGGTAGAAGTGTGGATTGGGACGCAGACGTACCCGTTGGCAGATGGCCCCTAACAACGCGCGTCCTAGGCCCTTGGACTGGAAGGCGGGCTCGACGGCGAGGAACTTGAGGTTCCACGCGTCCCGCCGCGCGCGCTGCCCGGCGGTGAACGCGGCCCTGTAGAGCTCCTCGTAGACCGGGATGTACTAAGCAGGCAGAAGGGAGAGATCGCGAGCCCGATGATCAGCGGACCCGGACGCGACGGTCGCAAGTTGTGTCATTGTGGGCGCACGCACGTGGCAGGTGTACCACTCCTTGAGGTACGACGATAGATCTCGCGTAAAGTCGTCTTGCTCGCTGCGCAGCCAGAAGATGAAGAGGTGCCGTCAGCCAACGAGTCAATGAAGTGTTGTGGGTCCCAAATGGGGACATTGAAGGAGGGGTACAAAGGGTTGCATACGGACTGGAATGCCCAATCTGCGCCGGGTCCGATGAGGGCGGCGACGCCGTGTGGCTCGTCGTCGACTAGGCCGACGTACACCTCGCCACGGGCGAGACATGCCTTGATGGTGCGCCGGTAAATGTCGCGCTGGACGCGCGAGGATCCGCCACTGAAGGAGGACATCCCGACATCTGTCACGAGTTGCGGCGCGTGAGCAAGAATAATACACGACGATGATGCGGAGCGAGACGGACCATCTTGGAAGGTGTTGGAGAGGATCCTGACTGCGCTTTCGACCTGTTCATCTGGGTAGAAGCCACCGTCAGGAAGACCGCCACGGGGGGAGGGTGACGGTGGCGGACGGAGTTAGGTACCTGAGGGATCGACGAGCTTGTGAACGGCGATGCGTGGCATGGGGTGTATGGCGAGAGAGGTGGTGGTAGGTGGTCGATGCGGAACCGCGGCGGACTGAGGGAGGGTGAGGGAGAGGGAGGCGGATTTCCTGCCGTACTTATACACGACCGAGAACGGAGGGAGCATGTCCGCGTCCGAGTCCGGCACTCGCCCACCGATCTGCCTGTAACCGCGGAGGTCCGAGGATCAGGGCGACCCCACATCGATCGCGTCCAACCCCTGTAAGCTGTTAGAGTAAGACTGTAAGTAGACTGTAGGCGTACGTACTGTACGTATACTACTACTAACCAATCCCATCCTCTACCACGCTCAAAACCGTTCTTAGTCGCCAACGCTAACCCCAGCCTCAGCCTCAGCCACTCGCCAGTCCATGCATCTCCTCCCCCTTCTCTCTTCCACCCGACGTTCTCTCATTCATCGCTAAACAACCTACCCTCCCCCTTATCATCCGACCACCGCCTTCTCCCCATCCGGGCTCCTCTTTCACTTTTCCGTCTTCCGTATCGCCTGCTCAAGCAATCCCTCCACCGCGCACGCTCGAGCACTCACCGGACCCACGTCGGATCGGTCGCCTCTGTCGCCTCAAGCTTCAAGGTCCGCGTGTGACACCCAGCCGCCAGACGCCTCGCACGCACTCGGAGCGCAGGTGAGTTCTGGTGCGGCCAAGAGACGGGGCAGACGCCTCGCAGCAATCGATAGCACTTACCGAGCGGGCACTCGACTGGCACCCCCACCCGCCTCGCACGATCCTCACCCAACTTGCCATTGTCGCCCGTCGTGCCCGCGGAGGCCAGCCAGCCTAAGCCTATCCTTGCCCAACCGGCGATGCGGGTCGGTAGCAGCATCGATGAGTGGAGCGAGTCAGCTCGCGAGTCTGTATAAGCGCAATTAAGCCAAGTTCGACTCCGAGTCCGGGCCCGGGCGGCGACGGTTCGACCTCCCAAAGCGCAAGCTCCTCGGCGCAAGGCTCGTGCAGCGCGGAGCTCGAACCGGCGTTCAACGCCCAACGTTCGCGTCTTCAGGGGTGCCCGGCGCGTCTTCTCTTAAGCTTCCACACACCCACCAGGCTTCGTGCCCACCCGAGTCTCACATGCCGCGCGTCGGCCGCCCCACATGGCCTCGGGCCTTCCCAGCGGAGAGCTCTGGCATCTGCGGGCTTCGCGACTTCGTTTGCCTCCAACGAGCACCCGGCTGCCACTCCGGGGAGGGCTTCCTCGAAACGCCGTCGACGGCGCAGCGTAAGACGGCTCGGACCCTCGGACGCATCTCGCCTGTGGCAGCAGGCAGCAGGCAGCAGGCAGCAGCGAGGAGGAGCCTGAGCCAGGAGCCTGGCAAGCCCGGCGGCAGGGAAGCAGCTGGATGCCGCCCCGCGCGCGCTCCGTCGCGTCAGCGAGCGTGGACTGAGTTGCAATATCGGTAGCAGCTGCTACTGCATCCTGCCTCACAGGGCGATGCTCCAGTCACGCTCGTGGGGCGGCGAACCGATGCCGAACGTTAAACGCAGCTCGACAGGCGCAGACACCGGACGGACGCAGATACGTAAATTGCTGCAAGGCTCTCAAGCAGGCTTGGATGAGCAAGCCCGAGGATCGATCGGCGACCGCTCGTATAGCTCAGTCACAAGTCGCTGCTGGCAGAGCTCTTTGCCGCATTTGCATCCGCGCCCGCCCATTAAACTTTGGCCCACACCGCCTCGAGCGGCCGCTCGCATCAAGCTGCGGTATGTCCATCGTCCTCCGGACGCCCTGTCGAATTCCGAATCACTGTCGCTGTGCATCGTGTCAGGCGTTGGGATGTGGAGAGGCCTAACGCTCGATGTTCGACGCTCGCGATATCATACGACCTCTCGGTCGCCGAGGAGGTAGGCAAGCACGCACCTGCGACTCCCGAGCCCAAAGCGGTCCTGGCCTTCGCCGGCGAGATATTTTCAGGACGACGGCCGTCCCTGGAGCGTGTGTTCTACCCCGGCAGTTCACATGTCAGGCGTGCATTGGCACCCCGGGAGATGCGCACGGCCCACGGTTGCAGACACCAACACGCCTCGAGAAGGGGCGCCCGGTTTCTCATGCGCACTTCCCCCTACAATGGCCGCAGATCGGTTGAGGTGGCCCAGAGCATATGCGCATGCATATATAAACATATGCATACACGCACCTTGGCGCGTCTCGCGGCCGAGGCGTCGTCGTCATCGGGTGTCGTCTTCGAATTCTGGGCTTCGAGCGCCGTACTACCAGCGGAGCAGTAACTTTGGGGGTCGGTATGCCGGCTAGGCCAAGGATACTAACCTATCACCTATCGCATCTGCACGCAGCGGGTTCTGGGGCGAGCAAATTGGAGTCCAGCGAGGGGGAGGCTGCAGGGGAGGGTGCGTAAGCAAGTCAACTCGGTCGCGACGCCACAAGCCCGCAGCAGGCTTCGCGGGCGGTTGCGATGGCAGCGAGCAGATTCGGACATGTTCAAATTCCTGGAAGGGTGGGCAGCCCAAAACGAGCACTGCTCCCATAAGTGTAGGTGTGCGCACAGCAGCCTCATGCCCTCTCCGGCCTGCCTGGCCCAGTGGCCGCTCTCCGGTGCGTGGAAGCGTGTTAAGAGTTAGGTTCGCCCGGTCCGGGCTGGACGCTCGAGTTCATTTACATACATGAACGCTGGACGTTGAACGCTGAACTTGCTTTGTTAGGTTACAGTGCGGTGTGTTACCGAGCGTGTATAGTAGTGCCCTGGGATCCCGGGCCTGCGTGCGCTCGGACTCCGAGGACGCGCCGGGCCGCGGCCTGGTCACCGCGAGTCCGCGACGTCGTCGACGGTCGCCATCACCCTCCCCTCACACATGCATACGCACCCGTCGCCCCGGCCGAGTAGGCGGCCGCAGGACGAGGGAAGGCACTCGCCATGTAAGTCCTAATGGCACTTTCACCACATGCACCGCAGGAGCCGAGGCTCGAGCGCAACCAGTGCCAGCACTTCGCGTAGCCTCCAGCGCACCCGGGCCTCTCTGGCAGGGTTCGCCGTCGACGGCGACAACGAACGACCGCCACCGCCGCCGCCGTACGGTAGGGCAGCACAGCACGGCGCGGACAGAGGGTGGAGCGCCGACTTTGCGTGCGGCCTGGGCCGAGTCTAGGATGGCCTCCCGCGACCGGTGCGTCTGGGGCGCTGTCAGTTTGGAGGACGAAAAGCGGTATGGCCGGTGCGCGTGCGTGCTACGCCGCTGACGGGCTCGCTGTGCTGTGCGCGGCGGAGACAGGAGGGAGCCGGAAAAGAAGGCGGGCCGGATGTGTGCTATGTGGCAAGTGTCACGGACCTTGCGCAGTCTAGCACCACTGACTGACCTGCGAAGACTGAGAACGTCCAAGCTCGAGTGTTGGCGACAGTGGAGGGAACGGCCAAACAAGCTCGGGCTAGCTTCAAATTCATGTTCCATCTTCCATGGATTTCCGCCGTACGGTCGCCCATGTCGTAAACGGTGACGCGGTATACGACGGACGCTGGGACGGAGAAAGGTACTTCCAGCCTAAGCTTCAAGTGTATGCCTGAAAGCTACCTAGTGAGTAGTGCCAGTGCTTCTGGACGCTGCCTGATAGAGCGACGACTTCAACATGACCTATGCCCGACGCCTGCCTGAACTTTGGTGGGTCGAACACATCGACCTTCAAGGCGCCAGCTGTATAATAGCACTTGGTAAGTTTGTCCGAACGCGCCAATAGTTAACACATGCTAGCATTCCAGCGTCCAGAGATCCAAGTTGAACGCCCTTTGCGCCTCCAAGGCTCCAATCCTCGAGGCCTCTTCGGGCCCGAGCTGCGCGCCGTGCGTACAGCGCCCTCCACTAGCGACAAGAAGCACTGACCACATGAGCTACCTGTCATATTTTCCTCGAAGCTACCAACAACCTAATTCTCCGCTTACCGAGAGGATGACGCATCGTGTATCGCGTGCCTGCGTATCGAGGTTCAAGCCCAGGATGACAGCGAGAGCACACGGGGTGCCGTGTGCCGTGTGCCGCGCTGTGTGCCGCGCTGTGTGGTGCGTCTTGCATACTGCATACTGAGAAGCACGTCCGACCGAGTCGACGTCGACGGCTAAACGGCAGGCACACGAGTGCGCGATGCAGCGAAGCCCCGGCGTTGACATACGCGTATGAGGAAGCGAAGGAAGCGTAGGACCCTCAGGCCTCAGGCCTTTCCACCACGGTCGGCGGGCCCGGCACCATGCAACCATACTATAAACTCGCTGCGTATCCGAGGCGATAGCATCTCCGCTATCATCCGGTGTATACTGATGTATGGAAGGTACCCACCACTGCAGCCCGCCCCACGCATGGATGCTCAACTCGTCGAGCCTCGACCCACCGGCGGCGCGCTCCAGGTCGGACGACGCTCTCAGGCTGCTGCCTCCATATTCAACGCTAAGTCGTCCTCGGAGCTCTTTGTGCACGGTAGTACACACCGCACGGCATGGATGCATGGGCATCGATATCGATATCAATAGAGGACACATCCGCGGTGCCGACCATTCACTCGTCGCTCATCCCTCATAAATGCTCACAGACACAGAACTTTGACTAGCCGCGAACCATGTCGGTTTCCTTTGGAGGCACGACCCATGAGAAGCGGAGTCCGCGCTCGAGCCTCGAGGGACCCTGGGGCAGCTGCAGCCTGCAGCACTGGCACAAGCACAAAGTAAGTTCGCAAACTACCGTCAATCGCAACGGATACGAAGCCCAGACCACGACCGCCGGAAGATAGAGCTGCTCTGGGCCCCGGGCGCAGTCGTTTCTAGTCGCTGGTGGCGGCGTGGCGCTGCTAGCGACGAACATGTTGCAACGTTGCCAAACACCTAGCAAGCTAGAAGTGCGATGAGTGGGACGAGCGGGAAGGATTAACGGGTTCATGTACGTACACACATCCTTGCGTAGAGGCGTAAGGCTGAGCTTGGGATGGCGCTGCTCGACCACATACATTGTGGATTATCGCGACCCGCGCAGGGCAACATACGTGTACTCACACGCCTCACCTTACCTTACGCAGCGCATAGAACGTCTATCGTCTGATCTATCACGATGGCGACCCGCACCTAACTGACATACACGCCTCACTGGCACTTTCTTCGCCTTTAAGTCCAAGTCCTGCAACAGTACTCACAGAGGCCATTACCTCCACCCTAGCGAACACCGAGGAGCGAACACTAAGCACTAGGCAGCACTGCCGACAACGACTACGTATATAAAGTAGCAGACCTCCACATTCGACATCGGATGCAGCAAGGAGCGAGCAGTATAGCAATGGGATGTCACGGTGACAATCGTACATATATATGAGAGAGCAACCTCCTGGCCAGACTAGACTATTCAACGTCCAGATGATGTATATCCGCACCCAAGACACTCCTCCTCTCAACCAAAGGAAACCCCCACACACGCGCGCACGTGTGTACGCACCTGCCGTCCGCATGCCCGGCGGACGCGAGAAGATGCGCGACACGTGTGGCGACAAACAACAACAAGTGAAAACCAAGAACGCTTAGAAGTTCTCTGTTGGGGTGAATCAGTGGATGAACACGGTTTCAGGAACAAACAGGACGTACCCTTTCCGAAGAAGAACTTGGTGCCCTTGGGCGAAGACCACTTGTTGCACATGACGTGCAGCTGCCTGGAGAGCACGGCGGGACCACAGAAGAACTATAGGCACAGAACAATCAATTCCCCGTCCCATGGAACGCTCAGCTATGTGCGCGACTTACCACGCCGACGTCCGTCTCCTGGTGCTTCTCCGCGATCGAGCTGAACACCCTGTCCCAGTTCGGGCGGCCAAAGTGGGTCGGCGCGCGGAGGGACGTGATCGCGTCCTTCTCGGCGCCGACGTCCTGGACGATGATGTTGTTCATGTCGTCCTCCTTGATCTTCGCGGTCAGGTAGATGTTGATCTCGATCCGGTTCTGCGTGTCCTGCTCCTCGATCGCGTGCAGCAGCGAGTGGAACCACTCCGCCGAGCCAAAGTCGCGGATCACCCACGTGAAGTACACCTTCGAGAGCCGCGTCGGCTTCGACGAGTTGAAGTTGTTCATCCGGTACCAGATCGACTTCAGGATCGACGCGAACGGCGTCACGCCGATACCCGCGCCCACGAGCAGCACCGTCTCGTAGTTGAGGAAGTCCTCCGACGCGGACCCGAACGGCCCGTCGACCATGATCCGCGGAAGGACACGGTTGATCGGCGGGTTCGCCGCGGTGCCGACGACCTTGCCACCGAGCTCGTCCTTTTCGCCCTTCTTCTTCTCAAAGTCGCACCCAACGGCCTTGGCCAGCGCGGAAGTGAAGTCGCCGACAACACGGATGTGGACTGAGATGTAGTCCTCCTCGGGAGCGCTAGTATCACGTCAGCAGCTGTTATATGCAGAGAGGAAGGAGCATGCCCTACCTGGTAAGGGTGAAGGGGTGCCATTGGAAGTACGAGATCTCGGGGCAGCAGATGAAGATGTACTGGCCGGCACGGGTGGTCGTCTTCTCCTTCTTGATCTGGAGCTCCATGACGTTCGACGGGTGCTGAATGACCTTGGAGATGTAGGTCCGGTGGCGGGAGCGAACCTCACGGAGAATACGCTCGTAGATCCAGATCACACCGCCAACGAGCCAGTAACGCTGCGCACACACGCATTTAGTAACGTTTCATACATGACCGTGCACACACGCGTAGGACTCACCCAGAAGACACCGATGGTGTTGAACGAACAGTAAGGCGGGCGGTCAGGCTTGATCATGCAGAACATGCCGTGGAGTTGCCAGTTGATGAAGAAGACAATGAAGAGGTGGTGCGTGTACCAGAACCACTCGAAGTGGGCACGGCGGCGCTTCTCCATCGCGTACCAAACCATGATACCGAGCGCAACGGTCATGATCCAGCCGGTCGCGCCGGGGCCGGTGGCGAAGTTGGCCGCGAGGAAGGCGACGATGCGCTGACCGGTCGTGTGCGCGCTTGTGTCGGCCATGGCAAGCTCGGCGAAGTTGACCATGTGCGCGATGATGTGCACGGCGGTGAAGACGACGATGGACCAGGCGACGGCCTTGTGGAAGGTGATGTTCTTGTCGAAAGGAATGAACGAGTTGAGCGGGGTGCGGCGGAGGATGGAGATGAAGTTGCGGCAGACGGGCAGGAGGATAAAGGCCACATCGACGTGCAGAACAAGCGCGGCGGTACGAGCGATCGCTACACAGCAGGGATTGTTACTACTACTTTTCTGGCGGACAACTGAGCTACTACTCACGGAAAGTGATACCGAAGGTCGCGCGGGCGGTGACGGAGTTATCCTTGAGGTCGTAGTTCATGAAGCCGAAAGCAATGACGAGCAAGTGGAGGAAGATGAAGACGAAGAAGAACATGCGACGTCCACCCTCGTTGATCATCCAGTGCTTGTACTTGTCCATGAACGTCTTGGGCACATAGGGCGCGACGGGGGCCGAGGTGGTGGTGTTGGTGCGTTGAAGGCCCTGGAGCCTGCGCCGCTCGGTCTTGTTGCGCTGGAGGTGGCTGGGCTGGTTGCCATTGATGACGATGTCGGGGTGCTGCTCAAGAGAGGGTATCTTGCCGTCCGAGAAATCCATGCTGGACTGGCGCCTTTTGTTAAAGGGCATCATCTAATGCGGTGGGCAGTCGGGGCGGTCAGGGAGGAAGAAGACCCGGTGTCGCTGTCGAGAGGGGTGCGAAAGACGACGTCCTGCGCAGAATGAGGGCCGGCCTGCAGCAAGGTTGAGAAGAGAAAGGGGGGAGAATACGGAAAACGAAGGGGAAGGAGAGGAGGAAGGGAGTGGGCGGAGGAGGGAAGGTGGTGGTAGCGGAAGAGGCGTTATGTGATTGAGGGAGGGACCGTGGGCGAAAGCCAAGGGAACGGATGGACAGCACGGGGGTTACGGATTGGGACAGGCGACGGCGCGACGGCCGGGGTTGGGCTACAGTTGCTATGGCACTTTCTTACCCACACCCAGGCTCCAGCTATTATAACTAATCCCAACAAATAGACCCAGCTCCAGATCCTCTCCAGCGCTGCGCCGGATCCGACCATTCGCGCCCGCTCTCTCATCTTATCCTCCCCTCCCGCCCGCCTTTCTCGCAGCCCACGCCATCTTTGGCCTCGTCGTGGCATCCCGTCCAACAGCCAGCCATTCACGCCACACGTCCTCACCCAGACACGCCTGTCCCCAGCTGCCCTCGCTCGCACACAGTCCTCTGCAGCCTGCGGCGATCATCTAATGTCTTCGGCATCAGACGCGTGCCGACAGACGGGTGTCGCACCCTCCGCGTTCTTCGCGTTCTTCTTCAATACCTGCTGCGCCAACGTTTGACGGCTGTACTGTACATCATCCATCTCTGATCACTTCGCTCAGCCATGTGTGGGCAGTACACCCCCTCCTCCTACTACGGTCAGCGAAACTCGTTCCTGTGGTCAGATACTGGCTGTGATGCCGTTCATGCCGTGACGAATTCATAAGAAGCCTCAGCATGGTACATACGCGTTGCTTCACCTCTTTGTGATTCTTGCAAGTTGTGGTAGCATCCAGGCGTGATGTCAGTGAGAATCACCTTATCAATAGAAGACGCGAGCCTCCGAATTCGCGAAGTCCCCTCAAGTATCACTGCGGATTGCTACCCAGTTCAGCTAGACGAAGAGAAGCAAATGCATAGAGACATGCCGGCCATTGCACAGTCATGTTCAATATGCTTCGTGAGTACTTAAACACTGGCCTGATACTCACGATGCTTGCATTATCCGCCGCGGGCGGGCTTACGACGACAACGCTTGTCTCGACGCATTTACCTTGTTGCATTGTGATAGTAAGAGTGTGTACTTCCCGAGTTCCTTCCCTACACCACGCAGTCCATGCTCCATGCCGCGCACATTCTCAACATATCGTCCACAGCATCACGTCCCGCAGGCTGCTCCAAAACAATAGATATTAATATCATTGTCATGTTCTCCTGAAGAGGCACGCGACAATCGCGACCACTTGCCACTCACCACCACTCGGAAGGCCCGACACCTTCCCCACGTTGACGCAATTGTACGCTGGGGCGGTACCGTTGAGCGGCACGACGTCGAACGCGGCGAACGAGACGCTCCCGCACGGTGCCGCAGAGCTGCACTGGAGATCAACGACTGCGAATACGCATGATCGATTCCCGGTCAGCGCTACTGCTCGCTATTCCGGAATGACGAGTGACGATTGATGGCGGCAGCAGTGGCTGCTGCTGCGACTTACGGGTGGCGTCCTGTGCGGTGCCGGTCCAGTTTTCGAATGTCAGGTCGGCGAATTGCAGCTTTGACGGTGCGTCGCCCCTACGCATCATCATAATCGAACAGTCAGCCCGAACCTTATCCGCAGTAGTGTGTAGAGCAAGGGGGAACGTTGGGCAGATAACCTACGCGTGTCCGAGGTTCGTCTGGTACAGCTGGACGGGGGTCGACACCCGGTCGAGCTTGACGTTGCGCGCGACGACGCCAGAGACGCGGCCTGCCAACGATCCAACAGTCACATTTGGGGATTTAGGGGGAACAATCGACGTCAGTGTTCGCCGCCCGGAATACAGACAGGGCACAACAAGACAGGTGTAAGTGTGTAAGTGACGTACCTCCACCGGCTCCGCCCCCCGTAGGCGGGAAGCCTATCCTAGTTCCCGTCCACGACTTGAAGTACACCTGCCAGTCGAGACGCCAGTCACCTCTACCGCGTTCACTTGCTTACGAGGGGTTGTATGCCCCCTCGAGTATCCCTGGAAGGCGCGAGCACTTACCCCGTGCTCCATCAACGGCTGCACTTGCGGGTCGGGGCGTATCATCTGTCCACATCCACGTCCGCGGCGGGACGCACAGCATCTGTTGCGTTAGCACACGCATCAATCAAACTCGGAGACGCAATCCGCGGCGTACGGTGATGTCCTCGAGCACGACGCCGTCCACATAATCCGGCTGCAAGTCCAACAGTCCATCAGCACGTCAATCCGTCGCTCATGCATACAAGCTGCGTCCCGTTCATTTCTTCCGTCACTGTCGCTATCGCTGTCCCTACCACTGCCACTGTCAGGATGTGCGACTCACCAGGTCCTCGTACTGCCCCAAGGAACCGAACGCGATCCCAGTGCCTCCGCGGCACGTGATGTTCTTCGCGAAAATGTTCGTCGAGTTCTATAGAGAGACAGAGGGAGAGGTGCGGCCGTGTAGAGTCCACGTATGCACGCCCATGCCTCGGGTCAGCTTCTCTCAGACTCCACGAGAAAACCTGCCGACGACGACGAGAACGCTCGAGCGCTCGCTCGCTGCTCTCACACAGACTCACCCCCTTGATCGCCAGACAGTCGTCCCCAGAGGTGATCTGCAGTATCAAAACGAGGCGATATGTCAGCTCATTCTTGCCCAGTGCCCAACGCCGAGAGCGCGGACCCGCCCCGCGCCGTGTGGGAGCGCGCGTTATCTGGGTGCGGGAACTGCAGGGAACGGGAGACACGCACGTCAAAGTTGCGGAGGGTGATGTTCGTGGCCCGGAAGGTGTCGATGCCTGCTCGTGCGTGGGTGCGCAGTACGAGTGTGAGTGGTGTGAGTAATGTGAGTGGCTGGCCGCTTCCGGTGGGGGTAAGATGGGCCAGCGAGGGACCGAGGACTTTCGAGGCTGGGGGCGTGGGGAGGGGACGCACCGTCTGTGTTCCATACGATACTGGATGACGATGGGGAGAGAAGGCGGGTAAGCGGTAGGTGTCGTCGTAAGGTACGTATAGAAGAGACGGGGACTTTGACACAAACTGCTGCTGCCTGCAGACAGACGCAGGGGTCTGTCTATCCACACGCATTCCCCTCCCCACACGGTGAAGACAAACGCCCCACATCTGTCATGCCTCAACACACCACCCAGAACACTCACTTTTGCCCAAAGTACGTCTCGTCCTTATTCTCCGCGACGCAGCGCATGCCGTCATACAGCACATCCCGCGCGTCCGCGACCGCGTTGCACCAAAACGGGGGCTCCTCCACCGTGAAGTCGCGCACGGTCCCGCGCGTGACGTTCACAAGCGAGAGCGCGACGGGCCGCCCGTCGCCGTCGAGGCGCGTCGCGTTCCCGTACCACGACCACCAGCGCTGGCCGTGCCCGACGAGCCCGCCCGTGCGGTGCGCGTCGAGCGTGAAGTCGCGCCCCGAGATGACGAACCAGGACGCTTGGGACTGGATGAAGATCGCGCGGTAGGTGTTGGCGGGGTCCATCCAGTATGGCAGGTCGAATATGAACTGTGAGTAGTCGCGGTGATTGGGCGACGTTAGAGTTAGCGGGATGGCCCGGGGTGAACGATAGTGAGAGGACGGTTTACGTTGAGTCGGCCGTGCAGGTCGACACGGGAATTGACCAGGTCCCAGTGCATTTTCCTAAGTCATGCCAGAAGAGGTAAACAGATGCTACTTGACGGCATGGGGAAGGAGGGACCTGGTGATATTGTAATCTCCGGCTTCGAAGACGGTGGTTCCGCCGTGTCCGCAAGCAGCTATGGCCGCCTCAATCTACATGAACTCATAGCCCGTCCACGATCAGTCACTTCAGACAGAGTATGCTTTTTCTCACCTGAAAGACGTCGCTTTTGCCATGTCCCAGCGGCTTCAGAGTGCACGTCTTGGCCGTTGCTTGTATCACGAGAATGGCAAAGATCAGTGACAAGAGAGGTATTAGTCCCATCATGATGCAAGGCAAGGATGGTTCTCTCCTCAAATGTGTACCATCCTCGGTGTTGACCTCTTATACTGCGGCCTCGGACGTAGCAGAGGGAGTGCGCGCATGTCATATGCGCTACTCACTGCCGTCATGGGCCCCCATGAGGAGGCAGCCGAGGGTCAGGATGCACGGTCACGAGGTCGGCGGGCCGGATTGTCGATGTCCTTATGCTGGGATGCTTCAATAACATGGAGGGCTAGTAAGGCGTTGCAAACGACCGAGGTAAAGCTCCAACAGCTCCCGGCTTGATCCCAGAAAATGCGTGATCATGGGTGGTCTCAAGTATGGGGATAGCACGGGTACGATGGTAGGCTTCTCGAGGAGCCTTGTGTGTCTGATACCTGTAGCATACAGCGAAGGATTATTGAGGTCGTGCATTGCGTAGAGGACAGAGAAGGCTGAACGTACCGTACAGGAACTTGCTCACTGTGCTGTCACGTACGACATACGCTGCATAGCGACTCACCCGGATACACTATCCTGCAATGCCAATGATGGGACCAGATTTGCGGGGTAAGGTCTCATGAGGGGTTCAACGATTACTGGTCTGACGCTCCGGTGCACCGCGATTATGAGATCTTCTAGCCAATTACACCCAGTCTCATGCGTCGCGGGCCCGATAAGCCAGCGCGCTGGTGCGCTTGAGGTCGCAATAGACGTCGACGTTGAATGGACTACTGTACTTTGTGGGTTGAGGCCAGCACAATATACCCATCCAAGGTCACCCGTGCTTGTAGCATGTACATGTCTTCCCAAGCTGTCCTGGTAAGTTGCGGCCATGCAGCCCGCTGAGCTCCTCAGCGTACTTCGTTCAGGGCTTCGGGATACCTCCGCGGGAACATCGACGACGATGTCCGACAGGTAAGCGGCTATGCATGCCCTACGACGATCAGGGAATAGACTAGGATGTGTGCAGCGGTTCGTCAAGAAGACTTGAGAGCACGACAAGGCAAGTGTCCATGGTGGTGGCTACCACTCAAGTCGCGATCACGCATGGCGCTGAAGCAAGCCGTCGGGCCTCGGCAAGCAATAGGATCGCCATGATTGGCTGGAGCGCGCACTGAAGCCGCGTCGAGATCACTCGGCACCGCGACCGACGCGTTCATCTGCATCATCCCGCCACACCACTCGACGCGGGGCGCTCGTCGTGCACTGTCAGCTCGCCATTGTTGACCACAGCACCAAGCGTCGCTTTCTAAAGTTCCGTTGTGGTCGCGTTCGCTGTTCGGGCACAGTGAGTCTTCATAATGGTCCGACTTGGGGATTCCCCTCTCACGCTGACACCTTCTCCACGGGCAGAGATAGCAGTGCGGAGACAGTCGCCCCGGCGGTCCCACACGAGTCGCTCGTCCACCGCCCATAAAACGTCGTAAATCGCGTCGCGGCCCCTCAGAATGGCGGTCTGCAACGGCGCAAGCCTGACGTCCCTCGAGGACGCGTGTGTGCGAGGGTTCTGGGCCGCCGTCCTTCCGTTCGCCTTTGTCGGTCTCGTACTCGTCTCTGCCGTCCCTCCGATCCCGGCTCTCTTGCGTTTACTAAAAAAGCCCTTCACCAACTTCTTACCGTTGCCCGAAGCGGAAGCACTCATCTATGGCGACGAAAAGGGAGGAGAGGAGAGTGAGGGAGAAAGGGAGAACGTGGTTCCTCTCTGGCGTACGCTCATTCTCTCTACGGTGTCGCTTATCGAGTGTCTCCTCTGGCTCGGTATTGGCTGCTACAGTCTTATCATCAACCCGGAAGACACCTGGAACGGGGCTCGCGACTTCCTTATAGCCGTCACATGGTTCTACGCTGCTCTGCGTCCTATAGTCCGCCCTACAGCAATCGTCCCGCGCGACCTGTTCGTCCTCTTCGCTCTACACCTCCTCCTCGGAGTCGTAACCACCGTCGGCAATGTCTACGACCACTATGTCTATGCCATGCCACTTCCTTCCTTGCCCCTCATCGTCGTTTACATCGTCAACATAGTTGCGGTCGCGGGAGCCTTCCTGGTCGTGGTGAACATGCCATTGGGCGTTCCCAGTAAATATGTCAAAAAGGAAGAAATTGTGAGTTACCGGGACCAGCATAGCATGTTGTAGAGTCGCTGATACTGACGCCTCCGTTGTATAGGGGAAGTCGGTCTCCCCCGAGGACTACACGACCGTATGGGGCTGGATGACATTCCGCTGGGTCGTCCCATTACTCGACCGGGGAATGAATCAGACCCTCAATGAACCAGACATCTGGTCTCTCAGCCCTACAATGCAAGCGCGCCCGCTGCACATCAAGTTCTCGCGGTCGACGGGCAAGCTGCTGAAGCGGATCTGGCAGGCGAACTCGCTCGACCTCCTCCTGGACTTCACCTTGACCTACGTCAGCATCGTGTTCAACTATGCAGGGCCGTTCTTCTTGAAGCGCATCTTGGACTCCCTCGATGGCTCGGGACGGGACCCGGAGAAGAGGGCGCTGGCGTTCGTGTATGCGTTCCTTGCGCTCGCGAGCTCTCTGTGCAAGGTAAGCGCCGCTAATCACATACCAACCGACTGTGCAATTTCTGATACGATCCACGCAGTCACAAGCCGATGTCAATCACCTGTGGTTTGGTCGCCGCGCCGCCACGCGCATCCGCATGGAGCTGATGGCCTCTATCTACGACAAGGCTCTCAAGAGGAAAGACTTTTCCGGCATCGTCAACAAGGACGCCGACAAGAAGGATGCGAAAGGAGCAGAGAAGAAGAAGGACAGGGCGAAGGCGGACGACCCCAAGGCCGGAGCAGACATTGGCAAGATCGTCAACCTGATGGCGAGCGACTCGAGTCGTATCTCGCTCACCACCGCGGCGCTCTACTTCATCTATGGCGGTGAGCATCAAGCCGGAATGTACCATCGGTGCGCTCGTTGAACTAACTACTAACTCCTTTGTAGCACCCTTTGAGATCGTCATTGCGAGTGTCTTCCTGTACCAGTAAGTGCATCCCTGACCTGCATTGGGTCTTTGATCCTGACGAGATCTTCTGCTAGGATCCTCGGCTGGTCCGCGTTCACAGGGTTCCTTGTCATCATCCTGAGCTGGCCGCTGAACAACTTCGTCGCGCGGCGCTCTGTGCGCATCCAGAAAGGCATCTCCACGGTTCGCGACAAGCGGATGGGCGTACTGAACGAGCTCATTGGCGCGGTATGTGATGCCACTGTTACTCACTTGAGTGTATCAGTCAACTGAAATAGTGCGCAGGTCAAGTTCATCAAGTTCTTCGCATGGGAGGACCGCTGGATCCAGCGTGTTATGGAAGCTCGCAAGGTCGAGATGGATTGGATGGTCAAAGGTACGTGAACCGCTCTATCGGTGTGCGCATGCAGAGATGCTGAGTGTGTGGATAGCGCGAGTCAACTCGATCTGTTTCTCGTTGATCTGGACGTGTGCCCCGATCCTGGTCTCGGTCACTTCCTTCTTCACATTCGTCGCGCAAGGTAACGAGCTGACGATCGGCACTGCGTTTACGGTGAGTCTCGTTTGCTTATGTCACTCCTATTGCACGCGCTGATGAGGGCGATACACTAGTCCATCGCACTCTTCCAAATGATTCGCACGCCTCTGAACGTCATTCCGGCTTGGATTGTCCAGGTTCTCCAGGTAAGATCATTTTTACGGTTTCTCGATACTGCGAGCCTTATTAACTTGGAACGTAGACTAAAGTCGCCCTTGACCGTGTTGCGACGTACCTAGATGAGGAGGAGGTAGATGAGCAGGTGTCTACGCTGAAGAAGGGCTACGTACCACCTTCTGAGGAGCGCGACGAGGGCTTGGGGATTATCAACGGATCCTTCAAGTGGAACGAAGTCGAGGAGAAAAAGGAGGACGACAAGTCCAAGGGCAAGAGTAAAGGCAAAGGCAAGGATAACGGCAATGCATCTTCCACCGACCACGAAGCAGGCCCCTCAGAAGCAGCGTCCACGATCGCCGACAGCGCCTCCGCCATGGCGTCCACTGGCGACCACCGGTTCGAGCTGCGCGACATCACCGTCCTCTTCCCCGAGGGCAAGCTCACCGTCGTCACCGGGCCGACCGCGAGCGGCAAGACCGCGCTCCTCATGGCGCTCCTCGGCGAGCTCACCACGCTCGAGGGCCGGATCGTGATGTCCAAGAACCCGTCCAAGGTGGATGAGCACGGGCTCGCGCACACGATCTCGTACGCGGCGCAGTCGCCGTGGCTGAGGCACCAGTCGATCAAGGACAATATCTTGTTCGGGTACCCGTACGACGAGGAGCGGTACAAGGCGGTCGTGGAGTGCTGTGCGCTGAAGCCGGACTTGGCAATCTTCGAAGATGGGGATGAGACTGAGATTGGGGCACGGTAGGCGTTCACTTGGGAACAGCGTGTGAGGTCGTGTAAGCTGAATGTTTTCGGTATTTAGGGGCGTCAGCTTGTCTGGCGGGCAAAAGGCTCGGTAAGCGCCACTTGCGATTCATGCCATATTGGCAATCCGCTCACACTGCTCTCCTTCAGCGTGGCTCTCGCCCGAGCTGTATACGCAGTATGTATAGTCACGCCGCGTCACATAGTTCTCTGTTGACCTTCATTGCAGCCCACGAAATACGTCCTCCTCGACGATCCTTTGAGCGCCGTGGTGAGTTTGCGAAGACCATGGTTAGGCCGTCGTGATCCTCACATACTCTATAGGATAGCCACACCTCCCGCTTCTTGTTTGAGAAACTGCTGAAAGGCCCTCTGCTTGCCAACCGTACAGTGGTATGTAGGAGCCGTCTGAAGTCATCGGATATCACTCAACATGCCTTCCGTAGATTCTTGTGACCCATCATGTAGAGCTCGTCCTTCCCGGCACCCACTACCTCGTACGGATGCTCGACGGCCGCATCGACACTCAGGGCACCGTGCAAGACCTCCGCGCGAAGGGTGTGCTCGACGATATCGCACAGCACGAGGAAGTCGAAGCGCACAAGGAGGAGCAGGCTGTGGCGCTTGCGAAGGAAGAGGACGCGGAAGTTGCCGCTGTCGAGAATGGGGACGAGACCGCCAACGGTGCACCTCAGGGCAAGAAGAAGCCGAGAAAGCTCGTTGAGGACGAACACCGCGCGACGGGCAGCGTGAAGTGGCGCATCTACAAAACATATCTGAAGGCTTCGTCGTACTGGACGTGGGGTATTCTCTTGGTTCTCATCTTGCTCACTCAGGTGCTTGGCCTAGGAGAGAAATTGTGGATCAGGGTAAGAGGAAGTCTTGCTAATTACGAACAACCATTGACATATCTGCTGCACAGACCTGGGGCGAAGCCTACTCACGTTTTGATGAATCCGTCTACCAGTACCTGCAAATGGCATATTCCTACGGGACCAACGTCGAACACCAGAAGGTCATGGACCACGGTGTATCTCACCTTCATCACGCCGCAGCGGCACACTCCTCCAGCCCGCGTCTCAGCGCCACCAACTTCACTCTGCCACCCGTGCGAGAGCACCCCTACTTCTATATCGGCATCTATGCGGCGATCGCGCTGTCTACGGGTTTGGTCAACATTGCCGGTGTGATCACGCAGTACACCGGCGCGTTGAGGGCCTCGAGGGTGTTGTTCGAGCAGCTATTGAAGACGGTGGTACGGGCCACGATGCGGTGGCACGACGTCACGCCGCAGGGTCGGTTACTGAACCGGTTCAGCAAGGTTCGTATGTGTCCTGGTTGACACTTCGGCCCTCTCATTTATCCGGCCATACTTTAACAGGATGTAGAGACGATCGATACTTCCCTTGCTGGCACACTGCAATCCCTCAACGCATCTCTCGCGTTGTTTGCGGTGTCGATGCTCACGGTGATGTAGGTTTCTACTCTTCTCTAATATCTCTTTCACCGCCATGCTAAACCTTTTCCTCAGCGTTGTTTTCCCGCTGTTCATATTCCCTGCCATAATCCTAGGGTATCTCTACCGTCACACCGCTGTGACATTCCTCAACACCAGTCGCGACCTGCGTCGGATCGAATCCAACACTCGCAGCCCCGTCTTCGCGAACTTCAGCGAGCTGCTCGAGGGCGTCGTGACCGTGCGCGCGTTCGGCGCGGAGCAACGCTTCCTGAACGATCTCTACGACAAGATCAACCTGACCACGGGCATGTGGTACACGTCCTGGATGGCGAACCGCTGGCTGCTACTGCACTTTGACATCCTCGGCGCGACCGCCATTTTCCTGACTACGTTGTTCGCGCTCATGGGCTATCAGGATGCTGGTATGGCCGGCGTGTGCATTACTTCAGCCATGTCGTTTACGGGCGGCGTCTACTGGGCCTGCCGCAACTGGACGGAGTTGGAGCTTGATCTGAAGTACGTCGTCTCTCTGTGGTGTTTATCATGTTCGCTGATCGCCCGCATAGCTCTGTCGAGCGTGTCGTGGAATATCTTGACTTGCCCCAGGAGCCCCCGGCGATCATCGAGTCGAACAGGCCGCCAGCGTACTGGCCCTCTTCCTCGAGCCCCAATAAGGACAGCTTACTTTCCGTGGAGGACCTTGTCATCAAGTACGCACCGGACCTCCCGCCAGTCCTACATGGCATCTCGTTCTCTTTGAAGGCCAAGGAGCGTGTCGGGCTACTGGGGAGAACCGGCAGCGGAAAGTCTACTCTCGCGATGAGTCTGCTACGCTTTGTAAGTGCTCAGGATGCCTCTTTAGGATGCCGTCTTTGCTGAACTGTACTTGGAAGGTTGATCCCGCTAGCGGTCGGATTATCATCGACGGTATCGACATCAGCACCATTGGATTGCATGACTTGCGTTCCCGGATTGTGAGTAGTGTATGATATGCTCTAGTTCGTTCTGTCGTGCTGACTGTTCTGCCAGACCTTCATCCCTCAAGTGAGTGCCATAATGCCCAGCATGCGCTCAGGGTTATACTGATTCTCTCCGTAGGACGCCACGCTGTTCTCTGGAACCCTGCGTGACAACCTGGATCCATTCGGTACGTCACCGATTGAAAGTGACTTGAGAGCGACGCTTACGAGTAACCTACAGGCGAGCACACGGACGCAGAGTGCTTGGATGTGCTCCATCGTGTGCAGATGATGTCAGACAGTCAACTCGCCTCGCAACGTACCTCTCGCGAAGCGTCGCGCGCAGCCTCCCGCGCAGCATCGATTCACGAAAACGAGCACGAGCGCGACGCGACGGTCGCGTCCATATCGCCGTCGCCCACGGAGACCGAAGCCAAGACGGTCATTACGCTCGACACCCAGGTCTCACCCGGAGGCACGAACTTCTCGCAGGGTCAGCGGCAGCTTATCGCGATGGCGCGCGCGTTGCTTCGGCGCAGCGCGATCATTATCCTGGATGAGGCGACAAGCAGCATCGACTTCGCGACGGATGCGAAGATTCAGGCGACTATCCGTGAAGAGTTCGGAGATTCGTTGCTGTTGACTGGTAAGTCTCGGGCAAGCTTGTGCCGAGCTGCACACCTGACCGTTCGTTCATAGTGGCACATCGTCTACGCACCGTCATCGACTACGACCGGCTCATCGTCCTGGACAAGGGCGAGCTCGCCGAATTCGACACGCCGTTGAATTTGATCCAAAAGGAGGGTAGTATCTTCAGGAACATGTGCCTGAAGAGCGGAACTTTCGCAGAGCTGGAGGCGGCTGCCAAGGCGAAGGTCGAGCGCGACCGCCAGGAGAGCTCTCGGGCTTGAAAAATAACGGACCATGGTTCTCCTTTGTACATGGGACTTTGATTGGGGACTTCGGACTCGACCTTACCTAGCTACAGTTTACAAAGCTCAAATATCCTGGAACTTGCGGTTGGGTTATGTGGTTTCATTGTTCTGTAAATGTTAGAAAGCTTTCGAAGCATTGCAATACGAGATCTCTTTACTATTACTACTACTAGTAGTTCTATTACGTGGCAACTAATCTTGTAAACGCGGTCGCAAGGCTACTAGCAAGTTATTGCAAGAGAAGCGCCCGGAACATCCACACTTGGCCTCTACCCACAACTGTCCCCGCACCGTCGTCTAGTGCAATGGGTGTTTCTGCGTTCCTTGATATATTCATGGGCGACGAGCACCAGCATGCTCGTGAACAAGCTGCATACGACGCTACAGCTGCTCTGCTCACCAAGAACGCTGCCATCTACGGCCTCCCCGAGTCACCGTCCTTGCTCTCGGAGGAACAGCAAGATATTCTGAAAGAGCTCGACGTACATCCTCGTCTTCTTTGCTCATATACTCGGCACTGAGGCCCTTCATCGGCTCTTCGCCGCGCATGTCTGGTCCACGGTCGTCCATCGGATGTAATCCAGAGCTCGATCGAGATGCGGTTCACACCTCCGGCTCCCCTGCTTGCCGGTCGTTTAGTCTTCGATCTGGATGACAGCCAAGGGCTCTCAAAAACGACGGCGAACTTCCTGGCCCTTTGTACTGGCGAGAAGGGCATGTGCAAGAACGCGCCGAACAAGAAGCTGCACTATCTCGGGTGCCCTATCCATAGAATCGTCAAGGGTTTCGTTGCCCAGGGCGGCGATATCACACGAGGGGATGGCAGCGGAGGCGAGGTGTGTTTTGGGTTACCTCATAGTCAGATTAGTCTCGGTAACGTTGATTTAAATTCGCCGTAGTCCATCTATGGTGGGAAATTCAACGACGACAAAGCCGGCCTGAAGAAGAAAATGCGCCGTGGGTCGCTCGCGATGGCCAATTCTGGCAAGAACACCAACTCTTCGCAGTTCTTTGTCGTACTGACGGACGATGAGAGCAAGCTAGCGAAGATGAACGGCAAGTACGTTGTGTTTGGCGAATTGAAGGAGGGCTGGGACGTCCTGGACCGCCTGGACGAAGTTGGAAGTGCGGACGGGAAACCCTCCGTTCCTGTGTGGATTGGAAGGTGCGGGAAGCTGTGAACTAGATATGTAGGTGCGAAACGAATCGCAGGTTGGTCCTTCGCCATGGCTTCGTACATGATGTATCGCGCAAGAGAGGTATGTAATTACTCGTGGTAGTCCTTGTTGACCTCATATCGTACATGCCGAGCACGTTGTTCACATGACAGAACTTCAAGTACTCAGAAATCCAGATTTCTTCCACGCTGCCAGCCATTTCCTCGCGCGGCCTGCATCCAGTGCCGGCATCCTAGTCAGCGTCCCGGATACTTTCGTCGCCTTCTCCGAGGACAGATACACCATACCAAGAGGCTCATGATCAGGAGACTGCTTGAGATGCCGGAAGAAGTCGACGATGCGGAGCGCAGGGTTCGCCTTCATGAGCTCAACCTCGGTCGCATCGGCCATTCCTCGAGTGCTCGCTTCTAAGGCAGACAGCCACGTTTCGTATGGAACCAGCGGGACTTGCAGTTCCGCCGCGATCGGTGCAATGACAGTTCGCCATGGAACAGGTCTTGGGTGGACGAGGTGCACGATAGGTTCAGGCGACTTGCGCATCTCCGTGAACGCCTTCGCTCCCTCGTACCCCGGGATCCACGTGATGTCCTGTAAGGTATCGGTTAGTCGCCCTTGCATACCCAGAAAGAACTTGATGTCGCATACACCATCGACGTCAGGCAGGCATCGCAGGAACTGGGCGGACTTAACGAGCGCCGGGAACCACTCTTTCTCGTTCCAATGGCCGAGCCGGTCTCCGCAGACCTGTCCGAGACGCATCACAACCGTACGTACGCCCGTTGCCTTCGTCGCGTTTTGCAGAATATGCTCGGCGATCCATTTTGCCTCCGGGTAGCCGCTGCCGAAGGGGGAACCTGGATCGTCGAGTGTGGTCTCAGGGGCAGGGGCGTGGCCTTGATAGTCTGTCCGGGGTGCGGTATATAAGGGGTGGTGCTCATTCGGTGACTAGGAAGCGAGCACAAACTGCGGAAGACACCAATGGAACTAACGAAGAGCATGGTTGGTGCTCGACGGAACGGCGAGCTGATCACAAGGTCGATCAGGTTCCGCGTGGCTTGCAAGTCGACTTCGAAGGAATGCAGTGACAGGTTGAAGTCAACCTTCCACGCTACACAAACGCATTAGATCATGAGGTACAAGGAAAGAACAGGCCGACGCACCGTTATGCATGATATGCGTAATGGAGTGCCGGATCTTGTCCAACAACTGCGGCTCAATTCCGAAGTCCGGTTCATGCAGTATTGCTTCGACCATTATGAACTTTGGTGAATCCAGCAGCATCTCGTCCAGGCCTCTTTCGCGGAACTGTACGCGTTGCCGCTCGGCCGCGTTCGTGCTCTTGCGATTGAACGCGTACACACGCTCGATCGTCTCGTCACGAAGGAGGTGCTCGAGCGCATCGCAGCCGAACCCTCCGGTAGTCCCTGTGATCAAGACCACGTCCTTGGCCGCCGATGGACGATCCAACAAGTCGGCGGGTCGAGCCGGGAATCCCGCGGAGTACTTCTCGACATACTTCCACAGGTCTTGCGGCGCGCGCGACGCGTCGTCAACGCCGTTCAGGTTGTTGAGCGCCGTCTGAACGACGTTCGAAAGGCTGGAGATGGTCGGCGCGTTGAAGACGAAGTTCGCGTTGAGGCGCTTTGAGGCGCTAGGATCCACTTCACGAAGCGCACGAAGGATCGTGTTGCGAATCCAAGTGGCCTGGAGGCTGTTGCGCTCGGCATCAGTTTCAGTCAGACAATACGTATGCACCGGGGCTGGCAAACCTGTCGCATCCATTGCGGAAAATATCCGCGCCGTCTGGAACGGACTGCCGCATCGTATGGTTGACGACCGCACGCACGAAGGCTAACGTGCCAGCCTTGTCCCATGTTTGGGGCGATGGTACGTCCGCTTGGGCACTGTCCTCTACTTCCTTGTAGCATGCCTCGATCTCGTCGTGGTAATTCTTGAGGATAATTTTACGTCGTGGGAGACCTTTGACGTTGAACTGCAGGGGTTTTGTCGGTGACGTGACCAAGATCATCTGGCATGGTTCATGAGTGAGTGGTATTTGTGCAGATAGACCCTGGTCGAACTGCGACTGACCTCTTTGAATATCCTAGAATGCTGTGGCGCGAACTCGTTCGCTCGCTCGACGCTTGGCCTACGGCACGGACGCCCGTCAAGTTCTACCCTTAGCAGAAGCCTATTCCAAGCGAGCGACGCACCAGATTCTGTTCCTGAACGCCTCGAGCTGTGCGATGTTACTCGGGTCGATGGCATACTGCTCGTGTGGCTGTACGAGAATCCCGTTCTGGAACTTCCCGCTTCCGAACATGATACAGCTCTTCACGTGTGGGTCCCGATTCACGATCTTCTCCAGAGGCAGTGGGTTCGTCTGTCCGCCGCATACACGGTAAGCAATGATACTCTCCGGCGTGAGACGGGATTTTGACCTTTTCTCCGTTGGACAGTATGATCTGCTCGTCCGTGCGTCCGTATATCGTCCAAAGTCCAGGGATAGTGTCGTGCGGCACGACAAGGTCTCCCGTTGCGTATGCATCTTGTCCTTCGTATTGCATGTTTGTCACTGGTAGGGGCAAGTTCGGGTCGGACTGGCGTGAAACAGTTAGCAATGCATGCTCTTCGTCGAAGGAATAGTTGAACCTACCAGAATGACGACTTCAAATTTGTTGTCGCCGTGCGGGACGAATCTGACTTGCTTGACGGGGTTTGCGCAGAAATACGACCAATCCAGCCCTAGGTTGGCTAGATGGGTAGAGTCAATGCCGAGTTCAGCTTTGTGTGAACACAAAGACTTACGCCGTACAGGCAAGTTGACCATGCCAACTTCGGTCCTGACAAACCTGTGAGAATACGTTCTCTCCACCGCCTAGATACCATCAACTTACAACCCATATATCGTGAATAGACTCACGCCCTGCGAGGCCAAAGCATCACCGACCTCTGACGGAAGGGGAGCACCACCAAAAAACTGGTAAGAACATGTCAGACTACTGCATATCGCAGAATTCTGGTATGCTCACCACCCCGCGCGTCCGTCGCATAAATTGCACCTTGACAGGATCGCGCGCCCATTCCTGTTCGTACGAAGTTGAGACTATGATCAAGAGCATTTGAATTTGATAACCCTCACCTCTATGAAGGACGGCACAGCCCATATGTAATCGCACTTGGTAGCGGCAATGCCCTCCCATACTGCACTAGGTATGGGGATTCGAGGCGGCGTCTGGGGCTTGAACGCAGCCACAACGTAACCGTTTATGACCTGTCTCGGAAGACGACCGACGGCGCAACGGGGTCAGTGTCAGGATACACTTCCTCGTGTCACCGGCTCACCGTTGAGACATAGAGAAACGCGCCGAGGCCGTGGGACATGAGTGTCCCGTGGCAGCCCATGACAGACCGCGACGTATCGACTTCGAGAGACACTGGTGAATGGTCGGTCAGACTAGTTGAAGAGACATGACTCGGAGAAAATATACTCACGAGCCCCGCGGCCAAACGATGTGAGCCATCTATGGGTCCATCGGATTGGCTTCGGGTGGCCGGTGGACCCTTGAAACCAACGGAAGCGATTTTAGTCCACATGCAATGACGGGAGTTGAATGTTTCCACAAGCAAGAACGTACCGGACGAGTGAAGGATCAAAGCGTAGGCGTTCGGGTCGTACGTCTCTGGAAGTTTCACTTCACTTTCGAAAGCCTTGTTCACGGACTCTGCGTCTTTAGGGAACAGGTCCTCGAAGGTAGGCATCGCCTGGAGAGTCAGCTGGCCCGCAGGGAGGTGTCCCAGTGTATCATGTGCGACATTGCGGACTGCGGTGTCCGGGGAGATCAGCATCTGGGACGCGTCTGTCCGTTGCAGCATGTCCGCTACTCCTGCGGGCCCATTGCGAGTGGAAATGAGGAAGACGGTGTAGCCAGCCCGCATGACGCCGATGACGGTGCAGAAGTACGTGATTGTGTCTGTGAGAGGGGCTCTTCAGTGTACTCACCGCCGTGTAGACGCGGCATGAACGGTAGCGACTGACCTGCGTTGGCGAAGATAGCAACAGTCGGTCGCTCTTCGTCCCTCTTGGGGGTTTGGCTCACGCATGACGTTACGTAGCGAGCAGCACGGTCAATGGCCAAGTTCGCCATGGCGTAAGTGATGTACTCGTGCTTGTCGCCATCGTGGTAAGTGAACAACGGGTAGTTGGGGTTCTCCTTTGCGTGCCAGTCGTACAGCTCCGGGGCTGTGATGCCTTGCGCGACCAGCTCTTTCGGCGAGCGGAAGTCCGTCGTAATGTGCGAAGGGACGTCAGCAGCACCGAGCGGCATTGTGGTCTGGTTGCCTTAGTTTCGATGGAGGTCGTTTGGAAATCGTCTCGCATGGCAGCGCACGCTCTCTCATATACTCACCATCCTCGGGGCTAACGAGGATCGGCACGTTTCTGCATAGTTGCAGCCGTGTGTTGTCTCATTGCGGGATTATGGAGCTGGTCGAAGAGCGGCTCAGACATGTTTCGCCGCCCTGCAGTAATAGCATACACGATGGAGCACTAGTGCATACGTATCTGCCGTCAGCGCGCGAGCTTCATCTTCCACGCAATAGACTTAGAACGTACCGCGCGGCATCCCGAGACTGTAGGAGTGCGGGAGAACTCTGAAGTGCGAACCTTGGTCATCATATGCACAGGAGTGAACTTGGCGCCGCTAATTAGCGACTCCGCGCGGCCGCGGTTGTCGCGGCACAACGAGTGGGTCGTAGAGGTAGTCTATGCCGCGACCCCGCGTTTGAGCTGTGTGTCAAACGCTTCTTGCAGCTGTGCCCAGTCAGGGGTTGGCACGAATTCCCTATTCATCATCCTCAGTGTATCGCCGCCATTGTAACAAACATATTCAACCAAAAGAACTCGGTACCGGTATCGAACTTATGTTCGACCACATGGCTAGTCTTATGACCGTCCTGATGTTCACCGTAGACGTTTCGCAGCTATTAGAGTCTGAACTGCGCTGAGTTGTGCGCTCTCAGCCAAAGATAGCCAAAGGGACCTTCTCCAATCCCATGAGCTTACAAGAAAGTTTCAGTGTGTCAGTAAATAGTCCAAGCCCAGCTTATCGTAGTAACTTGACCATAAAGATCCCCACAGTCCAGGAGGCTTTACGTAGACCTCTCCGCCATCTCCGGTCCCGTATCGCTCATACCAGATTCCGCCGGCTCGCTCCTCCGAAACCCGCGCCCCCTCTCCCTCCTCCTGACCCACCACAACTCCGCCCACCTCGCCGCCGCGTACACCGGCACGCCCACGACGAAGCCCGCGATCATCCCCAGGTCGCCCGTGCCCCGGCGCGCGATCGGGCCCGTGTACCACTCCTGCTGCATGCACGGCACGATGACCGCGACGGACGCGCAGAGCGTGCAGAGCGCCGCGAAGCCGCGCGCGAGGTTGGGGTGCCGTGGGTCGTCCCACGCGGCGGGCACGTTGTATGCGGCGAGCGAGTATGAGCTCCGGCGGAAGAGGAAGTGCTCGGTCATGACGATCGCGCAGAAGGGCGCGAGCCAGTAGCCGATGAGTGCTGTTGGGGTGAATGATAGACGGTCAATGACGATGCTGCAAGAGATGATTGAGGATCGGGCGTACCGAGGATGTCCACAAATGTGCTGTAAAATTTGCCCGCGCCGACGATAGCTAACGGGATTAACCTGCATACGCCCCAACCGTCAGCCTATCTGCACCTCTCCACCCGGTTCGCACACTCCACGTACACTGCAGTCGACACCACGGCGATCAAGAACCGCGGCACGCGCGCGAATGACCGGTGCACGGTCATGAAGCTCGTGCACACCGTATACATAGTCGGCGCGCACGCGCTCGGCGCCGTCAAGCTCAGCAGCACCAGCAGGAGCTTCCCGAATCCGCCTGTCGGGGCGAGGACGGCTGCCACCAAGCCCCCGACGTCGTTGCCGTCCCCGAGCCCGGCGCCCCACGTGGGCACGGTCGACATCGCGGCGGCTGCGAACGCGGCTCCTAGCATGTGCGCCGGCACCTACAAGTAGTACACAGCGAAGACCACATTGATTCGTCAGTGCTCAATACGGGGCCGAGGGAATTGGGACGAGCGTACACTCGAGACGAAGAACCCCAGGTAAGCATACCAAAACACGCGCCACGCCGATGCGTTCCGGTCATGGTACACGCCGTAGTCCGGCGTGAGCGTCGACCAGCTCACGACGGTCGCGGCGAGCGACGTGCCGAACGTGAGCAGCATCGCGGGGGGCGCGGGCGCCGCGGCGGCGAGCGGCGCGTGCCGGAGCTGCGCGCCGCCGACGGCGAGCATCGTGATGAACGCGACGACGTTCGGGATCCAGATGAGCAGCTGGTACCAGTGCAGCGCTTGGCAGCCGCAGAACGTGATCTGCATGCCGGTTCACCTGTCAGTACTCGCGCTGTTTGCAGAGGGTCCACTAAGGATTATATTGCGTACTGCGAGAGATAACAGGGAGATGATGACGATACCCAGCGTCGCGTCGAGATGTCCGGACACCTCTGCGAGCGTCTGGCCCCCGATGATTGTGTTCACGACCAGGTAGCCCTGCAGCACGAGCACGTTCAGGATGCTCGGAATGATCACGCCGTAGTACCTGCAAGTACAATAGTCGCATCAGTACGATATTCGCGCGCATATAGAGGGGGCATTGGTGGTAGACTTACCCCCAGGAGAAACGGCTCTGCACCATGGTCCGCGTGCCTAGCTTCGGGCCAAACGTCGCGCTGCATTCGGAGTCAGTTTTTCAGATTGGGATCCATAGGGGCAGTAGAAGAGTACTTACAAGAATGCAGGAAAAGCGCATGTGCTATGCATTGATTAGTAAAGCTTCAGTCTCGCCTCGAACAGTTAGCTGCTTCAGTATGATGGGTGACGTACATAACATCCACGATGATGATCACGTATAGGGAATCCATGATACCAAGGCCGTAGTACGCAGGCCCGACCGTCCCCGCGCTGAGCCTGTCACACCCAAGTATCATATATCATCGGTCATGAATTGTCCGCGTCCCAGAGCGGACACGCCGAATGAGAAGGAAGAAGCACGCACGTCAATATGTTCGCGTTCGCCGAGAACCACACGAAGAAGAACTGGTACAGCCGCCTGTCCGTCCGGTCCTTCGCCGGTATCGGCGTGATCCTGGAGTCCGCCCACCAATAAGTCAGTATGCATGAATACACACTTAGCTATTGAACGCAGAGCAGAGCGACAATGACAACGAGCGCAAAAGCTCACCCGTTCACCTCCAACCCCCACCGTGCCAACTGGGCCGTAATCGCCCCCAGCGCCCTCCCGATCCGCGTCTTCGCCTCGCGCACCGCGGTGTCCGCCTCGCTCACCAGCACCGTCGCCCCCTGCTCGCGCTCATGTGGGGCCCGATACCGGCCGTCTCTGCTTTTCTCCGCTTCGCGGGTGCTCGCCGAGTCCGCTAGGATGTACGGCGGAGGCTCGAGCTCTTCTTTCTGGATCGAGCTGGTCTCTTCGTCGAGGAAGATCAGCATTGTATCGTAAGTCACTGGGAGATTGTGTGATTGTGTGGCTGTGGGATCCGGGAGCTTCCTTGCTCAGTTATGTGTGTGTGGTAAGTAGCACCCCCGGAGGCAGTACTTTGCTCCTGAACTTCAGCGGCAGGTGGAGGGACTCAAAGCAGAGCGGAGATCATGAAACGCCCTCTCCGAGCGGGCGAGCGAGCTGGTAAGAGACAACGAGGAAGTGGGGACTCGGCCTCGGACGTGGACTTGGACGTGGACGTGGACGTGGACGTGGACGTGGAGGTCACAAACCCCACCTCACATCGCACGATAACACCTCTACGATAGAGCCCACCCAAAGCGCAGGTATGGGAACACCCAGCCGGCCGCTGGGTCGACGACTCGGGGCGCGACTGATAAGCAAGGCAGCGTGCGATGGCTCCCCCGCAGAGCACCATTCCGGCGCGAACAAGCTCCTGCCAACTGTTGAGAAGCTCAACTAGCTCAGAGCAGCTATCTGGATTCTTGACTGGGCTAACGGCATAGACACAAGAAATAGAGACGGTGAGCATCTGCGGGCCCCAAACGCTGAGCGAGGTCTGCCTGGACTCGCGCACCTGGATCATAATACCCACTCCGTCCTCGCCGTCTCACGGAGGAGCGCGATGAATGGTGGAGAATGGCGCGGCGTGGGCGTCGCGCGACCCAAACACCGTCTTCCAGCGAGTGCGGGAACCTTGGGCGCCAGGGGGGACTTACCAAAGATGTCAAGATGATAGGTAGCACGCGTGGGACGCACGTCCCCTCCTCGCACGCCTTCGCACAAGTCGGCTCGGAGCACGATCGCTCTTGCTCGTGCATGTCGCACATTCTGCCGATAGACTTGTAGCGCCCCGAGAAAAAGGGGAAGGAGTGCAGTATTGCAGCATCAGAGTCCCGCGAGTGGAATAATATACGATATATAGTACAACGCGCACGAGGGAGCCGCCCTCACTCCCTCTGGATGAGCGCCAACAGCCCGAGCCCGCCCAGGAGGGCATACTTGAGCTGTGGGAAGTCGTTCTGGTACCACGGCGCAGGCGTGAGCCATTCCACACACAAACAGGATACACTAGAGGGCGTACCATAGCGATGGTCACGTATCCGACGTACGGCAGGAACCTGAGCGACACAGCGAATTCGGCGGTCAGCGGTTGGTTATGAACGGCGCACGGCTGAGGGGAGATGGACGGGATGGATACGGAGATGGCGTACCCTCTGACTTTGCCGACGATGTGTTTCCGCTCTAGCCATTCCAAGCCTTGGTATAGGTCGATGTCGTCGATCGGGTTGTTGTCTCCCTTGGTCAACAGGAGCTGCTTGTCGACTAGAGGACTCGCGGGAACCATGCTACGACTAAACGTGAGTTTGACCGTACCATATTAACCCCACGAGCGGCAAAAACCACTGAGCGCCGAGGGACACTCCCCAGCTCGTGCCGTGTACCGCAGTGGCACGAAGTTGGGCCTAGCAAAGCATTCGCTCGGGGCAAAAGCAAGAAGACGTACCCTTTCTTCGCGGTAGAATCATGCGTTTCTAACACTCGATGTACGATCGGGATGTCCGCGCCAGGCACCTTGTACACCGTAATGTCGCCTGTCTGGTATCGTTGGTCTGACGGATTCGTTAAGAATAGCAGGTCCCCGCGGTAGAACGCAGGTTCCATAGAACCACTAAGCATTGATCATTAGCATTCCCAGTATCCCTCAAGTCGCGTCATAGGACGCGTGAAACATATGTTCGGAATAGGGTACGCACCTTAGCACAACGACGATAGGGGACTCCGTGTTCGTGATGAGCCCGAGGCCTTTCCAGATCATGAGCCCGGAGGCGAGGACGGAGACGAAGTTGAGGATCTGCAGCAGCACCTAGAGTTCCGCCCACCCCGCGAACACAACCAATCAAAGAAAGAAAGCGACGTCCCAGTCGCTCGTTTCAGCACTCATCGTTCGCGCGTTCATACCAAAGAGAACGGGGACGAACATGGCGGACGCCGAGCCTCCGGAGCGTCTTGAGCTCGTCCGCGAACATGGCTCTCGGATAGCTGTGGCAAAAGCGGGTATGCAGGCGCGGTGCTAGCTTTCTAGGGCTCGAGGACTGGGAGGCGGAGGCGAGACGACGAGACGAAGCGACGAGGCGGCGAGGTGGTGGGGAGAACGAAAGAAAGGACTGGTACGCGGTACGTCTACGCGACCGCAACTTGTGCCAGAGAGGTAGTATGGGGGAACAACGCACGTGGAATTCTGGGAGACTGGGAGACACGTCCCCAGGCGCTAAAACGCGTCCTGCCCCCGCGCGCGCCAATCGCGCGTCTCCCTCGCGAGTTGCACTTGCAGCCCCTGGGTCTCGCGCGCTCCGAACGGCCCTCTTCTTCCTCCGACGGTGATTGCGCGGGGTCGGTCTACCCCAACGCTTTGAGTTCCTCCGTATTCCGAAGATCATGCGTATGCATTGCACGAACGTCGTACGACTAGCAGTGCTAGAAGGTAGAGATGTAGGTAAGTCCACATGTACTAGCCATTGAGCGAACCACTCAAAAGACACCGGTACCGGTACCACTGGCAAGTAGATTGCATTAGTCCATCGCAACGCTTATTTCACCTAGTACGCCTGCACTCCAGCGACATGCCTATATCTTGTCTCGAGAAGCTGCCTCAATATAAATCCCCTAGACCTCCTCTGCATGCGCATACAGCCATACGTAGTGCAAAAAACTGGCTCCGGAGCACAGGCTATATCGTTCCGCCTGTGGTCACACATATTGCAATCCTCTCCAAGGGCTTGCAAAATCCCAATCCGAGTCTATATCGCACAACATTCCGAACTCGTTACAAGTACTATACAGCTGCAGACTTCAATCTAAACCTCCGACTCCATAAAATTTACAAGTGATCCAAGGACCAACCATGCTCCGACCACAAACTGCAGGTACCAAACAAACGTACCCTTAACGGCGGGGTATCCACCATCCTGCACCAATGCCACTGCCAGTAAGTACCAAGCAGCACTTCGAGCCCGCCCTAGTACTGATCCACACCTGCATCGACATTATCAATCCCTCATCCCCAGAATTGAACTTGGGGTCGCCGCCTCAAAGTGCACAGGCACCCTCGACGACACCCCGCCCGCGCGTTCTCTCCCACCCGCACCCGGGACCTCCTCGCGCGGAGTGGACAGCCCAAGCGGGCCAGGCAGCACCGGGGGACTGCGAGAGCTCGCAGCAGAGCTGGGCTTCGAGCTCATATGCAGCAGGAGCGTCGCTGCCGTCTCGTCCTCCGGGGTCCACGTCGGGGATACCGACGGTGAGGCCGACACTGACTTCCGCTGTTGGCGGGGAGGAAGCGTTGTTGCATGCCCTTGCGCGTGTGACTTCTGGATCACGTCAGAGGGGATGGTGAGGGGATGTGCTGGGCCTGGTAGCGTGAGTGCGGGCATGTTGGCGAGCGTTGCGGTGGGCCGGAAGCGGCCGGACGACGGCGGTGATGGCAGCTGGATGTTCGTCGGGGACCGGGTCGGGCCACTTGACGGCGATCCAGACATAAGGCTGCTTGGGTCAACGTATGGGTGTGGCAGCCACGACGCGATGGGGGGTAAACGAGGAGAAGAGGTAGTGGTGGTGGGGATTATGGGAGACGCCGAGGATGGCTTGTTGACGGCGAAGGGGAGAGGCGACGGCTGCTCGTCTTCGCCGGCATTCCCAAGACCTTGCTCGTCGTCGCCAACGTACGAGTCGTCCTCTTCTTGACGAGTCGGTGGTCGTTTATGCTTTGCAGTGCGTTGGGACTCATCAGCGTCGTCGGTGCGTTTACGCTTCAAGGGTTCCTTGGGCTGCTGACTATGCTCTGCCACCGCAGGACGAGGGCGATGGGCGGTACGGCACTGCGAACATGTTGCACCTTCCAAAGCCTTGACACGGTCGATGAGGCCCTGCATGAACTCCACCGTCTTGACGAGGACGTCGAGCTTGAACTCCTTCTCCTCCGTCTTCCCCTTGCCCTTCTTGCCCTTCGTCTCCTCCGTCTTCGCCTCCTCCGTGGCGACCGCTGCGGCGCCCGCGCTGGGCAAGACGCGCTCGCGGTCGTTGACGAGCATGCTGAGCGTCGCGAGCGTCTCGTTGATCTTCGTGCGCCGCGCCTTCTCGATCTTGGAGTGGTTCAGCTTCCGGAGCGACTCGCGGGCGGAGCGGGACATGGTGCCCGGCTTGCGCCCGCGGCGCTTCGGCGCGGGGGCGACCTCTCTGCCCGGCTCGTACTCGTCCTCCTCCTCGGAGGCCGAGTCCGACTCGGGGGACGGGGGTATGTGGTACTCCTTCTCGACGGGCTGCTTGGGGAGGATGGGCGGGCGCGCGACGCGGCGCTGGACGGCCTTATCAAGAGGCGCGGAGGGTGGGGAGGGGCCCTCGGCCTGGACGAGGGAGCTGGTGCGGTGGCGCTTCGCCCGGCGCGGGGGGTTGCAGCTAGCGGCGTACGGGGTCGCGGCGTCCTTCGTGGTCGACATCGTTCGTGATATCCTGGGTCTGGGCCTGTGTGTGGGGTGCTGGTGCGGGGGAGGCGGGGGCGGGAGGAGGAGCACACGACACTCGAGAGAAGGCGGACTCGCGAGACATGTGTATGCGGAGGAATATATAGCGTGCGCTGGGCACATCGGGGACCCGAGGCGAGCGCGTCCGTGGGCGATCTGCCCCTCTCGACGCCCCCTCCAACCGACAAATGGTCGTGTGCACTCCTCTCCTCAAGAAACGTGCGCGTCGCACGACCATCCCCGCGCGTCCTCATTGGCTCACGCCCATGCACGTGTAGCCTCCCTACGCCCCCCTTGCCCGTTTCGGAAGGTACTGTCGTTCGCAGCATCCGCGGTATCCCAGCCACCATTCCAGTCCCTCGCCTTATCATATCGCGACTCACCCCCCTCGTTACCAGTGTCGTACGAACACGAGCATATGCGACAAGACAACGACATTCGCCGTATTTCTCGTCGTGTGCCGGCTTACACGTCAAACTGCACGCTCTACGGCATAGACGCACGCCTTCCCAGGGAAGCTCTCAGCCCCGAGTGCGGCGCAGCAGAACGGCGCACGACCACCAACGTGGGACTCTCGCAAGGACGAGCTGCAAAGCCACAACTCCCACGGAAGAGACGTCCACTTCCTTGTCAGACCGGCTGCGCGCTAGCCACCAGGCTAGGCGACTTGGAGCGTCCCTCCGCGCGAGGCACCCGTGCGCGTCGCTGCAAAGTTCGCGTGGGCGTTCGGAGGCTGAAAGGCCCCCTGATGCATTGATAACGCGCACGAACGTGTTCTGTCAGCTTAGAGGTGCAATGTGGGTGAGTTCTCGCTGAACTCTCGCGGCATACGAATGATTCTGGGGCGAGAACCTCAGAAGATACCATGTGATGGAGCCTTCTCTGGACAATGCTAGGGTCGTATTACAGATCGTGATGACATCCTAGAAGATTCACAGGGATTGACGCAATAAGCATTGCACATCCATGCTGGACTCGTACTACACCGATGGCATTTTCAGACGCAACACCCCCTCACACGTTCTCTGTTCCTATGTAGGCTTGGGATCCCGCTCACATGCCCTATAATTTATAGCCACGCTAGTAGTCGTCAGCTAAACCTCGCGCTTAAGCCGAGGACTTCCTACTTACGTTTGTGCTAGGGCTCTAGTGGCTACAGTAGTATGTACTACTAGTAGTAAGGATGATTTACTGTGCGAACGCCGGGGTAACCCTAACCCACGTACAATGGTTTATGATCGCACTACAGTGACTACACAACACCACTTAAACTTCTCTAATAGTCTTTTACTACGACCACCTACGAACAACAAGTCCAATTACTACTAGCTACCGGCACTAGGCTATTCACGGGTAGGTACTACTCAGCTGGCCACTTCATCAACAAACACGTCAATTAGCAGTCAAGAGGCCCGGCCCAACAGCCGGTGAAGTACGATCTTGTGTCGCTCACACGATCTCGCAAGTTGGCGGAAAGTTCGCATCCTGGAACTACGCTGACGATCATGACCACGCACACAGGCAAAGAACTACCTATATATACACAACCTGCTGTCCGGCAGCATAGCCACGTATACACATCTCAGGCCCAATGGGGCAGAACACGGTCTTATGGCCTTCGGACCTTCCGCCCTGCGGTGGCCTTTGTTACGGTTGGACGCAACCCCTCGTCCTGGTAGCCGGGATTGTTCCGCATAACGACAGAGACACGAAAGTTCGTCCTACAGCACATAATCCTTACAATGCTCTGACGCTCAGCTGTGGACATAGAAAGAGGAAGCAGAGACAACCATTGAATGCGCAATCGCCGATCCGCGATGGCGCGCTGTGCAAGACAAATTCAGTTCTCGGCCAAGTATCATTGGAATGTCCAAGGCTCCAACCTCGAAAGATTTTCTCCCTACGTTTATCATGAATGGGACGTCCACCGGTCGTATGTCTCCATCTAAGTTCTACGTGATCTCCAATTGAAATATTTTTGTTAGAATCTTGCCAGCTCGTCATGTACCAGAGACACAGGCGGCAGTCTATGAGGTTTTACGCGTTCGATTTCACCGAGCTTGACATCTTACCCTCTCAGGGATCAGTACACGACCCTTCACCGTTGTCATCAAAGAATGCGAACGCTGTTTTTGCCACGGACTTCACACGTCCTCGTGGTACCGCTGCCAGCGCATCGCAAGCGGGCTCTCTTGACGCAGAAGTGCTCAATCAGGTGAATGTCCTGCTGTTGTCATGAAACACTCTCATCTAACCTGAGCTTTGTCTATTAGGCAAACTTCGCGCAACTACTGGCGGACCTTGTTGATCGTCAGCTTTCTCGAGGCAAACCAAATGCCGACAGGCCTTCAACGCCTGTCTCCAGTACACCCGAGATACCGGCGGAAACTCCATCTACCTCATCACAACCTAGCGAGACACCAGGCCCGTGGCGCCGTGGTTGTAATAGTATCAAAAGGTCGTTTGTATTAGCAAGAAGCATCTCTACCACAGGTATGCGGCCAGCTACTTTGGCACACAGTCTACTTAATGGAGATATAGCGGATCAGCTCGACGTGCGACTCGAGCAGGGTGTCTACGTCGCAAACGAGATGCCATACGTGTACCATGACAAGTCGCGCACAGTGACGTCGATCTCGAAGTATATCAAGTAAGCGGGCCGTTCTCCGTCGTTGTCGAAATGAGAAGTCTAGCTTCTATGCAGGTTCCATAACTGTATATGGCTCGTCTTGAACGACGTGATCATCGGAGTTGCCTTCGGATCGTTCCTGTGCGAGAACCAGCACATCCTCGCTGCATGGTTGGAATACTTGATGCAGGTGCGTTCGGCACGACGCGAACTCTCGTATGTCGGAGTGACCTAACATGCAACAGTACTACCTCGTGCACCGTATGAAACTTGCGTTGCTATGGCTCAACAACTGGCCTGCGGGTCTCAAGCTGAACACCGAACTCAGTCAATTCTACTGCCATACGCTTATCGGCGTGGTGTCCGCCTGGGGTTGTGAGTCGCCCTCATTCAAGTTGCCTGTCTAACCGCCCACACGTCCACTCCCACCGCTATCTGACGCTGACCGTACTCGTCATGATAAGGGCTTCTTGAGCGGGCGGCGCCGTACTTCCCTGCTCTAATATGGGCTATCGGTATCGCCGGGTGCTGCGGCATGACGATGATCGTCTCCCTATTCTCTGACACCCTCAGCCTGTTCACGGCGCACCTCTATGCGTGCTACATCATCTCCGCGACCATCTTCCGCCAGCAACTCAACCTCGCGGGGTCGTTGTGGAACCTCTTCCGTGGTACGTACTGATACTAGCCGTCGCAAGTCGTCGCACCAGTAGTAAGGTAGTGCTGACGCGTGACTCCGCTTAGGGAAACGGTACAACGTTTTGAGGAATCGGATCGACACTTGGGATTACGACCTCGATCAGCTCTTACTCGGGACGATCCTCTTCACGCTTCTCGCGTTCCTGTATCCCACGGTGTTGACGTACTACGCCCTCTTCGCCACGGTCAGTAACCTCAATTCCTCGTATACTCAGCATCCGGCAACTCTCTGACCAATGTGTGGATGCCAATCAGGCACGTCTGGCAGTGATGATGATCCACGCCGTCCTCGACACGGCCACTGCGCTCTTGAACCATTTCCCTCTATTCGCGCTGCTGTTACGTGTCAAGGACCCGCTTCGTCTGCCTGGTATGTCACTGGTTGCTCCTGCATGCCGGTCACACGACCTATTCATGATGATCACAGGAGGCGTCTGCGTCCAACGTTCCAAGAAAGGACCTCTTCTCCTCGTCGTGAGTGCTCATCCGATTATGAACTTCGCTAGGGTATTGACCGTAGACGTTCTGTGTACAGAGCCAGCCCGCACCGCTCTCTTCCATCTTCAGGCACTATGGTAGGTCTACATGAATAGCCAGAGCGCGGCAAACCTAGTACTGACTGCACCCGCCATCTAGCACATTTGGCAGGTCGTCTGACCACACATTACCACCCTCTACGCATGTTGCGCCAGCTGGCTTCAGGGCGGCTCATGACGCCCATACCTCGATCCGCAATCCGTTACAACATGATTCCTGTCCAGCCCCAGAAGTCCGAGGGTTCAGCGGCCACAGGACGCACATGGTACGTGTAGCAACCTGAGATGAAACGATCACTGTATTAATCCCTGCACGTACTAGATCGCGCGACCCTTTCTCTCCCTTCCTTGGTATAGAGTTCCATCAGAGTCTAGGTGTAACTATTATAGAGATGATTGTGAGGCAACCACGTCGCCGCGTTTTGGTTCGAAGATCATAGCAGGGCTGGTGGACTAGAGTTTGGCACGAGTCTGCTGGGGCGCTGCACGCAATCCCTTGCTCTGGTCCCTTAGCACCCGACGGAGGATCTTTCCGCTCGGGCTCTTGGGGATCGCCTCAATGAAGATCACACCGCCTGTGAGCCACTTGTACTTCGACTTCGTCGCCGATACGTGCTATGACGCGCCGTCAGCCTCACCTGAAGCATAGATGCGACGATGCAAAAACACATACCTTCTGCAGACGCGCCTTGACCTCTTCTGCCAACGCAGGCTTCTTCGCGATCTCAGCAGCCACGGCGGGCTTAAGGACGACGTACGCGAGAGGCGCTTCTCCTGCGAAGTCGTCGGGGATACCGATGACCGCAACGTCTGCAACGTCAGGGTGATCGAGCAGGTGCCCTTCGAGCTCGGAAGGTGCGACCTGGTTACCCTTGACCTTGATGAGCTCCTTGATGCGGTCAGTGACAAACATGTCGCCGTTTTCCGCAAAGAGAACTTCGTCGCCCGTACGAAGCCAGCTGTGTTGAGCCGGTAAGTCCATCAGCAGCATCAAGACGCAGGGTAGGGAGCTTACCCGTCGATGAACGTCTCCTTCGTGCTATGGCGCAAGTCAGCAAATGGCATGATCATTCAACAACAACGGGTACTTACGCTTGCTCATTCTTGTAGTACCCAAGGGCAATCTGGGGACCCTTTAGGAGGAGCTCGCCAGGCTCATTCACGCCGGCGAGCGACCCGTCGGGCTTCACGACCTTCGCGACGATACCCGGGATAAGCTGGCCCGCACTGCCAAGGGTGCCGACCTTCTGCGAAAGAGGGAACTATGCACATGCAAGGCAGTGTTCAGTTTTGATGTTTGCAAAAGACTAGGACAAGCTGCTTACCACGGTGACCGCCGCAGTCGTCTCCGTCATGCCTGACTAGGGTGAGCAAAGGGAGGCTGGCATATGCAAGGCGATAGTTCGTACCGTATCCCTGGCCAATAGACAGCTTGGGGAAAGCCTCAACCAACTGCGTAGTAAGCTCTGCGGAAACCGGCGCGGCCGCTGCAACCAACACGCGAAGACTAGAGAGCTTGAATTTCTTGGTAAGCGGGTGCTGCGTGGCACAAGCAGTTAGTTTTTGTTGCATGAATGTGTGACATTTGAGACTACCTTGACGAGAAGGACGGCTTGAGGAGGAACGATACTAGACGGTGTAAATCCACAGGTCGTCAAGTGAGGTTAGGGGAGAACAGACGCACAGGAGGTGCGTGATCCCATAAGCGTCAATGCTTTGCAGGAACCTCTCGTAGTTGAACTTGCTGGATACGACGACGGTCATCTGGACACTATTCTCAGATCCCATCTCCAGGCGCGGGGTCGAGCGTGATACGCACAGCAAGGTAGAACATGGCATGCAGCTATCGGAACATGTTAGCATACGATGCAGTTGGAAGTCACCGACGTGCACTCACGTTGATGACAAGACCATAGATGTCTTCATGCGGCCATCAGTTGAAGCTTCGCATATGAGGACGAACTTCTGAACTCACGGTTGAAAGGAAGCACTGAAGAAACATCAGACTCCATGTTCAGGATCGACTAACGCGTGTACATACCTCCTGAAGCAACGTCGCCAGGACGGAATCGCTGCTCCTCCGGGGGTGCATAGTTCTGGTTGGCTCCGCAGAAGGTCGAGAACTGGATTAAATCGCTGATTACGTTGAAGTGCGAAATTGCCACAGCCTGTTGGCGCAGGTTCACATTAATCCCCTCGATGCAATGTATGCTATATATGTATACCTTGGGCTTTCCGGTCGTACCGGACGAGAAGCACAAGAACGCGATTTTCTCGCGGGCTTCACCGGGCTTGCTGAACTTGAACTCTGTGTAGGGAGGAAGCGACTTGTCGTTGACGAGGTCCTCAACGGACTTGAAGGGCAGCTTCTTCTTAGACTTTTGGCCGTCTAGCACGACGATGCGTGAGTGGGGGAGTTTAACGGCGTTTGCAGCTTCAATAGCAGCGGGAAGGTTCTCGACATGTGTTACCAGGAGCGAAGGCTTCGCAACAGTTAGCTGGTAAGCTGAAGACTTGAAGTTAGCACAAAACATGTGGTATACTACGTCCGACTCACCGAGTTCTTCGGACGTAAGCGACGCGCTCAGAGCACTACGAGACGTGTTGGTTTCCTCTATGCATCTAAGATAGCTGTAGTACGTACGCAACGATAGCTCCAAGTTTCTGCGTCGCCCACGTCAACGCAGGATAATCTGCCACGCAGAACATCGTGAGAAACATATATCCTGCACACTCCGAGGCTTCATGGGGACTTACCGACGTTGTTCGGGATATAAAGTGAAACTGTATGTATGGTGAGTAAGATGTGACATCCGGAGTCGACGCTGAAACGAACCAATGTCTCCATTGCCTACCACACAGCATGAGTTAGTGGGTTGCTTGTTCCAAAACCTCAGCTCATAGGTACGTACGGATGTTGAATAAGGCGCTGAACGCTCTTGCGAGGGCGTCGGTCCTATATTGCAGCTGGACACGAAAGGTTTGCGGTTAGATGAGGATACACATTCACCTATGGCTTTCCGCAAGCCAACCGGGCGACTCTGACGAAGCTTTCTGAGAGGGCGCGTCGCGTCGCGATCTGTAGTCGTCAATCACGTGACTCGCAATGGGCGACCGGTGACCTCAAAGCTCAAAACATGTCGCTTCAGAAGCGGCATACAACTATTTCGCAGGCTCGGCGACGTAATATAGGAATGACGCCGGAAGGCCCGTTCTGCCAGAAACGCTCGAGACACCAAGAGAACAAACATACCTCTGACAGATACACTTTCCGGCCAGTCTCCTCTTCGATCATGCACGGGTACCTGCCGATCTGCGACGACTTGGTAGGGTGCTCGAAGGTTTCGCTGAACACGAACTGGGGGATGGTGAGGTTGTCGCGCGGCTCGACATAGGGGATAGGTGAGGTAAAGAACGACATGGTGAGGATCTGAAGGAGCGAGGGGTGCGACACGTCCGCAGAGCAGATATATGTATGTGGCGGGAGGTGACCGACGAGGACCTCGACTGTGGACAGTAGCAACGGGCTGTAGAAGGCTCCGGCCCCGGCATTTTGCCAACGAGCACGGCTTGCTCAAATTCACGTTACGCCAGTTACGCCTAGGCCATGAAGGGGCTTGGATGAACTAATGCTTTGATAGAATGTGCGGTAAAAACGACTAGCCGTGATGTAGGCGCTCGTGGGCGCCGGAACAGTCCAAACTCTCGTGGACCCAATTCCGTCCGTGACGGAACGCGCGAGCGGCGAGATACCGAGCTTTGACAAAGATGTGCGATCAACGCAACCTGTACGAGGCTCCAAGACAGGCCTGAGACCCAAGGTTTGAAGTAGATAGGGGTATCGGGTGTCAACACACCCACCTGATGCGCTGGGTGGGATATTGTTATGACATATGAAACAAGTTTAGCATAATTGCACGCAGCCATGAAGTAGTCCTCCAAGATTAGGATTGTCCAAGATCCAGCATACCCTACTAAGTAATGTACATAACATAACGCGCACCTCGGCATATCACATAGATGTGTTCCATCGAACCTGTAACCCGTCAGCGTTTCCTGAAACGCCCTCCTCGTCTGAGATTTCACGACAAAGTCAGATCTTCTTGCATGTGAGGATACCGGGGGGGGGGGGGGGGGGGGGGGGGGGGGGGGGGGGGGGGGGGGGGGGGGGGGGGGGGGGGGGGGGGGGGGGGGGTGGGGGGGGGGGGGGGGAACTCACTCGGCCTCCTGAGCGATCATACGCCGCTTCTCCTCATGCATCCGCGCGGCCTCTGCGTTCATCTCCGCAACTTCTTGGGTATCGGGGAAGCCGATGTTCCAGTAGTTGGGCGGCGTCTGCGCGCGAGGCCAATGCTGTCGATGTCGCGAGATCGCCTGCTTGTGCTCCTCGATAGCCGCTGCTGCCACCTCGTCTTCAAACGAGTCACGCTTCGATGGTGTGGACTCTGGCGAACGCCAGAGAGGCCCACCTGTACGAGGCGGGAGAGGGCCGATTGCTTCGTAGTACTGCGGGGAATGAGAATGATCAGTACAAACAAGACGGAACAAAGGAGGTGATTGCCCACATCGTGGCAGCACTCGCAATCGGCGGCATGCATATTCTTGCGTCGACGCTTGTCGCGTACGACCTCATCGTACTGGAACGCAACGCCGTCATTCTGCGCTGGATCGAGCTCATACAGCGCGTTGATGTTGTTCTTCCCCGCCCTGGGATCCGTATCTGAGCCCCATTCGCGAACAAAGAGGTGAGAAGACTCACTTGAGCTCCTCTCCATATCGCCCACGACCCTTGAAAGGAGTATAGTCGTCAAGGGCCTTCGTCCCAGAAGGGCCAGCGCTGGTGCTCGGAACCCCGTCCTCCGCATCTTCGCCGTTCTCCTTGTCCTCTTCGATCATACGCTCCTTGCCCTTCTTTGGGCCCAAAGAGACGGGGGTGTCGGGTAGACGGACCTTTGTCGCTCGCGGAGCAGGCGTGGGTGCAGTCAGACGGAAGGGATCGGATGCAGATTCAGACCTTGAGTGAGACTTCTCCTTGCCCTCAGGTTCACGCTTGCCCTTGGCGCCTTGCTGAGGGCGTGCAACAGATATGGGTGTCCATAATTGACCGGCACGTCGGACAGCAGGGTGAGGCTTGGGTGTCATGTCTGTCGGTGAGTCAAAGGAGATCTGAGAAGGGTACATGAACGTCGGAGCTGCGTATATGCGTCGTTAGCGGTCATGGCATAATAACCCCAAGGAACTCGTCCGCTCACCTTGTGATTCCTGTTCGGTTTCTGAGGAATCATGTTCTCGCAAGTCAGACCGTGAGCGTTTCTGGGGGATAGTGGAGGGTGCGGTGACGTCGATTTGTGAAGGTAGGATGAAGGTAACGGCTATCGACCTCTCAGAACAATTGCTGAGGATGTTGGACAAGAGGAACCTACGTTGTGACTCTGGTTCAGTCTCTGATGATGCGGCGAAATCATCTTGGGGTATCTCGAGGCTTGGTAGACGCTTCGCGACTGGGGTGTTCGCCATAGCGGACGAAGAAGCGGGAACAGCGGGAGACGAAGATGCGCGGCGGGAGGGTGAGTTGAGGTTTCGCGAGCTCAGAACTGTAGGCTTTGTCTCCCTGGAGGAAGCAGGGGCTGCACGAACGCATTTTCAGAGGGTACGGAACAGCTGTCGCGAAATTGCAAGACGCACCTGGTGACGCGCTCCGTATAGGACGACCTGACCCCTTTCGCGACCTTTTCGTCTGCATCTTCCGCTGAATCCCACCATATACCCTGTCCCAGTCAGCTCTCGGAAGACGCTCCGGGCTGATCGCCTCCAAGTCCTCATTCTCTTTGGCGCCGCCATCACCGGAAGGGCTCAACTTCCTCCGTTTCGCGGGTCGCTCTGATTCCTTGCGTGACTCCTGCCGCTTCTCCTCCATCAGCCAGTCTTTGAAGCTCTTCCAGAGCTTGAAGTCCTCATGGTGCTTCTGGTCGTTCTTCTCCTTTGCCCTTTGTAGGTCAGCGTACTGCTTCTTGAGCGCGGCGAGCTCTGCGCGCAAGAAGTCGACCTCCATCGCGTCCTCGGACGAAGTAGCCTTATCCTTTGCCTTGGTCTTCGCAGCCTTCTCGAGCTGGCTGCGGAGAACGGAGTTCTCCTCCCGCAGCTCCGTCATCTCCTGCAGCGCGTCTCCCAGGGCGGCTAGTGTTGACTTGCTCAGCTGGACATGGCTGATCAGCTCGGACTGAAGGTCGTGGACGTGAGATGCGAGCTCGTCGGGTGGATGCTGGCTGAGCTGCTCGATCTGGCTTTGTGCTTCTCCGGGTAGCTGAGTGGCGAGGGCCTCTTCCGCCTCTTCGAGGTTCTGGTAGCCGAGCTTCGCCGCGAGACGGTGGCCGCGTTGGATAGCGTCGAAGACTTGTTTGTTGAGGTCGCTATTGATCCATCGCAGCTTGTTCACCTGCATATATGCCGTGAATACGGTCGCGTCTACGATCTTAGGTTATACGGCGTACCTTGTTCTCCAGTTGATATACCTGGTTGGTTGTACGAGAAGTGGGCCCAGGAGGCCCTTTCGGCATGAGTGTTTACACCGCAGTTGCGTTGATGGTAAGTACCGCACGAACTGGCGATCAGTCGTCGAGCCCAGTCTGGAGTACTTCTGAGAGCAAGGAGAAGAGCGTGGAGGAAGAGTAGCGCCCAAGACGCGCTCATTCAACGCGGTTTCACGTGACCGCAATGGCGCAGGGGACTCGGGAGAGGTCTCCGCTCACTTTGTTCAGCCCCAGGATGCTGATGCCGAGGTCGGTGGCTAGAGCGATAAATTACATCTAAAGTAGTAGTACAGTAATGTCCCGTAATCGTGATACATGAGGCAGATGTGTGGCAAGTTACAGAGCTGTGCCCCGCTCGAAGCTGGCACGGATCTCGGCAGTGTACTTGTCGTAATACCTCGCAATCTGCAATCGAGCTTAGGGAATGAAAATTCAGGAAGTAATCATTATAACGAACCTTCTTGTTAAAGACGCGGTTGCGCTCGTTGATATAAGTGACATCTCCTTCGTCCTCGTTGGCCCGCTTTCGCGAGAAACGCTTCTTCTTGTCGACACTGGAACATCACGGCGTCAGTAACGTGCAACTCGAATAGCTGTCTGAACGTGCATACTCCTTGTTGATCTTCTCAATGACTTTGTCAATAGCCTCCTCGCTTGGCTTGTTGTCGGCGTACAGCAGGGTGTTAGCATCACGGTACAGATTCTCCGCCGCCAGCTGTTGTTGCAGACTTGACGGAACAACCTGTGGAACCCTTTGTAAGTAAAGTGCTCGAGATGCGGGGTACGGCCGAGTCTTAGACGAACCTGTAATGACGATGATGATCCACCAGAAGGATCGAAGTTGGTCACCGTTGACGAGCCACTAGCAGCACCCGACTTGGATAGCGTCCCTGGAGCAAGTCCAAGCGCTATTTCCTTCTGTCGGTTGTACGTCTCCAGGTCGGGTTTTATGAAGTCCAGATCCTTCTTGTACTTCCTCCTCGCCGCATCAGCATCATCTGTTCCTCACTTCAATGTACTGTCGGGGGAAAACTGAGTGGACAATCACGTACCGTTGAATGAGAAGTCTGCTCTGCGGGCCTTCCGGGCTTGCTTCTTCTCCCACTCATCATTCTCCTCAATGGTATATTCCCAGTTCTTCTGTCGCTCGATATCCTCTCCTCGGTCCTCCGCATCAGCCTTCTGCCTCAATGTCTCCGCTAGTTTACGCTGACGTTCGAGTCTGGCAGCCTCGCGGGCAGTGATCTTGGCTTTCGCACTCTCCTCAATGACGGACGCGCGGTTCGCTTGTGCGGAAGACCTCTAGGGCTCAAGTCAGCCGGCTGGTGTGGTGCCAGGAAGGTAAAGACTCGCCATTTTTTGCCTGAGCTGCTCAAGCTTCTTCTTCCTATCCTCCAGAGACTTCTCTCTGTCAACAGATTCGCTCCCTTCTGTCCCGCCCTCTTGCTCCTCCTCTGTTGTAGGGTTCATCTTCTCAACGAACTCCTCAGCAGCATGCGCGACCTCTTGCATGACCTCTCCGGCAGATGATGATGCATTAGCAGACATTCAGACTAGCCTCAGCAGATGCAGCAGATATGTTGTTATATATAGAGAGCGAGAGGATGCAGCTGAAAGCGGGAGCAAATGCCAGTAGTGATGATGGAGTTGAGCAACAAGTGCGGTGGGTGTGCCGCGGACAGGAAGCGCCCAGGCTCGCTACACAGTGTAGCTTACGTGATGCTGTGACATCTAGGTGTCACAAAGGGTCACATCATACTGGACGTCGGTCCGACTCGATCGCAGGATCTTCACCTCCCTCCCTCATACCTACTGCGCTACCCTGGTGTATCTTGCGAAACTCGGGCTTCAATTCTTCGAAGTCCTACGTACTTGGAACTAGGCTTGACCTGAACTGGGCTGTGAAGCTGAGAGAGGCTAGGATTGCCGGAGATACTGGGGTTGCTGCAGCATGTGCTCAGGACAACCAATCGCGACCGGATACATTCATCACGATTTTCTGCAGCTTCCAGAACCACAAAGTCTTCAGGTGTCTTTTTCTGACCTTATGAATAGCTGGGGAGCCCTGGATGCTCGTGACTGGGGTGAACAATCTATCTCAACCAACACGACTGCACTCTCTGGCTTGACTCCCATCCTCGATGGTGCATTGAACATTCCCGCTATCTTTGTGGAGGACCTCACATTGCAGAGCACCTACTCTACTGGTAGTCACTTGAATTGCGCGTCTCTATCATCATCTTTCCCTTATACTGAGCTTCTCGCTAGTGGAGGGTCTAGTTCTGACGATCTACTCGCAAGTTACTCTCTCAGAGTGCCGTATGGCACATGGTCGGACGAAAGCACACTCGTGACACCAGCTACGCTGCGCGAATGTGCTGGGCACGTCTCACGGTCAGCGCAAAGTCTTCGTGATAGCTCTACAGAACAACCTTGGTTGGACTTGGACGACAGCTACTCCCTACCTGGTACCTCTGGGGCTACTTCATTGTCGGAACTTCTGATTCTTGGTACCCTTGGGCGTGGCGGCTATGGCAAAGTACTCTTGGCGGAACGCTGCTCGCCCGTTGCCGAGGATCAGCATTCAACACAGGTTGCCGTCAAAGTCCTCTCAAAGAAGCACATGTCCCTGGACGACGTACACGAGCTCAAGACCGAAGTGCACATCTTACGTCAACTTTCGCATAGAGCAAGTACGGGTCCTGAACACGGTGCAGCGTCCTTCGTACAGAACATGCAGAGCGTGTTTCAGACGAAGGAGCACGTATTCATCACAATAGTGAGTCGTGCTCAATATAGCCCCTCGCGAGCCTTCTCATGTGGCTGCGTGTTAGGATCATCACTGTGCCCCACTCTCCCACCCATACTTCCGACGCTCCCTTCGCCTGCGTTTTCCCTATCCCATGTCTCCGCAGCCGGGCCCCTTTCCGGCGTCTCTGTCGTTACCAATCGCGTTCCCTTCTTCCACCTCGATCTCCACACCTTACGAAGACGCGCTGAACACGCTGCGCCTCCTGTCCGCTGAGCTTGTCCTGGGCCTTCTGTTTCTTCACTCGCGGGGTATCATACATCAGGACATCAAACCTGCAAACATCCTCATATCCGCCGACGGTCATGCCGTGATCACGGATTTTGGCTCGTCAAGGCTCATGCCTAGACTGCCGGAGATGAACGCAGATCGTTTTTCATCTTATGCAAACGACCCGGACTTCCTCTCAGACTTGCAGCCTGACTTGCACTCCAAGACGTGCCCCGTACGGTATGGCCCCATCGTGTTAGGGCCCGACGACCAGGTGTCGTTCACGCGGCGGTACGCAGCGCCAGAGCTACTTGGGGCCCATGCACCGATCGCGCATGGCGTATCCCAGGACCGCGACGTTCTCGTGTACGACGAACGGGTCGACTTCTACAGTCTCGGCGTCATGCTACGCGAGCTCGCTATTGGCGATACGATGGACGGCTCTGATGCAAAGCGCCAAGACGATTGGGAGCGTGCTAGCGATGGGCGACGTGCTCGCTCAAGCGAACTCGAGCTTTCCCCTGAATTCCGGCATTATACAGACCAAGTAAGTTGCACTTGCTATCCTATTCGCCCTAGATACTAATAACAAAGTGCTAGATGCTTGCAGTCGACCCGGTGGAACGTCTTCATGGCCCAGAGAGCAAAGACCACGCATTCTTCGAGCCCATCAACGAGCTCTGGGACGACATCGCGAAACAGCGATACCCACCCTTCACCGATGTCGTCTGGCAAGAACCAGATGAAGACACTACGCTAGACCGGCGAGCATACAGCGGTCCAGCCGACTCCCAAGATAGCCTAGCGAGCAAGACTCAACCATGGAAAGAGTCAGAACTTGCGAGCATCCCGTTTGACTCCTCAATGCGGGCGCCATCATGCGTTGAAGTAGCGATGCCATCTCCATCAGAGCCGGCGAGAAGACCACTATTCTTACCCCCAGCGATCAGCTCGTCTTGCAGTATGTCCACTCTTCACGTGCCTATGTCTTCGTCGGAGGACTTGGCGGCATGCGCACCTTCGGATACAAGCGCCAAGCGCGCTCAAGCGATGTTCTACGACGACCAGAACAGGGCTCGAGTGCTCCGACGCCGTCCAAGGGTGTACGACCTCCGGCAAGCGTTCCTCCTCGGGCCAGACACCTCCATGCCAGCGCGCGACGTGAAAATTGGGCCTCCGCGTGCTTCCGTCGCGGTGATGAAAGCTGCGGACGTCAAACCGCGAGCGCCGGACGCTGCTGTTCCATTGAGTTTCGAGCACCAGATTACCATTGCTCTGCTGGCGACGATGGCGCCGACCGACCGACACGCTGCGCGGGCGATGCTGGCATCGTCCCCCGGCCGCGCTGGGTCGTTGACGGACGGGGTTTCCAAGGTGAAAGGTCTCTTGCGCAAGCTGAAGTTGAAGCGGTCGGGGTAGGCTGTACTATCTACCGATCGAACTGCTTCTGATTGAGTTCCGTGACCGGCCGTTTTATGTACTGTCTTGGGTCTGTGTGTATGTATCGTATGTTCGTTTGTATACTCGGACTTGTTTTACTCTATCTCGCTGTAGGGCACTATGCACTTTGTATGGTATGGATTGTAACGGATGTGAGTCGACTCGGACGAACCATACATGTGTACGGTATGCTTCGGAACCGGAGGATGTTGTCGGTGTATGCAGCCAAGCCATTTATAGCTGCCGAGGACAAGAATAAATACTTACGCGAACTAACACTGCACCAGGCACCAATAGTCTGATTTCGAACTCCGCTGAGGACGGGATATCTACAAAATCGGTCGTCAGGCGACTCTCCCTTCAACGTCCACGTCCCCGTCCTCGACGCCTTCAACGCTCTCGCCGCTGTTCAGCGCACCCTTCCGCTCTCTCAGCACCACATTCCTTAACCTCGTCAAGCAAAACCAACTATGTTCGCTTCCGCTGTTGTTCTCCTCGTCGCCGCTGCGTCCCCCGCGCTCGGCAACCTTTTCGTACGCGTCCTCAGCCGGCTCCACCGTCGAGATGGAGACTTACTGTCTCTCTGTTCTTAGATGACCTCCCCGGTCGCTTCCACCAGCTGGGCCGCCGGCCAGCAGCAGACTATCTCCTGGAAGGATGATGGCTCCTCCCCTTCTCTCGCCGACCTTGGCCCTTGCACTATCTCCGTCTACGTTGGTAGCCAGACCCAGCAGGTATGTGTCACATCTTTGGCGGAGGGGCACAAGGGTACCGATAGACCGAGGCGTTCGCGCGCTACAAATCATCGCATGTTTGTCCGGGCCCCCTGTCATAGCTTTTGATATTTCAGCGATGCCTCCGACAGCGCATTGACTGACCCCGCTCGTAGACTCTCGTCCAGGCCATCGCCAACAACGTCGATGTTTCCACGACTAGCTCCGTCGTCTTCACTCCTGACGCTAACGCTGGCGAGAACGGTGCTTACTAGTACGTGTCCCCCGTATATTCTCCGCCCAAGTCATATCTGACATGTTTATAGCTTCATTCGCGTTGAGTCTGTGAACTTCAAGGACCCGAACAACCCGCAGTACCCTGCGGAGGCGTTCTCCTCCAAGTACACGTAAGTACTCATTCAACCTCGTCTCGCCGTGCATCCAAACCAATCGATTTTGTTAGTATGACTGGCATGACTGGTACTTTCGATGCTGCCGTTAAGGCTCAGATCGGTGCTACCGGCTCTACCGGCTCCACTGGCGCGACTGGTTCCACTGGCACCACTTCGCCTGCGGCTGCTGGTGCTGCTGCCGCTACCTCCAACTCGGCTGCCACCAAGGCCGGCACCTCGACGTCGCAGGCCGCGTCCGGCACCTCGACTGCCAAGAGCGGCTCCACGAACGGTGCTGCTACCGTCTCTGGCAGCGCTTTCGCGTGCCTTGCCGGTGCCGCCGCCGTTGCGCTGTCGATGCTCCTCTAAGTGCCGTACAGCACGCCGTAGGGGCAGCACCAGGCAAGGAAGGACTTGAGCGTTGTGATATCTATCCTCTATCTACCGTAGTCGCTTCGATCTCCCTCTTGGTACTCTCGGCTTCGTCTTCCATCTTCTCTCGGTTATCGTTTGTCTACTCTGCTTTCAATCTCTGGGAGAATTACAGGATCGTGTTCCCATCCGACCACCCTGCCGGGTCCCCTTGCCTTGTCCTCATAGATGACCTCTGCACGAAACGTCACGACGTACATGTACACAGCTATGGCACCGGCCAAGGGCCTCCGCTTTCACTCCTTAATACACGATTGCTGTTCTCTGGCAAAAACTCCATTCCTGTATTTGTGATAGTGTGATTAGCGAAGCCCCGGACCGCCATCCACCCATTCTCGGAACACTAGTCCTTCAATGTCTTGTCGTCGACAAACCAAACCGAAGTAAAATGTCGTTAAGTTGCGGATCACAGCGCTGACTTCTCCTTCTGAACGTGGGCCTCTTCCTCGGTGACAAGGCGTCCCTGCAGCTCCCGCGCAATCTCCTCCGCGAGCGCGCGCACCGCGTCCGCGTCGCGCCCGATGAGGGACACGTACACGCCCTTCGAGAGCTGCGGGTACGAGCCGATGCGCACTCCCGCGTCCTTCGTGCGCGCCTGGAGCGCGGTCAGATAGGGCGCGATCGACGATTCTGGGAGCCTGTGGAAGGATCGGTTCAGGGCGCAGCCGTATCCCAAAATCCGAGGGTGACGGGTGATAGGGGACGGTGCGCAGGCCGCGTAAATGACGATCGGTGGAGTGAGCAATGGTCTAGCAGGGAAGGAGAGAGAGAGGGGTGGGGACGTACGAGGTGAAGACTTGCTGCCGGAACGGCCGCTCGGAGGGCGGCGGGAGCGGGAGGAAGGGCGTGAGGCCGTCGAGCATGCGCTGGAAGAGCCGGGGGATGCCCGGGAACACGCAGAGCTTGCCTTCGAGGCGGACGACAGGCTGTCAGCGAGCACGCATGTCGCGTTTCCCATAAGCTCGTATTTCCACGCATGAGGTTCCAGAGATGAAGGAAATGAGGACTTACGACCCAGATGTCGGGCGCGATGAAGAGCACCTCGGCGCGCGCGGGGAAGAGGGCCATGCGCTCGCGCGCGGCGCGCTGCTCTGGCGTCTGCTGTGCCATGTCCGCGCGGTGGCGTGTCATCTCGCCCATCCGCCGGAGGGTCTCGTGGTGGTGCTCGAGCGGCTGGTTGAACGCCGTCGCGAGCGATGCGTAAGTTATATCTGGAGACAAAGACAGGGAAACCGACAACAGTTAGGGTGAGCACTCGAGCATTTTCTCCGCGCAGGCTTGCTGAGGGGGAGGACGCACCGTCGTGTGTGGGCCCAATACCCCCTGAGGTGATGACGAAGTCGTATGTCTTGACGAGGCGGCGAGCAGCTTCAACACTACGCGTGCAGATGTCAGCTTGAGTGCACCATGAATCGCTGATCGCACTCACATGTCATCCTCTTCGTCAGGGACTACTTCGATCCTCTTCCTAGTCATTCAGTCAGCCAGGCGATGCAGGCGGTATCCTCTAGGCGTAATACCCACAAGTCGATACCGTTCTCAAAGCAGAAGCGCGCGAAGTAGTTCGAATTGCGATCGAGAGTCTTCCCATTCAGGATCTCGTCTCTAACCAAGTACGATGTCAGTAATGCGACTCAGCTTAACCATGCGCTTACACAACCGCTGTGCACCATACTATACAGTGCGACCATAAGCGCACATGTTAGCATATGTTACGCACCCGATGATTAACGCCGCGGCAGTCTTGATATAACGCCCCTCTCCGAGCGGATTCGGCGGGACGGGCGACAGAGGGAAGTTCCACTTCGGCTGTTCGGTCGTCGGCTTGGACGCGTTCGCCGCACCTGCCTCATGCGAGGGCGCAGAAGGGTCAGCCGCGGGGACGACAGGCGTCGACGTGCTCATCCTCGCTATGGGTTCTATCCGGTACGACACTCGTTGAAGAACTGGTACTGTGCGCTCTGGTGGGCGAGAGGAGAGAAGGCGGGGTAGACGCGACGACGAGGTGGAGGTGGAGTGTGCGAAGCGACGGGTACCACTCGCTAGTAGAGACGGAGCGGACCTCCTCGACGTCGACGAGGCTCCGGTTTCTCGCGGGCTCGTTGCAACGGCTTGAATGACACGAGTTAGTGTGCTCGGCCCGTGCGTCCGACGTGTGAGCAGGCTCAGGCGGGATGCCAGGGCAGCTGGAGTCCGCTGCATGCGACCCAGCACTATAAAGCTGCTCGGCGTGTAGACGCGATGCTCTAGGGTAGCGAAGGTGTGTATAGAAAGTGTGCATAGTCAGTTTTGCTTACACACTTCTCAATATGTCATAGTAGACAGGCATGCTCACTGGAACTTAGGCGTTCAGACGCGTCAAGTCACCCAATATTCCAGTCAAGTGGTCCCTCCGAGCTGTCTTATCACGTCAGCTATCCCTGCGTACATTCCATGAGCTCATTAGGTTGTACTATAATGCCAGTGCATTCTGCATGCAACGTACCGCGCAGGTAAACGCCAAGTGCGAGCTAGAGAACGCGAGAGAGCATCCGCAAGACGCGGGAGGCCGACGGACGTCATGTCATGGGCGCTCCTGTTCAGTGGCTGTGCATCTCACCAGGCTAGTAGTACTAAGTAGTACTGACCATGTTTCCTTTCTATAACTGGCCATTAATCATGATCAACTCACCACCAATACCTGGTACAGTCTGCTATGGGGACTACCAATGCTCTCATTAAACTGCACACGAGTTCTAAGGATAGTCCATCTCTATTTCCTTTCAGCGGCTCGCGGATAACGTCAACGCATACGGCTTTCACAGAGTGTACCTGAACCCGGGCGCGTTCTCCCCCATTCGCTTCACCTCTTCCTCTGTGAGCTGGACGCTCATGCCCTTCTCCTCCCTCTCGCGTTGCGCCACATCCTTGCGCGCGTTCCTGCGCGCGTATATGAACGCTGTCGTGGGCACGACGACGAGCCCCATGGAGATCATGCTCAACTCCGCGACGTCTGGATCGGAATCCATCCCGAGTCTCAGCGCCAGGTGCCATACGCAAGAACTGGTTGTTAGACTACTCACGGCCGCGGATGTAGCGAGGCGCATCTTCGACACGGTAGATGTTGCTGGCGATGATCCCGGCGATGTTACCGAACATGACTTGCATGCCGAGGCCCACGCCACGCTTGTAGTGCCCGACTGCGTTGTTTCCCAGCCTACGCGTCTCATTCAGTGTCAGAACTCGATAATGAGGCGGAGCGTAGCACCGACCAGGAGAGGACCATGGGTGTCGAGGAGTACGCCCCAACTACAACGAAGTAGAGCCCGGCGTACTTCACCCCGATGGATGCGTTTGAGATGTTGATACAGAACCCTAGGAAAGTAATGCATAGCCCCACGAATATAAAAGGGGATCTCATCTTCACGACGTCGGAATAGTGTGAGCAGGTCACTGCCGTTGCGGCTGAGGGATAATGAGCAAAGAATACGGCAAATATCTGACGGGGTACCTACTGGCAATGACGTATGGCGGTACGGAGAGAAGCTGCGAGATCGCCGGGTTAAATCCAAAGCTACGAGTATCACCAGCGAGTAGTTCAGCGTAGTGCTAGCTAGAGCAAATTCGTAGCAGACTGACCCGTTGATAATGGATCTGTGAGGTGTTCATATTGAGATTACGCCGTCGATGTATGTACGACTACTGGTAACTCACGGCAGGAACAAAGAGATTCCGTAGACTGATGTACAGAAGGTTGGTCTCTTAGCTGGGCCTCCTGATGCGACATAACAGACTTACTTGGGCCTGTGATAGCAACGTCTATGAGACACCCGGAGAAGATCTTCCAGTCAAATATGGCCGCGGGTATATGACGCCACTCAAAATGCTCCTCTTCGCCTACGCTCGAGTTGTCGTCCTCTAGGTCGCAAAATCAACATATAAAACGAGATTGCAAGGGTCAACTCGATGGACGTACTGAGGCGATGAATCACATATGAACGTTCCTCCGGAGTGAGGAATTCCGCTGTCTCGGGGAGATCCACAAAAACTAGAACGTCACCGATAGCAGACGAGCAATCAGTTCAAGTTAGAGTCATTCGAGGTTACGGTGGGGGACATGCCGAAGAATGCGATGATTGCAGCGATGACGGTGAGCAGCCCTTCGACAATCTGCACCGCCGAGATCAGGAGTGGCTTTGATGGAAGAGCGGCATAGACGTACAAATATCCAAGACCAACCAAGCAATCCAGCCGTGCCCGACATGAACGAGATACCATAGGCGATCAAGCCCGAGAAGGCTCCCGAGCATGTTCCGCCAGCCCAGAACAGACCGAAGCGATAGGAAAGCATATGGCGCGGGTACCACATAGAGAGTCTAAGTGGCCAGCGATTGTTTTACCGGGCGATGTTGATGGGTGTATAACGCAGACGGCTCACAAGTAGAATATTCCAGGGGAGAAACCTGCCTCCGCGACGCCGAGACAGATTCGGACGCCGATGAATTGCGGATACCTGTTGATACATCCGAGTTAGCTGAGATCAGACAGCTATAAAGAACACAGCCCGTACGTCTTCACGAGTCCCATCAGAGTCCTAAGGAATGGCATCCCCCCCGTTCAAGGATACATCAGTAGGAACGCCGACATTTTTTAGTACCTGACGGCTTACGCAACAATGCCCCAGGCCAGCTGGAGATGTCGATGAGCCACAGATAGTACGGAAAACACTACAAGTCAACCCGCTTACCGCCAGACCAGGGATCCATTTGGACGGCCTGAACTTCTTGAGGAGCAAGCTGTGCGAATTATGGTTATCGGCATCATTGCCTTGCATTGATAGGCTAGAACGGACGCGTACTTGGAAGGAATGGTGCACACACAGTAGAACTGTGGACGCGCTTGAGCGCTCCTGTACCAAGAAGCATGTGCGATGACATACGAGGTAGAACATGGTCTATGATCCAGTTGAGATAGCAGCTCCAGTTCAAGGCATAGACGGGCATACTCACAAGGGCTATGTTGTATCTATCACCGGTAAGGTCCAGTTGCGTGGTCAGCCCTTGTAACTTCGCGTTCCCTGTGATTCTCGTGAGGATCCGCGACGACGGGCAATAACAGCGGAACGCTTACCGATGCTGCCTCGATCCAAGTATGAGACGAGGTACAATAGGGTGGATATCGGGATCAGCCGCTTGTCGATCTTCCGCCACAGCCTTCGCTCCTCCTCCGCGCTGAGTATGGGAGGCGGAGGGAGGGTATCGGCCTGGCAATCCTCGGAGGCTTCGGTGACAGTATCAAGGGTCTCGACGACGGCATCAAATCCCTTGGTCGTCTCGAACGTGGGGGACTCTGGTGCTGGATGGTGCGACATGCTGTGTGTAGTTCAGGATAGGATGGCATACTGGATGTGAGTGTATTCGCTTTTGTACCAACCCAAGCCGCTCGCTCCATGCCGTGAACCGTGTAGCATGCTTGACGTGGTGCCGCAGGCGGCTGGTTTGGTGGAGCTCTCAGGACCTATGTGCCTTCGACTCGTGAGCATCCGTTCAATCTGAAGGGAAGTCTCGCGTACGCCTAGGGTGCAGCCTTGGACAGAGTCCAGGTGATATGTGCTAGTACGGCATACCGGGTGCTAGAGTAGACAGCCCGTCCGCGTATTTGTGGGATGGCGGCTTCGCGGTCTAGAGGCGAAGACAGCGGAAGCCCGCGACTGAACCTACAAGATAGCGCGTCAGTCCAGGAGCAGCAGACGATATCCTTCTCTTCCTCATACGCTCACGTTCGGACGCCAAGGTTTCGATCTCCCGCCCCCCGTTTCTGAATGAGCGCGCTTCGGAGTGAGTGTGGTAAGGATGTCAAGGCAATTGGGACGAAGAAGGGAATCAGCATACGTACACCTCATCGTTGGCTGCGCCGTCGCGCGCTTCTCTCCGAGCAAAAGGCTGTCGTCAGGTCCTCGTACTCACCAAGCGCATCGGTGTGGGGATGTTTCTGCCAGTTTGATAGCAGGAATGGGGGCTAATACGGTCGCAAGGGGTATGTGGTGGCTCTTAGACTGGGATTCCTCGGAACTTCAATGGGCCCGGGCTACGCCAGATTACTCCCGCTGGAAATTGCTCCAGGGACTTCACTTCATATAAGCGTGGTTGTCAGGATTTCTCGACGAGCTGACTGAGGTTGGCGACTCTACTAGACGTACACATAGATGACGACGGGATTCTTTCATTCAACTGGAGGAAGGCGAGAAGTTTGCAAAGGCCGCATCTACCTTGTTTACGTGATGTTCTGTTTTTGCTATATGGTACGACGGTTGAGTGTCCCAAAAATGTATCCTCCCGATACCATGTGTGCACGGTGCTAGAAGGCGAACACTTAGCTAGACGTAGTAGGCAGTTACTAAGTACCGTGACCCGGTAGCGGTAGGCGGGGAGTTCAAGCGCTGGAGAGTTGTCACGTGAGGGCGAGCGGAGTCGGGACCTCCCAGTGGGCGGATCGCTCCTTGAGCTTGCTCTCCCACCGCTGCCCTTTCTTGGCCGTAGCGCGGATACCCATCAGAGCGCAGGTGCTGGTGGGGACACCCGCTGTATTGCAGATACCCTCAAAGACCTCTGTAGCAGTTCTCAAGGTTCAAATTTGCACACGCTGCACTTCAAGGGCTCGGTCGTGATGTACAATTCCGCTTGTTGCGACTATATAATGGTACAGCTACTCTATATGAACTACATGCTTCTTCTTCGTCTTCTGCGCATCAAAACACACGACTCGAAGAAAAGATGAGGGGGGAAGGAAGAGGGAGAAGAACAATAAGGATACGGCGCGGGCGGGGGTCGGCGGCGGGGAGAGGGCGTGAGGGCGTATGTGCAGATGTAGGGAGAGGAGATCATAGGCGGCATAGACAGTGAGCATATTCGATGGCGAGCAAAGGCGCATAGAGGGATAGAGGATGAGTTGTATGCAGGTTCATATGGAACAATGGAGATTATGTTGATGATGTCGGGTGTGTGTGAGAGAGCCATGTGGGAGGAGTGGAAAAAAAGCGCCGCGAGCCGCCCGCACCAAAAGAAAACGAAGGAAGAGTCGGGTATCCCAATGTCCAGTCTCCGCTCTTCGCGGGAGAAATCCAAGAACAGGCCAATCCTCAAACTCAAACAGCCTTTGGCTGAGGCGGAAGCGAGAACTGCGTCTGCACCTGCTCAAAGTGCTGCTTTGACGGCGCGGGCTGCTGGAGCGACGGCGCGGCACCTTGTCCAAAGACCTTGGGCTCGGGGCGCGGGACGGCGTCGGGGTGGCCCGTCGCGTACGCGAGGCCCGTCAGGAGCATGTCCCAGCTCCAGTCGATGGCGATCCACAGCCGGCGGTCGCTGATGCCCAAATGGCACGCGTTCTGCCAGAGCCCGATGACGTGCCGGAGCATGCCCGCGATCGCCCAAGGCTGGTAGCGCGCGGCGAGGCGGCGACCGGTCTCCTTGATGTAGTGCGGGTTTTGCGGGTTCGGGTTGTTCGGCGTGGGCAGGACGAAGTGGGGCTTGGGAACGGGCACGAGCTCGTCGAGGAGGGCAGACACGCGATGCGTGTACAAGCAGGAAAGCAGTTGGTGGAAGGAGTCGACGTGGGGGACGGGGAGGGGGACAACGGGGAGATTCATTTGCGTCCCCTTGGCGCCGCCCTCATTCACGAAGACGCGCTTATGCTCGATGGAGGTGCTGGGTGGCATGGGGAACCAGTTCGCGCAGTTCGCGGCCATGACGATGTTGTGAACAGGCACGATGCGAACTTTGCGGCGCCCCGCGGGCTCAGGAGTGTTCGGCGAACCCGTGAAGACAGAAGGGCAATCCCAGAGTGCGAGGACGTGAGTGGGGAAGGAGTTCGGGAAGGGAGTGGCTGCTTCCATCATAGTGTGGTCGGCGATGACAACCTGGAGCTCTTGGGGGAGCTTCTGTCCAAACCCACTTGTTTGGAAGATGGCGTTTTGGACAAGGGACCACATGCTATGATTGTTGTCAGTTGAGATATACGCATATTGCATGATTTGTACACACCTCTTGCCCGTAGTGTCCAAGCCGCGAAGAATGTATCCATGGGGCACGCCCTGCAACTGCTCATTGCACGCATCAATGTTGGCACGGTCGAAGGGGCGCGGGAAGTTTGGTGGGCGAGCGAGCCAGCGCGGGAAGCGCAAAGTGGGGCCGCCTGTTGTCTGAGGCGCAGGCGCAGGTTGTGTCGCTTGTGCGGGGACCTCGCGGGTCTCGGTTTCTGAGGGGAGGGACTCGGGGACGATCTCAAGCTTGACAGGGGCGTGGCGAGGGTGTGCCTTGCTGGCACGGCGTTGTGCGTTTTCGATGATCTTGTGCAAGACGAGCGAGCCGCTGACAACGCGGGCGCGCCGCCGACGCGAGGCCTCGCGGGCCGAGACGAGTGCCTGCGCCTTCTTCGCGTGACCGGCTGAGTGTGCTGAAGGAGGCATGTTCTCCGTGTTGGAGGACTTGCGCATGAGGAAGCGTTTGCCGGCTGGGTGAATCATCGCGGACATTGCAGGAGGAGGGAAGAGGATGCGAAGAAGGCTGGGAGGTGTGTCTGCGGAGGAGAGGCGAGGAGGAGCGGAGGATGGTGAGGATGGGCAGCATAAGCCAGGGTTTATATGAACAGAACGAGTTCAACCGTCCGTTACGTAACCGATTGCTGCAATCCGCCATCCGTCTGTGGGCCGTTGTTTGGCACGGTGGGCGTTCCTTTGGCAAGACCTGCTTATTAAGGCAACTTTTCGTCGTCTACGGCCACTTGCCATCACTTCTTCCTCGCTTGGGCGTCCCTCTGCGTTCCCATCCGACGCAATCCGCCAATGTCGCTTTTTGTCCCCCGCCTCCCTCTCGCAATCCGTCCTCCATTTTCTCGGATAGCTGACAACGGCCCCTCGGTTGCTGCTCTCTCGATGGTCTCGCCTAGTACTTTCTGAATCGCATGACCTCCTCCGTCGACAATGATGTTCCGGATTGCAATCGAAGCAAAGCGTTACAATAATCCCCGCGCGTCTACGCTTTGACTGCTCGTCCCTGTGGCTCGCCGCGGCTGCTCGCATCGGTCTCGGCTATATGTCTCGAGGCTCCTGAATCGCTCTTTCGGGACACTAGGCTGCAGGCTGTTGGCCCTTGACAATAAACGTCGCACGTCGCAGTTGGAGGAATCCGCAACGGTATGTCGCCTTATTCATCGGTATCGATCGGACCACCCGTTCTCCTGTCGAGCAGTCAAAGCGTTAGCCTCGTGTACGGCTATGATTGCGAACTTTAGAATCAATCACCTGATTGCGTGCGATATATGTAAGGTCTTCATCTCGCATGTCCATTTCGCTGCGTTTTGCCAGTGCGTTTCCCATCGTTCTGTCTTTTCTGAACATCACGAATAAGGCAGCTTGGAGAGTTCGGGCCTTGTTTTCGCTGATGAACATGTTGAATTCGACTCGACATTTCGTGCGAAGACGTTTGCGTCGGGCATCCGGCTATTTTCCCCTAGTAGATGCACTGGGCTTCCCAGGCAATCCTCATGTGTTGACTCTAGCGAGCATCCAACCTGTATCCGGGGAATCACCGATTGTCCTTGCAATCCGGAAGCCCGGCATATCACTATCACGCCCTATTGCGCAGTTTCTTTCCTGGCGCCGTGATATAGCTTGATAGTGGTCCTTGACAGGTTCGCCTTGCCTGTACGGACAGTGTTGTTACTTGTACTGATCTCCCTTGCCTTCCAATAGGCGCCATTAACCAGAGCGCTTGATACTTCAAGCGGCCAGTGCCTGTGCCCCTTTTGGGTCCTAGGATCCCATGTTGCGCGTATGATGTCCTCTATGCCTTGTTTTGCTCTTGCCTGTCAGCTGCTTTGGTTGCTGCTTCGTGCTCCTAGGTACGTTCGGCAGTGTTTGTTGGCGCTGAAAATCACTGACAAGCATGAGCGTTAGTCACCATATGCCTGTTTAGCCAGCAAAGATCACCCGAGCGTCCTAGGAACACTACAAACCTGTTCCTCGTACTCCCAATACGCATCGACGGCGTACTTGGCTCCTCGTTTCGAGTCCGTCCACCTGTCCATGCAGGCTGCTCTAGATGCTGCGACTCCCCGAGGCTGACTCGGACCCATGGAGGCCGGAGCCCTACAGTCAGCCTCCGGTGAGCCGGTCTTGGGTGCCTGCCTCCGAGGGCAGTATCGAGTTATGTCAGGAATTGAAACCAATGGACGTTGTCTTTGAACCACGAGCGGCGATCGATCTAGACATCTTGCCGAGACGGTGTGGCGGCTGGCTGTGTGACACGGTGGACCGTGGTTAGCCACATGCGGTGTCTGTCTGCGACATACGCTGAGCGTCGAAGTCGGCGGGAGATGTTTGAATACACGAATACACAACGTTTGCTCGGGTCTGTGGAGATAGTCTGAGGGTTGTAAGTCTAGGCGTACGAGGTCCCTGCGTCTTTGATGGTCGGTGGCTAACTGTCATTCTATAGTCCTCTAGATCTTGTCTCTTCATAACTTCCATGATTGCGATGTCGACTTGCGACTTCACGTGCATGCCTGTTCTACGGGCTGACGACGAAGCGAGGCCGGATAAGTCGATGGCGGCTAACGGCGTAGTTGAATGTGAGAGTCAGGTAGTGGGTGGCGTAAGAGGTTGATGGAGGTCGAGGAGCAAGTGCAGTAGGATTAGCCACCGCGGCTGACTCGTCATCACTGCCCCGACGTTGGGGTCCAGGCTCGACCTCTCCCAAGTACTTATACCCCACCCTGGGCCAGGTGCCGCAGTGTCCCAGTCCAAGCGGGCGCAACAAAGGACAGCCCGTCAAGCAACTCGGGCACCACATCCTGAGTGGTACGTAGGTACGTGCCATAGTGGGTGGAACGTTCCCTTGTCGTGGTCACTGGCCCCTGGGGCTGGACTCTAGAGAACACGGGCGCGGAGGTGTTCCATTGGAAGGTACGTTGACTCGTATTGGGGGCCATTGTGCTGGTGGCCGGGACCCAGCAATTCGCTGTGGCTATTATTTTTGTTGCCTGATTCAAATCGGCATCATACGTGAATCCTCCTGGGGAAGACGTTATGCCGCTCTGCACCTTGGAAGGTTTTTGCATCTGCATACACTAGTCTCTCGGACTAGTGCTGAGTGCTCGCCGCCGTCACTCCGTCGGATACGGACAGCCAGTGGTTAGATATCGGCGCGGAGCACCTCGGCGAATATGATACCTCTCAGAGAGCGCGCGACGCTCATCATGCGGTCATGTGTTGTTCCCTGGGCTATCAGGAACTAAGTAGTACTTGCATAGTTCTACCCGCCCGTTGGCCACTGGCCTTGGCTTCCTGCGATGGCGCCTGAGCGCCAGAACAAGCAACACCAAACAGCGCGACGCGTGTGTGTATCCACTCACGTGACCGCGGTATCGTTGGAATGGTGGCGGTCGCGCTGGTTGAACTCGAACCAGCTTCTCCTCCAGCCGCAGCCCGCCCCTGACAACTCTAGCTTTGCCACTCCCGATAGCTCTGCTGTCCTCATAGACTATACTAGCTTGAAACTCGCGGGAAACTAGGCTAGACTGGCAGATACTGAAATGCTCACCTGCCGGTGATGGCGACCACTACGCAAATACTCTTCAACTCGCCGGCGCTGCACTCGCTGAAGCGCGACCAGCTCGTCAAGCTATGCAAGATTCACTCCATCAAGGCTAACGGCAAGAACTCGGAACTTATCGAACGATTGAAACAACACGCGCAGGCACTCCCCCCGGAAGCGCTCGTCGCGCAGGAAGATGAAGACGACGACGCGATGGAGGTCGAAGAAAACGTGAACGACCACGGTTTTCCTGGTGGCTTCCCATCTGGCTCGGACGCGTCGGATAGCAACTATGCGATGGACGACGTCGTGCTGACTTCGCGCTTCGGGATTCCGCGCCCGAGCGAGCAGTGGGAGGTCGTCATGGACGATATCGAGGAGGTCGATGAGAGCGGGTTGGGTACTATGTCCTCGAAGGGCAGTCTGCGAACAGTATCAAATGGAGAATTTGGTACTCACACATCCAAAGGTATGTTGCTTTCGAAGTCATCGCGTCTGCTACAATCCCAATATTCCGTACGAGGTTTCTTGCGGATGTCGTGGTGTTGGATCTCACTGGTAAAGCCGCCAATGACCCACCCAAATTGGAGGATGATGTATCCCAATGGAGATGGTTCGAGCCGGAGGCGCATGGTGCACAGTGGTCATGATGTTGCCCGCTACGCGCGTCACAGCAGGGGGCATGTAAGCGAGAGGCACATCATTATCATTGTGTATATTGCGCCTTTCGTGTTTTCATCCGTGGACCCATTGGCCGAAAAATGCTATGCATCTATGATACGGATGCTAGGGCTGCATGTAAAAGCCACGTGCTATCCACGAAAATGAGGCATCCATTACTTTTCTCAACACGCTTTAGCTGCTACATGTAGCGCGACTTCACCTCGTAGGATGCAAGGGCCCTTTCTTCAGTCAGTCTTTGGGGGCAGTCCTTGTAGTCAATGGGCTATTACCGATATCGCGTTACATGGTGCACGGGCCTTATCATTCTTTATATGACCATCGAGAGCTCTCCGCGTCTGTTGTGGCTAACCACTGTCCCGGTGTAAATACCTGAATTCGCCACCGTTGCTGGTTTCTCTTGACTGGACCATGAACCACTGAGGTGCTGACGATGCCTTCTCGCACGTTCTCTCGATCACCAGGTTCAGTTTCCTCATCCCTCAAGGCTCTTGCGACATCTTTAGGGATTAAGCGTCCCGGAGGAAAGTCGTCACATAGCCAGGACTACGACGACAGTACAGCTAATAGCAAGAACAAGGATCCCGCGTCTTTTTCTCCTGGGAAGCTATTCTCAACGAAGGCGCGTGATTCTCTCGTCGAGCATGCAACACCGTACTCCCAACTGCCACCCGCCGAGTCGCTCCCGGACACGGACCACTTCAAGTTCTCCACTCCGGATGCCAGTATCCTTGGGCTAGATGGTGATGACGAGGATGGTCCTATTCCAGGAACCTCTACGCGTTCAGGGAAGCCTGCTCCCCTTGGTGCCCGGCTCAGCATGGGTGTCGGTCAGAGCACCATCCGGCTTGTGACACAGCCGTCGGCGCCCCGTTTCGAGGACGCGTACATGAGCCCACCACGCCTGCCTACCATCCAACCCGACTTCGACATCAAGATGGGCACGCCTAGCGCGGGGCGCGTCTTGAGCGTGTGGCCCGCGTCACCGCGTACCACTGGTCTTAGCGACGAGGATGAGGGACGGTTATATCCAAAGTTGCCCCTCGAGGACCTCAAGGCTGCACGAGCTCGCCAGGGTGGCGATGGTGTTGGCGAGGGAAGTGAAGAGGGTGTGCCGATGCCCGGTGACATCTTCACGTCAGCCGTCACGCCAGCGAGGTCAGCCCGGGCTAGAACGACAACTGCTACGTCGACGACGACGGCCACTCCTCGCCCAACAGCTAACCGGGGACCCCTTGATGTACCCGACATGTTCTCGCCATCGAAGCCTAGCGCGGCCTCAGCAACTGCTGTGGAGTCGCAAGATGGCGGAGATCGCCCAGCTCCCTCACGAAACAACCTCTTCTTGTTCGGGTCGCCGCTTCCTCGGCGAGATACGCCCAAGGCCAGCAGTAGTGTCAACGAAGAGGCGGCTGTGGGCGTTTCGAACGTCGCCTTCGAGGGCGCTGCCAAGTCTGTGCTCGAAGAGATGCACCGACGGCTGGCGGAGGCGCAGAAGGAGCGCGAGATGAACGGCGAGGTCAAGCCGACCTCTTCTACGCTGGAAGCCGGAGCCAATATTTTCTCCGGTCTGACATTCGGCGCTGGCTCTACTGCTAATGGGGCTGGGGCTACGGATCGCTATGCGAAGGTTCACGAGGCCGAGTTCGCCAAGATGGACTCGATTGCGAACCATTATGCTGCTCGGCGACCTACCGCGAACAACCGCAAACGCAAGTCGGATGCACTCGGCCATGGTGCTGGCCCGAGGGCGGGGCAGAAGAGGCGGAGCAGTGCAGCGGGTACGCGCGTCATCAGCAACGGCGTACGCAAGAAGATGGCCGTGCCTGGAGGATTCGGCGGTGACGACGACGCGAGCGACCGCGAGGCAGAGGACGCAGACCAAGCAACGCAGGGCAAAGAGGATGCAGATGATGAAGAGGAGGATGTGGGCGCGCGGAGATCAAGCAAGCGCATGAGGATCACTGAGGGCTGGGACGTGCACCGCGGACAACGCGTGTCGCTCGCTCCGCCCCTATCTCCTGCAGCGGAAGAGAAGAAACAGAAGGAGCGAGATGCTATCAAGCGCGACCTCGAGGCTGCGAAGGCGCGTCGCCGGAGCAGCCGCGGGCGACCCAGCATGGATGGGAAGGCCGCCCCGCCTGGTGAGTCGCGTCCGGATGCCCTGATGGACCTGTCGAACACCCTTGCTGATGTGGTGCGTTCATATCAAAGCCAAAGGCAAGGCTTCCAGGTTTGGGTTCCTGGCTTCTGCCAAATCCATCGTGCGGAACGTGTGGAACATGGGCGCTGGGGGGAAGGCGAAGGGGGCCCCCACCGCCAACGCGCCCCCATCCAACATCCCCATCGCGAAGCCTGCACCGGCATCGTCTGCTGCTGCGCCAGCCAAGATTGATGACTCGCAAAAGATCGGGAAGGGTGCTGCGCCCAAGGCTGTCCCTGCCCCTGCCTCGCAGAATGCGCGGAAGGCGTCGGGCACCCACTCGCGCATCCCGTCGGTCTCCTCGACGTCCGGCAAGCTACTCAAGCCTTCCGCTGGGGTGACGGATGGACACTCCAACGGCACTATCACCTCCACGAAATCCAGCAATTCTCGAGCTCGCTCCCCCATCCCATCGTTCTCGCAGGCACCCGCTACCAAGGCCGCAACGTCTACTTCAAGGCCGGGCAGTGTCGTCGGAACTACGCGGTCGCGCGTGAGCAGCACCGCTGGTACGGCTACGTCTCGCCAGTCGTCACGCACAAGCGCTGTATCGTCTATGGGTACTCGCTCTAGCGCCATGACGGGAGCATCCTCCACTGCTGTCTCCTCAATCGGAACACGACGGAGCTTAGCTAGTACCAACACGATCGCCTCCACGAGCTCAAGGGCTGACATGGGCTCCAAGAGCACTGGTGATGGAAAGGAGCATACCGCACGCAAGAGGACATCGTCGCTTTTGGCGCCTACTGCTAGCTCTCTGGCGAAGACCAACGCTACAGTGAAGCCATCCACGTCCGGTCGTCCCTCTGGTCTTTCTTCACTGCCGGAGAACCAGAAGCGGGCGTCAGCGATGGCTGGCCCGTCCAAGATCCCCGCAGGGAGCCGCATCCCGTCGATATCGCCGCCCCCGAGCAGGATCTTCAGCCAGCCCCTGACGAACTTCGGGAGCCCTGCTTCGAACGCGTCCCCTGCGCAGCTCCCTTCGCTCGGTGCTGCTGCCACGGCGCTCTTCGCGAACGCCGATGACAGCTCGCCGTCGAAGATCCCGCGGCCTGCCGTCATCCCGCCGAAGCCCAAGGCCCTCGTCGCGCGCAAGCCGCGCATCTCTCGCTCGCGCGTCATCGCGAAGCTCGGGGCCCAGCGGGCTGCCGCTGCCCAGGGCCCGCCAGCGTCGCCCAACGCGCGCACCCGCTCGAGCTTTGGTGCCCGGAGGTCGTTTGGAGGCGTGAAATCTGGTCGCGCGAGCGGTGGATCGGAGATCATGCGCAACGCCGCGAAGAAGCGGGCGCGCCAGAGCGAGTACATGCGCCGCAAGAGTCGCGTTGGTGCCGGCGAGAACGCGGACGATGGAGACGAATGAGATGTGCGTGCATGCGTAGAGGAGTGCTTCGGTTAGGCTGCCGCCGGTCTTTATGACGTTATTGTAATTCTCGAACTTCGAAGGTGAAGCAAGTGCATGTCGGACACTCAGTCTCTGTACCTCTTTTCTTGCCTCGTTGAATTGATTCTGTACTGTATGTCGTTGCACCCAATACATGTTGCGCTGGTCGCGAGACATCGATGCTAGTCTGAGACTTGAGACTGGGCATATGATATACTCCGAGTCTCTAATATAGACTTTGGCCATCCGACCATCATTCGCTGGCCAGATAATCGAATAGCTCAGTATCATTGATAAATATCACCTACGTACTACCCTCAAGTTGCCTTCGAGGCCAACAAATGGTACAGAAGTCCTATTCCGTAGGCCTGAGGGAACGATAGCGGGGAGGTGTATCGTTCAAAAGTTCATGGTATATATTCATACCGTGCAAGTCCCACCACGGGGTTGAGTCGTGCTATGCCCTCTTCAGATGTTGCCGCAGCTTCCGTACAAAAGTCTAAGTATCCGTCAGCCGGTCGAGAAGATATGTGAACGTTCGTAAAGGCACACCAATAGGGCCTGGAGGATTTTGTGGTGGGCTCTACGCGGAGCGCGACGGCCATATTGGTCATACGGTTCAACGGGTTCGTCCAGCATATCCTCTTGCAAGAGATCTTCTTCAGTGGTCATGGGCTACAGCAACTTTGTTTAGACGTGCGCGGTGGCAAATTTGCAGTCGAAGACTTTACAGGAAGCATAGACACGTATTCTCGACCGTCGCGAACCTCGAGAAACGACTGCCGGTACGGATATGACGTCGTCCTCGTCGAGCTGGAAGCGCTGTGCCGTCTGGTGTGTAGCATGACCGGTCGCTCATGGGGAATACCCTCGGTGCCATCGACTTGCGCTGGCCAGGATCTGGCAGACGATTGGGGGACGGATGTCTAGCTCAGCGCCACTAGGACATAATCTTGCCACTCACCGCCGTCTGCCCTAGGGGTGCGGGCGAGCAGTCTAAGGGACTGGATGCGACTGCGACGAAGGATTCCTGGCCGGAGGAGAAGGTGTGTTCTGCACACCCCTGATGTTTATAGAGGAGCGGCTGCGCCCGAGTCGCCGAAAGTCTTACGTCCTACAGGGTCAGGAAGCAGCTCCTAACTGATGATGCGTTCTTGTGCGAAATTCCCATGCCGCGACATTCACAGAGCTTCTGCCTACCTCCGAGTCTCCGTGGACGCTCGAACGTGAATGGCTTACCAGGGTGGCATTAGCTGAAATGACAGAACGCGGACTCGGTGAGTAGCGTCAATCAAGCGGACCTGAGGGATCCATCCACTAAGATCGAGGCGATGCACGTCATTAGTCCTCATGCAGGTGCGCGGCCGCAAGGAACCGTGAGCAGGGGCACACGCGCACCATTCAGGCGGAGAACACGCACCTTGTGCGGTTTGGGCGTCCGGCGGAAGCAGCAACTGTAGTCAAGGTGCGCGATTTCATCACACACGAAGACGCCGTGTTCGACTCCGCTGCCCACGTCAGTGTTTACGAGAGGGAATGCTGGTAAGCAAGCTACAAAGCTCGAGGGTTAGATTGCACTCAGAGCGGAACTCGCAAAAAAGACCAGCCAACTGCAATAGGTAGGGTGGCTCGGAAGACCACATAGGAGATACGGGCAGCTTGCGATAGCATAGAATGCCTTCTGATACGTATACCTACACGTCAGTTGGATCTAAGAACGGGTGCTGGGCTGACGATTGTGGGTGGCGTTGATCTTACACGGCGGACCAAAGCATCAATCAGAAACTCGACGACTCGGACTTCGTCCATTAACCGGCTCAGTCTCAAGTCCTCGGTCAGTTGCTGGTCCTTGTGGCTGTGAAAGCGGTGGAAACTCCAGAAAGGGTCTAGCGCAGACCGTGCGCTCCGCTTGCACGACGACTTTGGTCAACGTTGTATTCCCCTCACCATCGCGCTGTCTGTCTAGAGGTGATGACCGCTGATGACGGTGATCAACTGGTGGCAAAGCTGGTTTGGTCGGTCAGTTTTTCCCGCTTTGGAAGGCAGGCCACGAGCGAACATACCCAGAATAAACATCTCGGCGGAGAATGGTTTCCTTGACATCTGAAACATCTCATACAAATCGAGGCTTCTCGTGAGGTGTTCCTATGTTCCAGCAGATCACCAAGATGAGTATCGAAGCCCATTGCTGACATGAGAACAAACCTTGTAGGCCCGGCGGAATCGGCTAGAACTGCCCCAGAACTTCCGGCGCGATCTTCGATGGCCAGCGCGTGCTGCTCAGGAGGCTGAGATGTGGGACAGATGCGCAGTCCAGACTGTTTCCCCATCCAATTCCGAGATTAACGACGTGCCAAGCCAGCGGCCCGGGAAAGGTAGGTACGGCGCCCGTGCGGATACTTCATCTCGGGTGTTACGATCCTGCTTTGTCGGGTCCTTGAGGGGCGACGCTCGCGTCTGCTGCTACTAGAAGCAAACACGGATCTATGTGGCATGCGATGTGATCCTGGATGCCGATGGAACTCGTCATGCATCTTGGTTCTGGGTCCTCAATCGTAGCCGTATTGCGGTCTTTGTGGGGAGAAGTCTCTGCTTCGCACACGGCCCAACAGCTGACGCAGAAGTTCTTCCTGATCGTCAGTGTCGTTCTCAGGCATGGAAGCGCTGGTATCGCCGAAACACCTCTTGCGCCATGTTTTCCAGGCGATGCAGAGGTAGTATGCCATGCATGCGCTGGGGCACGTCAAGTGTTAAGGCAGGTAATACGGGTCTTAGAAGTGACGAGTTTTCCAGGACGTTTCGTGGTCCTGTGTTGTGTCGGGCATGATTCTGTGCGACAGGTTTAGACCAGACCAGACCGAACAGAAGAGAAGAGAAGTCGATGGCCGTGATAAAGTACATCACCATGGACGATCTCCTCATGGTACATAGGTTTCTGAGACTTCGGACAAGGTATAGAGGCCGTAGCAGAATTGTTGCTGCGAGTGTAGCATCTTGTCACGCCCGCTCTTGACGATTTGCAGGGATTAGACGCTGAGACTTGGCCGTCATATGAGTGCTTCAGACTTATTCTATTCTCTGCCATCGGGTTCCCTAGGCTAAATGTATCGCAGTCGGGTCAAGGAGCTTACTGCCAGTGAGAGTCTTGGTCAAGGTCTAGGGCGTCTGCACAACTTGTTAACTACCAAAAGTTGCAGAACCGGCAAAGTCCGAGGGGCAGCACCGCACAGGCGCCATTGCGGGCACTTCTATGTAACTCTCCTTTCCGCTGCCATTTCTGTCCTAACATCCCTTATACATCCAAGCTAGTACATCACATATAAACCATCTAACGCCTGCCAAGACACAGAACGTCTTACGACCGAGGATCAACGATAATGAGTTGTAACGACGCGAAACGTGGTCTTTGATGAATTGACTCGGAGGTGCCTCTGATAACCTCGTACTCATGATGCAGCCATACACACGGCCAGTGGCGTGTACCAGTCTCACAGGACGAATAAGAGGGGGTTTCTCAGAGTGGGAACAGTTCAATGCGACTGCCTTACTGTAATTATCCATCCTGTGGCGAAGATACGTACAGATGCCGATCCAGGCTTTCCAGTCCTGGCAATGTAGAAGGTGAATGTCCCTTTATCGTTCACGAGAAGCTGAAGACGCTGCCTATTCGCCTCATGGTATCGCCATCACCTTGATGCTCACGGAGTCGAGTACGTACCCCGCTCCCATCGATGGTCGTGCGCATGAACGTTAACCTTACGTCTCGTCGTTAATAGTACTAAAGGCAGCTCAGTGGGTACTACTAGAGTGCTTACAGCCCAACTTTGCGCGGCGAGCAATTGCGTCAGTCTCAAGGTTACCCTAGGTCCCATGATGTGGTTCTCTCTCTCACCGCTACAAGCCGTATCTGTCGCCTTGCTCTCAATCGCTGTACTGCACTATTGGAAGTCGGAACTGGACCTGCGGAGACGTCGTCGGGGCCTTTCACTCCCACCAGGTCCGAGACCTTGGCCTCTGTTCGGAAACTTGTTCAATGCTCCAAGCTCATCGAAGCCATGGCTCGGATACCACAAACTCTGTTCCGAGTTCGGTGGGTTTCTACAGTTCCTTGGCAATGTAGACGCGGAGGTATTCACTGCAGAGAACCATGCCACTTTCAGGTGACGTTGTGTATCTCGAAGTCCTAGGACGGCCAATGGTCATACTAGGGAGCCCCGAAGTCATGATGGAGTTCTTAGAGAGGCGCTCGGCTGTCACGTCCGATAGAACGGAGTCCGCTCTAATGTCCATGTGCGTGTAATCCGGGATGTGAGGAAATGCGATAAGTTTAGCACTGACGTCTTGATCTGTCGCCTCTCGCATAGCTATGGGCAGAAGAATAACTTTGGTTTCTTGCGGTATGGACAGTTGTGGAGGCGTCTCCGCCGTGACTTCTGGCAGCATTTTCACTCTGGCGTCGTACCGTCCTATCACCCGATGCAAGAATCATTCATCCGAAAAGCCCTTGTAAGGTTTCTAGACCAGTCAGCGGACACCAAGGCGGTCATCCACTAGTGAGTTAGCCCTCCGTATTCCTTCGAAAGATTAGGACTCATAACGCCCCTCATGATATCGTTTCTTCGCAGTGCATTCGCAGGCACAATCCTGAAGTTTGTCTACGGTGTCGAGGTTCAGAACGAGGAAGACCCGCGCATCGTGGAGCTCGAAGAGGCGAACGACGTGATCCGTGCAATCACCACACCGATGCAATTCGCGCCCGAGGCGCTTCCGTTCCTTGGCTACTTGCCAACTTGGACGCCGGTGCTGGGCAAGCTGATCGCAAGACTGTCAAAGTCGAAGGCGGCGCATGAGCGCATTACTGTGGAGCAGTTCTATCTCACCAAAGCCAGAGCGGTAAGTGGAGCGATGCAGAATGACAGCGCAGTGGAGGTTAACACAGGCTGGATGACATCTCCAGGAATGCGGGGAGGATAATACTTCCATGGTATCGAAGCTGCTCGCAGCCGCTACGAGATGCGAGGCTCCTTCCACAGAGGAGGTTCATGTAATACCTGTTGCCGCTATTGCTGCTGAAGGTGAGCATTGCTAGGCTACTTTCAAGGACCATTCTATTCGGCTCACAAATGATATGTATGGCCTCCTAGCTGGCGCAGACACAGTGAGTAACCGTCACTCCGTGGATCGATATGCGCCATGTGCCTACAGATCGACTCATGATCTACATAGATGTCTGCGACCGCAGAAGGCTTTTTCCTCGCTATATCCCTGCACCCTGAAGTGCAGGAGAAGGCTCGTGCAGAGTTGGACGCCGTGGTCGGGCCCCATCGCCTGCCAGGCTTCGATGACCGGAAGAGTCTCGTATATGTCAACGCTATCATAAAAGAGACTCTACGTTGGCACAACGTCACTCCGATAGGAGTGCTCCACACAACGACGGCTGACGAAGAGCTGCGAGGGCATTTCGTACCTGCAGGCACGATGGTCGCGCCCAACATCTGGTGAGGATCAAACTCTACTATCCAACGGGGAGTGGCGTCTGATGTATACATTGACCTGCGGCGTCCAGGGCTTGCATGCACAACCCAGACATCTACCCAGAGCCGAATACCTTCAACCCCGGTCGCTTCATGCGCGACGGAAAACTCCGTGACGACCTCCTCGACCCCGCATCCATCGTCTTTGGGTTTGGTAGGCGGTACGTATCCCTAGTCATCTGGGTAAGCTCTGGAAAGCAGCTTGAATAAACGGCGGCGTATAGGAAATGCCCGGGACGGCACTTCGCAGACGCGATGCTGTATATCATCATCGCGTCCGTGCTGCACATCTTCGACGTGAGCCCTCCGCTCGATGAAGATGGCCACCCCATCAAGATCGAGCTGCGCCAATCCCATGGCTTCCTATCGTACGCTCGGTCTATACATCCCTTGGCTGTGATACGCTGACTATCTCATCTCCCATTCTGCAGCTTTCCCGAAGACTGTCGATGCGTCGTCAGACCCCGCTCTGCTCAAGTTGAGAGCTTGTTACGAGGCGCCTTGATGAACGATATCTAAGTATGGCTGCATCTGAACCAAAATAGCGGTCCTCGATTGGGCGTGTCTCTGGAATATACGTGCTTCCGATTGCAAAGTACGTCAGACGTTGGTTGTGATACTGAGCACTACGCGTCGAGGAGAAGACGCTACACGCGGTGAGGAGATCTGAAGATTGCGACGTTAGGCGCGTGCGTGAAGCTCCCCATCTGTGCTCCGCCTTAACAGCGTGGCGATAGATCGGGTGCAAATGTTCGGCCCGTATCGAGGGTACAAGATGATGACTCACAAGGGAGACATATCACTGCCCCAATAACCTCATCGCGTCTGTTAGGTGTGTTTACGACAGTGCCGTTCTACGCTATACCACTGTTGTCCTGATCCAAGCGCTGAGCGCGCTCAATACGTATTGACTTTACAACCTTGGCGGAAGCCGCGTGGACGTAGGCAATCTCACGCATTGACTAGGTCGGTGCATATGACTGCTATCTTCTGACCGATGTCCATTCTGTGGCGAAGGTTCGTGCCTGTGAGTTCATATTCAGTCATATTGTATGCACTACGTGGTCATCTTCTAATTGTCTGCAGGAATCTCGCTCAGTACGCTCCCGAGTTGTGTCGGCGGCGCGCAAAGCCCCATGACTTTGTCAACATCTCGATGATTCCCGTGCGGTGCATGTATCACGCTTCAAATCGGCTCTCCTCAGGCCTGGGGTGTGTCTGTTGCACGCCTGCAATCAGAAGTGCGGTATATGTATGAGCACCCACCCAGTACTACTAGTACGGTCCCGTGTCTCGTACGAAGCCCTCACGACCTCGGTATAAAAGGTGGCTCGATGCCCCCCAGCCTTCTTGAGCGGCAGGCGATCATCCTCCACTTGAAAGCCATCAAGCCCGCCATGCTTTGGCACTTGATACAATCTTCGCATGCTCTCTGGGTTGCCCTGCTTTCGGTTCTCGTGCTTCGGTATCTAAGGTCATTGATAGATCTTCGCGCGCGTCGTCGTGGCCTCCCTTTGCCTCCAGGACCGACGCGTTGGCCTTTTCTGGGAAACCTCTTCAACGCTCCGAGTTCATGGAAACCATGGTTGGGTTATCAGGAGCTCATTGCCAAGTTTGGTGAGCCTTCCTATGTCTTCTCCCCCAAGTACAAGTGACAACTCTGATACCATTATGGTAGGCGAAGTTGTGTATCTGGAGGTCCTGGGGCGATCTATGATTATTCTAGGAAGTGCCGACGTCATGAATGAATTCCTAGAGAAACGCTCCGCCCTCACGGCTGATAGACCGCCGTCACCCTTATCTTACCTGTACGTGTGCATTGGGGCTAACTGGGGATCCTATGAGCGTACTGACGTCGAGCACCGCCTCTGACAGCGTCGGACAGGAAGATAATATCGGCTTCCTCCGGTACGGACCAAGGTGGAGACACTTACGTCGAGGTTTCTGGCAACACTTCCACTCAGGCGTCATACCTAAATGCCATCCGATGCAAGAGTCTATCGCTCATAAAGCCCTGGCAAGATTTCTGGATCCGACCTCCGATGTCAAGGAAGTCGTTCACTAGTAAGTTCGCTCTCAGATATTCGACTCATATTCGTACGGTGACACTCCGTAGCGCTTTCGGCGGTGCGATCCTAAAGTATGTGTACGGTGTCGAGGCCAAAGACGAGAAGGACGCGCGCGTCATCGCGCTCGATGCGGCGTTTGACGGAGTCCGCGAGATCACGGCCCCAGTGCAGCTCGTGCTCGAGATGCTGCCCTTCCTGAGCCGCTTGCCAACATGGACGCCCAGCTTGGGTCCCCTGATCGCAAAACTGGATAAGTCGAAGGCGACACATCAGCGCAACGCAATAGAGCAGTACAATCACACAAAGGGGATGGTGGTGAGTAGTGTGGTATAACGTCGATGTCACAACTACTTAATATTACCCTCACGGTATCTGATTTTCAGGCGCGCGGAGAGGACGATACATCGATGGTAGCTAAGCTGCTTGCAGCCATGGCCAGGTCCGAGTCTTCAGACGAAGAGAAAACGACGGTCATACCGGTCGCCGCTGTTGCCGCCGAAGGTCAGTCTGACTTGGTATTCGTTATCCATCAATGCGACAAGTTGCCTGATTCGGCCGATTGTGCGGACGCATGGCTTCACAGCTGGCGCAGACACGGTGGGTGATAGTCTTGTGGAACGTTGATCCCTCTATTACTGCAGTGCTAACTCAATACGATTGATGCAGACAACGTCGACTGCGGAGGGATTCCTCCTCGCCATGTCATTGTACCCAGAAGTGCAGAAGAAGGCTCGAGCAGAGCTCGATACTGTAGTCGGTCCAGACCGTCTGCCTACCTTCAGCGACCGGGAGAGTTTGGTCTACGTGAACGCTATCCTCAAGGAGGCACTGCGCTGGCACAACGTTGCCCCGCTCGGAGTTGTCCACATGACGACCGAGGACGCAGAACTTCGCGGGAACTTCGTTCCCGCAGGTACAATCATTGCTCCCAACATGTGGTATGCTCGTTCTCATCATTCTCAGCCATGAAAACGCGTCTGAGGCATTGATCTACGGCTCCTAGGGCATGCATGCACAATCCAGAGACGTATCCAGAGCCCGACACCTTCAATCCCGATCGCTTCATACAAAATGGGCGTTTGCGAGACGACGTGCTCGACCCCGCGTCCATCATCTTCGGATTCGGCAGGCGGTGCGTGCTCATTCCGCTCATTGTATGTGTCGGCTTCCCGTTGGCTGACAAGGGGAGGCTCAAAGAAAGTGCCCAGGACGACACTTTGCCGACGCTATGCTATACATCATCATCGCCACTATGCTGCACGTCTTCGATATCAGTCCTCCCCTGGATGAACATGGCCGCCCTATTACGATTACGTTCGAGCAGTCCCACGGTTTCATATCGTACGCTTATTTTCCCGGGCGGTGCGCCGTCCACAGTATGAACTGACTGTCTATGCTCATACTCTATAGGTTCCCCGAGGACTCTCGGTGTACGGTCAAACCTCGGCCGGCTCGGGCTGAGCTCTTGTTGCGAGAATCGTATGCAAATGACATATAAGAAATGCCATACAAAAATGGCTTATCTGAACGCGTATTTTGACGTCGGAGGAGTTGGGTACATCCCATATGCGAAGGCGGTTGTGCCCCGTCTCTTGCGTGCGACTCATCAGCGTGGGCAACGTCGAACAATTATCCTGTGTATCCCATCTTTCCATGGCAGCAACTTTGGGCAAGACTTGCCGTAGGTATTTCTCTCTCGATATGGAGCTGTGAATAGAGGCTCATTTGGGCACCTTCGGCGGCTGCCGTCGGAGAGCGAAACGCAGTAGTAGCGCTCTATAAGCGCCCTGAGAATGTAACAAACGCCGAACGGCATCTGCATATTTCTGAACTCCGCTTACATGTAAGCTCCGAATCCGCTCAGCAGACACGGCTTGTTGAGAGCGCTGCCTCGAAACGCTGCCCGGATCGCTGTCAGATCGGTATTGTATTTCATCTTAGACCATCTATACATCAGGGCGACTGGTTGCTTACTATAGTGAGCTGTGAAGAACGCTCATTCCTACAGGAAACACAATTTCTAAACCGCTTCGAACTAGCTTGCTGCAACGTGGTCATTCGTCCGTCCACTACACGTACTCTGGGTGCTATGGGGGTTGGATCTCAGGCACGCAGGTTTCGATGACGGGGACACATACTTAGCATCTAGTTCTCCATGTTCGCCATCTTCCCAGGCGACGCCGATACGCGCTGACATCCTGCCGTTGTCCTACTCCAAGCCCCGAGGACGACTACGTTGTATTGATAACTTCATGGCCTTCGCGGAAGCCATGTCAACACGGGCACTCTCATATACTGACCGTTTCGGAGCGTATTCCTGCTATCCTCTGGTTAGTATCCACCGATGTGGCGAGAATCCATGGGGGCCCGGGGGGTGAGTTACTTCAACCAGAGTATCTGCCCAAAGCAGGCATCTAACCAACCCTCGCCTAGCACGCCACCTACGTTCCCGAGGTTCGTCTGTGCCCCCAAAGGCTCCATGACTTCGTCACCTTCTTGATAACCCCCAGAGGGTTGTACGTACGACGCCGCAGGTCAACCGTTTTCATGCCAAAGGAGTGCCTACTTCGCACCTGCGACAAGCGCCTGGTACCCACACCGTACTACGGGCCCTTGGTATAAAGATAACTCAGTCAACGCTGCAAAATCCCCAGCCTCAATTCGCCCACTAGACCGTCACACACACCGAACGCCATCGCACCCACCATGGTCTTGCACTTGTTCCAATTACCATGGCAAGCTCTCTGCGTCGCCTTACTCTCGGTCCTCCTACTTCGCTATATCAGATCATACATAGACCTTCGCGCACGTCGGCGCGGTCTTTCCCTCCCTCCTGGACCGATACGTTGGCCATTGGTGGGGAACATGTTCAACGCTCCGAGCTCATGGAAACCGTGGTTAGGGTATCGGGGCCTAATTGCTGAGTTTGGTGAGCTCGATGTGCCTACCTGAGATACAGCTGACGGTACAATTGATGTTCCGTTCCCACAACACCAGGTGAAGTCGTCTATCTAGAGGTCCTGGGGCGATCCATGATCATACTAGGGAGTGCCGACGTTATGAATGAATTTTTGGAGAAGCGCTCCGCCATCACTTCCGATAGGCCACCATCGCCTCTGTCGGTCCTGTACGTATGCCTCCTAGACCTGGTGGACGATCCTACCAACATACTGAAATTGTCTTTGAGATAGCGTCGGACAGCAGGACAACTTCAACTTTCTCCGGTATGGGCCAAGGTGGAGGCACCTACGTCGCAATTTCTGGCAATACTTCCACTCTGGCGTCATACCTACGTGCCATCCGATGCAGGAATCGTTCGCACGCAAGTCCTTGGCAAGGTTTCTGGAGCCGGCCTCAGATGTCAAGGAGGTTGTTCACTAGTAAGTCTCTCCTCGAAAACATTATTCTACGTTCTCAGATGACACTTTCTAGTGCTTTCGGGGGCGCGATTCTGAAATTTGTGTATGGCGTCGAGGCAGAAGACGAGAAAGATGCGCGTGTCGTCGCACTTGATGAGGCGTTCGATGGGGTCCGCGAGATAACGGCTCCAGTGCAGCATGTACTCGAGATGCTGCCCTTCCTGAGCCGCTTGCCAACATGGACGCCAAGCTTGGGTCCCCTGATCGCAAAACTAGACAAATCGAAGGCGGCTCATCAGCGCAACGCGAGGGAGCAGTACAATCACACAAAGGCGATGGTGGTGAGTATTGTTGGGGTTAGCACCGACGTCACAACAACTGACGTGACCGTCGCGGTATATGGATTTCTAGGCCCGCGGAGAGGACAACTCATCCATGGTATCCAAGCTACTTGCGAACATGGAGAATTCCGAATCGTTAGACGCAGACGAAGAGGAAACCACGGTCATACCTATCGCCGCTATTGCTGCTGAAGGTCAGTAGATATAGCTAGGTACACATTGCCCATTGACACGGAGAATCACCCGACATGCGATCACACATGGTTCCACAGCTGGCGCAGATACGGTGAGCGATCACCATGTAGGACATCCATTGATGCAGTGCTAAGTTCATATGACTGATGCAGACAACGTCGACGGCGGAGGGATTCCTCCTCGCTATGTCGTTGTACCCAGAAGTACAGAAGAAGGCTCGAGCAGAGCTAGATACTGTAGTCGGTCCAGACCGTCTGCCCACCTTCAGTGACCGGGAGAGCCTCGTCTACGTGAACGCTATCCTCAAGGAGGCACTGCGCTGGCACAACGTTACCCCGCTCGGCATTGTCCACATGACGACCGAGGATGCAGAACTTCGCGGGCATTTCGTTCCCGCAGGGACAATCATTGTCCCTAACATGTGGTATGTTCGGTTTCGTCATTCCCAGCCTTGGAAGCGCACCCGAGGCGTTTGTTCACGGCTTTTAGGGCATGCATGCACGACCCGGAGATCTACCCAGAACCTGGCGCCTTCAACCCCGATCGCTTTATACAAGACGGACAGTTGCGGGAGGACGTGCTCGACCCCGCGTCGATCATCTTCGGGTTCGGAAGGCGGTACGTGCTCGTTCCATCCACAATGAATGTCAGCTATTTGACGAGGGGACGTTCAAAGTAAGTGCCCCGGTCGACACTTTGCGGACGCCATGCTATTCATCACCATCGCAACTGTGCTGCATGTCTTCGACGTTCATCCCCCACTTGACGAACATGGCTGCCCTATTGAGATTAAGTTCGAGCAGTCTCACGGTTTGTTATCGTACGCTTGTCCCGTGTACTTCCCCCATCGATCAGGACAAGCTGGCTGACCGTACCGTTCATGCCTCGCAGATTCCCCGAGGACTCCCGATGCACGGTGAAGCCTCGGTCAGCTCGGGCTGGAAATTTGTTGCGAGAATCGTTGGTGAATGACGTCTGAAGATGGTCACGGAATACATAGCCTATCGGACCGTGTAGATAGGTGGAGCCCGGTATAATTCGCATCCTGCTGATACAGTTGCGTTTCGTCCCGTTCGTTGCGTGCGGCCCGTCCGAAACGTGGGCAACGTCGACCTAACTCGTCCACAACAAGCCATATGATCCAGCCTTCCTATCAATGCATATCATTCTCCTCCACGGTGATGACGGGCGAAGCCTACTGTGAGTACTTCCTTCGTCAATGTGGAGCTCTACAACTTAACTTCGCCGACAGGAAGGTTGTGCACGCAGGGGTTTAGTACGGAGTGGTGTACGTACCTCGCCTCCGATAGACTTCATCTGCAACCGCTCTTATTGCGTATCATGTGCCAGGGGCAGCGTGAGCACCCACTGCTCCAATTCCCTCGCTGTTCCAATAAGACAGTTCAGTGCTTACTTCTGAAGAGGAGACAGTTGCCCAAACAACCTTACGCTCGCTTGCCGTTATGTGGTTCTCTCTCGACCTGCTGCACATTCTATGTGTTTTCGTGCTCATATTGATCGTTCTACGCCGTTGCAGAGCGATGACGGACATGCGTGCACGCCGCCGGGGCCTCTCTCTTCCTCCTGGGCCGAAGCGCTGGCCTTTGTTTGGGAATCTGTTCAACGCTCCGAGTTCTTGGAAACCATGGTTAGGATACCGCAAACTGGTTGCCAAGTACGGTCAGTGCTGTTCTTTTCCCTAGAGGGTACATGACTCGTCTTAGCATTGGCTATGCCCCTAGGTCACATTGTTTATCTGGAAGTCCTGGGGCGCCCGATGGTCATACTAGGGAGGCCTGACATCATGTTCGAGTTCCTGGAGAAGCGTTCCGCTATCACGTCCGACAGGGTGGAGTCGCCTCTTTTCTCTCTGTACGTACACCACTAGAAAGACATGCCAAGCTCATGCTAACTTCGCCGACTGGCACGCCTGAGATAGTGTTGGGCAGCAAGACAACTTCGGTATCGTGCGGTATGGGCCAAAATGGAGACGCCTACGTAGGACGTTCTGGCAACACTTCCATTCTGGCATCGTACACACGTACCAACCGATGCAGGAATCTGTTGCGCGCAAAGCCCTTGCAAGGTTTCTCGAGCACACATCGGACGTCAAGGAGGTCATTCACTAGTGAGCGGGCCCTCTGCATAGCCGTAATCAGGACTGATATCTACGTTGTAGCGCTTTTGGAGGCGCGATCCTAAAGTTCGTTTACGGTGTGGAAGCTGCCGACGAAAAGGACTCGCGCGTCATCGCGCTGGATGTAGCGTTTGACGGAGTTCGCGCGATCACCGCCCCGATTCAGTTCATTCTCGAGATGCTGCCTTTCTTGAGCCGATTGCCAACTTGGACACCGAAGCTGGGCACCCTCCTCAACAGAATGTCCAACTCGCGGGCGGCGCATAAGCACATTGTTACAGAGCTCTACAACCACACCAAGGACGGAGTAGTGAGTAATGTGTGTGCCCCTGTTGCAGGAGCTGACATAGTGGACTATTGGGCCAGATATCCGGCGAAGACGATTCATCCTTAGTTTTCAAACTCCTTTCCAGAGCTGCTATATCGGAATACGAAGACGAAGAGGAAAGTGTAGTTATACCTACCGCAGCTGTTGCTGCTGAAGGTGAGTATTACTTGGACCTTGGAGCTGAATGACGGCACTCCGGGATACTGACCCACACGGCTCCACAGGAGGTTCGGACACGGTGGGTAACTGTGACACCGTCCGCTTGCCAGAATAGACAGAGTATGCGTTGACCTTCATATATACAGATGTCTTCAACAACGCAAGGCTTCCTCGTTGCAATGTCGCTGCACCCAGAAGTGCAAGAGAAAGCTCGCATAGAACTAGATGCCGTCGTTGGACCACATCGTCTACCCGACTTCAACGACCGGGAAAATCTACCCTACGTGAACGCGATTGTCAAGGAGGCTTTGCGTTGGCACAACGTTACCCCACTTGGGATGATACACATGACCACTGAGGACTCGGAGCTGCGAGGGTATTTCATCCCTGCAGGTACCTTGGCTGTAGCAAATGTATGGTGAGTAAGGAGCCATTTGGGCATACGTCGCACTCTTTCTTTGGTTTCGCATCTAAGGCACTAGTCTACCTTCCAGGGCATGCATGCACGATCCGGACATATATCCGGAGCCAGAGGCGTTCAACCCTGACCGCTTCTTGCGAGACGGGAGACTCTGCGACGACGTTCTCGACCCTACGTCAATCATTTTCGGATTCGGGAGGCGGTGCGTGCTCGCTACAGCCGTCGGGACTGCTACCTTCTGCTACACGTTAGCGTGTACTTACGGGCATCCAAATCAGGAAGTGTCCGGGGAGGTACTTCGCTGACGCCATGTTGTACATCATCATCGCGACCGTTCTGCATGTCTTCGACATCAGCCCTCCACTCGACGAGAACGGCCGTCCCATCAAGACCAAGTACGAGCAGTGTCACGGCTTCGTATCGTATGCCCATCTCGTTTGTCGCGTACCCGATGGAGCAATTGGCTGACTAATCCACTCATCCTCTGCAGGTTCCCTGAGGATCCTAGATGCGTGGTGAAGCCTCGTTCGGCTGAAGCTGCAACTGCGTTACGAAACTCACTGGCAAACGGAGAGTCCTGAACGAAACTGCATCATAGCTCCTATAGCAGAACAGTAGTGTGCAGGGTGGCCAGTCGGGCGCAGACTTGAGGTGCATATTACCAAGTTCGGTACACAACTGTGAGACTACAGGAGGTATCGTGCTCTTCAAACGGAAGTCTGGTACTATCGATTGTTCTAAGGATGCGATACTGGAACAACTGGTTATTGCCGTGAGTTCGGCTTGGGCCGTGCATGGACGCGCGACCAGGGAAGGTCGTCTTCGGACTCGTCTTCGTCAGAGGGGCTCATCACGTCTATATCAAATTGTCCACGTTGAGTGCGTGAAACATGCTGGGTTCCCGCCATGTATGAAGGGGCACCGGTAGATGAAGGGGCACCGGTAGCTGCTGGGCTTCGTCCTTTCCCTGGGCCTTTCACTCGCGGTGGTATTACGGCTTTCGGCGGGATAGATACCTCTGGCTCCTCTTCTTCGCAGGACGGCTCGCTCATGACATCATCTGGGTCGTTGACCTCCTCTGGCTCATCCTCAGGAGTAGCGCCACCCTTGTGTCGTCGATAGCAGCCACGTATGATGTCCCCCCACAGGACGTAGGTCTGGCAATCGACACATGTGCCGCCGCGAGGTATGATATCCGATGACGAGGAGGGCTGCAATTCAAGGAACCGACGAGAGAGGCAAGAGAGGTGCGAGACGGCTCTGCAGCCGTTTGCGGGACATAGTGCCGTGGAGAGTGGATTCTGTATAATAGGGTTGAATCGGCCCAATGAGAAGATGAAGAGGGAGGGAGTGGACTATATCGGACGCACGTCATCATGAGCGATATTCTCGTGACAGATGGAACAACGGAGACGGCTGCCTGGGCTCAGGACAGCGGACGCCTTGCGCAAGTGTTCAACCGTAAAGTGAGCTACTCGGAGTAATCGTCAATCATGATTCCTCTCTCCGGCAACGGGCAACTCACAATCCATGACGTCGATAGGCCCGGTACGACCGTTACTGGCCTTCCCTGATTTCCCATCGACGCCTTCCAGTTCCGTCGTTACTTTCAAACTTGAGGGTAGAGGCGGCATAGCTGCATCTTTCCCAGATTTGGTCCAAGCTTTCTCCGCTTCTTCCGTGAACAGCGTAACACTCAACGGCCACGTATTGTAGGGATGAGAGGAGACCATGCTACGTGCAACTCTAGACGAATGGATGAGGACAAACGCTACTCGTTTGCACGAGACGACAAGCGCTCACTTTACATTGGCGTTGAGATGCTTGAATCTTCCACTGCTACTGGTGAACATCGCGTTGCCATCGTTGTCTCGTAGGTGTCGTGAGATGTGAGGATGCTGCCATGCCCACTCGAATTGCAGGGCGGCCAGCTTGGAGGGAAAGCCATGGACAATCATTTGCATGATCCATGGGCGATTGTGCTTAGTCTTCCATGCACCCTGAGATATCTCGCCATTATGCTGCCTAAATACTAACCACCGTTATACTGAGCAACGTACACATCATAAGGCATACATACCGGATGCGACGAGGAGGGCTGGGGGTGCTACCAATATAAGTTCTGTACGTCTTGTTCAATATCGCGCAGCGTTAGAGCCACAAGTTGAGAACATACGCTGTTGCACGAGGCGTCCGAACGCTCTTAAGAAGATAACAAGCGTAGAACGCCGGAAAACAATGATCTGTTAGAGAAGACCTCGGTGCGCGGGGCATCTTCCTAGGACTTGGTGGAGTATCTCGGTATCAGCGACGGTTGTCACTAGTACCTTGCATTAGTACACAACCACACCTGAGAAAGAGATTAATGTCTTCGCCGGTAGGATCTATGTGGTACAGGTCAGAACTTGAATACGAGCGACCACTCTCTGATTGAACGTGACTGACGCGTTACGTCACGCGACGGTCACATATCCTGGGGGGGCCATTGACGCGTTCAACCTTGCCCGCTCACCCCTCCACTGCCCGTCTTCAAGCTTGCCTGACTCTCTAGCGTATATCTTGACTTCGCTGTGCACACTCTGGATTTGAAAGGCTTGAACTCTGCTCTTCTGCCCTCACAATCTCGACGCCATGGATGTGGACGACGCGATCTCTGTGTCGGACGAATCTGGCGAGGAGCCTTATGTTGATCGCCGCGCTATCCTCGAAGCTCCTATTCGCAGCGTGGTCGATGCTCTTGGCGGGTATGAAGGAGGCGTGTACCGACTAGGAGACGAATGTTATGGCTGTCTCAAGGATCTCAAGAAGTTCTGGCGCAAGGACGATACTGACGATGATCGTACTGTTGCCCGAATCTTCTGGTCGACAGGTCTACTCCCGAATGACCTTGTTCCTATACTGCTGGAGACTGCGGGAAAGGGTCTCGTTGAAGACAAGCGTGCTATTGCATGTGCCGATCTCATGACGGCCATGACTTGGCCTATCGACCTGGCGGAGGAGTTGAAGGAACTGGATGACGAGCTGGATCAGGGCACCGACTACACCCAGCTACTATTCGCCCATCTCAATTACAAGGCGGCGCTCCTGAGACCGGGGGTGTTCCAAGCACTGCTCGGCATCACGCTTCCCTGCCTTGCGCGAGACCCGAAAGAGCGGAAGGAACGAGACCTCCAAATTGTGAACGTCGTCTTACATCTTATCCGGAACCTGGCTTTCATCAAGGACCCCCCTCCGAACATGTACGGCAGCGCAGACCAGGCCGAATTCTCAATGCTCCAGACCAAGCTGGTCAAACGGCTCTCAGAGTCGCACTTCACTGACTTGCTTCTCACGATTGCATCCAATGCCGGGGACCCAATGTTCACTCAGTGGAATAATGTGGTTCTTGAGATATTCTACCTCCTGTTTCGCGGCATCAAGCCTTCGTCCCTCGCCGCAGATCAGGCAAAGGTGAGCCTGTAGTGGGTCTGGGTCTAGACATCGCCTCCATCTGCGTATTGTAGCAATCGACGAAGGCACTGCAGAGCCTTCTTGCCGTGGAGGACCAGCGGAAGAGGGAATTTGCACGCAAGGCTACATCTCGACACTCCCGTTTTGGCACGACAATCTCTGTCGTGCTGAACCCGAAGAAAGCAAGGAATTCGGCCGAAGAAGACGCTACACCTGACGCTGCTAGCGTGGACTCTGGGTCGTCACGGACATACGTGTTGCACAAGCAGCAAGCGCTCAACAAGGACTCCGGTAGCGCACTCGACATGATCGCTGCCAAGAAGCACCGAGCCACCAAAGGGAAGAAGGTTGACGAGCTCGGCCGAGATGACAATCTCTCGCTCGATGCTAGAGTCATCCTGCAAAACCTTGCACGGTCGTTCGTAGAAAGTTGTTTCAACCGTAAGTCATAACCCCGTTCTTGCCCTTGATGAGTGGTAACTCAGCCAGTATACAGCACTTCTGGCGTCGCTGCTGAAGGACATAAAGGCCGAACGGGCTAGGATCACAGAGAAAGACAACCTGCGGCTTTTGTTTGTCACGAAATGGTTCCTTGAATTCTTCCTGTACGAGCGCGAGCGGCAACCCGAAGGATCTCGCTGGAAGTTCGGCCTCGTCGCAGAGGTGATCGACCGCGGTTGGATTGTCTGGGTACTCCGCCGCATGCGTGAGGCTCAAGAAGAGAAGGTTCGTGTCCCTCCGTACTATTGTGAGTGACACGCTGACTTACATCATCCAGCCCAAGCTGTGGACCGAGCTTCAGGCCGGTATTGAATGCCTGACACAATTCGTCCTCATTCTGGACGCGATGTCTTCCTCCCCTCCTGCGCAACGAGAAGGTTCTGCGGATGCTGGCGCGGACCCGGCTGCCGAAGCAGAGAAGAGCGCAGAGGAAGACGTCGCGGATGCTGCGCGCCTGCTTCAACAACAGATTGTATACAATGGTGAGGTACTCGATATCTCCCTCGAGAGCATGCGATCGTACAAGGAGGGCACGCAGAGCCTTGCATATCTCGACGCGAGCGTCCATCTGGCCTACTCGTTGTTGCGTATGCTCGAGAGATGGAGTAAGCGGCAGGGCAAAGGTGAGATGTACGTGCGGCGGAAGGCGAAGCCTAAGAAGAAACGCACTGGTATGTAGCATCGTCTTTAGTGTATTAATCCCGAGAATGACCATCTGATCCTGATGCCATACAGGCAAGTCCACTGAAGAAGGCGAGGGTGTACCTGATGTGGAAGAAGAGCCCGAGCAAGAGGACGAGGAAGTCATAGATGAAACTATGTTCACTTTCGACCAATTCGAGCACGTTGGTCGCATTCTCCACGTCCAGTTCACAAGTTTCTGACCAGGTCGATTTTGCGCAGCGCTTCGTACATTCAGAAGTCACTCGCACCCTGCTCGTATACCTCGCCCGGTATAAGGAATTCACCACGCCTGAGCAAATGAAGCGCGTCGTGAGCCTCATGCACCGGCAGGTCGTCAAGCAGAAGGCCGAAGGCTTGTACTTCATGGTAAGCCAGACGCTCTTACAGTAAATATAGTAGTACTGAACACTGGCATCCGACGTCAGGTGTCGACCTTGTACTTGTTCAAGCAGATCATGGCCGAGGAGAAGTCGTTACCGAAGGAGCAGCCGTACAAAGACCTTGTAGCGCTCATCAACTACATCCTCCGGAAGTTCTTCAAGGCGGTCACTGAGGATTCTTTCTTGGTTGTTGAGGTCGGCCTTGCCCCTGTAACTTCGTTGGTGGTGTTGCAGTACTAATACTGTAGCTATTATCCGGTAGGCGTTCTTCCCGAAGAACCGAGGACATTGGAAACAGTTCTCAAGCGCGGAGCTCGATCAAATTGCTCCTCGGCCGGAGAAGCTGCCTTTCGACAGCCGCTTCCCTCCGGACGTGCAGGTCAAGAAAGGCTATACGCTTAGTGATCAGATCGGCATTGCAATCGCTGCCCTTGTTGAGAAGGGGCAACAAAACCTCGTCGAATGGACGAAACAGGCGAGTCCCCTTCGCTTCTTCCTGTCATTGTGTGAAGCATGCTAAAGAGCACGTGTAGATTTTGACTCTGGCTATAGCGCATCGTCAAAAGATCATCGAAGACGTGGATGGAGCACCCTCTAAGACTATCGACCTGACGGGCGGTAATAGCGACAACGAGTCCGATGTCGACATTGACGCAATGCTGGGTCGCCGGGCTCCATCGGGTGAAGCTATGGCGAAGATCAACGACTACTGTGGGCTACATTTGGTCTGTTCATTCGGGCAAGGGTGTCTCACACGTCCCTAGTGATTCCCTATGTAAGCGACGAGGAAGCGGAAGCTGCGAACAAGAACCCGCACCTGAAGCTTCTTTTCCGCCTCTGTATTCTCAAGATACTCGATGAAGGTATGTGTCCGACACGCGTGTCACCACGAACGCGCTCTTCACACAATGATACGTTTAGATGCCGACGAGCTTGAGTGGTACATCCCTTCAGTCATTCTTCCAGCGGAGATGAAGCGCACATTAAGTGTCATTGAGCGCTTCATGGAGAATCCAATCGACCTCGAAGGCAAGTCTCCCTCGGAACTCATGACGAAGAAGCGACGACGGCGCACCCGGCGGCGACGCTCGCCGACTCCCGGCTCGGATGTAGAGGAATCAGACGCGCCTCGACAAAAGAAGAAGGAGCGGAAGAAGAAGGAACAGCAGCAGTACAAGTCTGCGCAGTTCATCGAAGACAGCGACGCTGAGTACGGAGACATGGACGCCTTCCTCGCGAAGGAGCAGGCTCTGCGCGAGAAGACCGCGCGCTTGGCAGCGTCCACCGGGCAGGCGACTAATATGCGTGCACACGGCACGAAGAAGCGGCGACGAAAGGAGAGAAAGGACGGCGCGGGGAAGAAGCGAAGGAAGCGGGGTGAGCAAGGTGATGAGGTCGAAGGCGAGGACGAACGTCAAGGGTCAGACGCAGCCAAAGCACGCGCGAGCGACAGCTCCTCCGACGAGAGCGATTTCGATGTTTTCGGCAGCCCGAAGCGGGACCGATCCGAGCCCACCCCTGATACATCACCACCTACAGGAGATGTAGAGGAACGTCCCAAAGCCAAGCCGCGACCACGCCCTCGCCCGCGTCGTAAAGTGACCACCGTTGGAGAGACGACGCCACAACCTACATCTCCAAGTCATACGACAACGACGGCTACGGCGTCCTCTCCAGCTGCGCCCGGGTCTGCAGGCTCCGATGACGACGTAGTGGCTTCCGCTGCAGCAAGGGGAAAACGGAAAGCTCGCCTCGTCATCGCGGACGAAGACGATGAAGAGTAGATCCTTGGTAGCTCGATTCTGAGATGTATGTACGTGAGTGCCTTCCGTATCCTGCATATACCCCGAAGTAGTAGCCATGCCATAGAAGTCCCCAGCGCATCTGCTGAGCTCCCAGTAGATGATACAAGTCTGCAAACCCAAAACACTGGTGTCCCTCAGATTCGCGTCAAACTTGAGCGGTTTCTGCACTGTTGTGAGATGTTGCAATGTCCACGGACTGAATACTACACGTACCGAAATTGTCCAACGGCATCCCTGTCGTGCGCAAAACGGTCTTCTGCATCCCAAGTAGTACACTCCGCGCGAAGCGTAGACAAATAGCCCCAATGTAGTAGATAGCGTAGAAGCACAGGAACATCCACCACAGTAAGATGTCGCAACCAGAAAGGTCCTCGTCGTCGTCCTCGCCTTCATTGCTCCTGTGCTTGGCCCCGTACAAGTTTGCAGACGCCTCGATAGAGATCCAAAAACGTTCGGCACCCGCGCTCTCGTCGGCGGTATGGGAGGACTCCCCGGTTACGTTTCCAGGAGTTTTATCCGGGGGTGCACTCTGGACAGTCACGCGCAAGAGGCGACCGTGGAAAGGAGACTGTTCGTCGCACTGGATCTGGAAGTCGCGTTCGGCATAGAGTGTGGCGCCGTGCTGCGATAGTGCATTCACATGGAGCAGGCGCACATGTTCGGCGAGGATAGTGGATTCGGTAGAAGCTCCTTCATCCGTATCATAGTACCTGTGCGTGAGAGTGACGGCAAACTGCGACTCTGCGTCGTTGTAGGCAGGGATTGGAGCACGCCCCGTGGTGACCCACGAGTCTTCTACGGTGACTGCGACGAACATGTCGAACCAGAACGGTCTGCGACAGTCGTCCGGGAAGGCGCTGATCACGGTGTACAGTGGTTTAAAGGTGTTGAACTGAGGTAGATATGCTGACGGCGATACATCCCCAGCAGTGAGTCCGACAGCACCCAGTTCCCAGTCGCACCACGGCGCAAGCTCCAACACTGGAGGAGAGGATAGTGCCTTCGTCACAGTATCGATTTGAGCCCCCCAGTCGGTGTAGGTAGAGTGCGCGCTCTGCTCGGACGCCAGGAGGAGCAGTGTGTTCTGCATGCGGACTTTCCATCCTCTCCCACGAGCGACCTTGAAGAAATACTTGCTCAGCCTGAATGTGCGTCCTGAGACGTTTAGCCATCCAAAGCCACGCGCCGAGCGAATATCCATGGCCGGCTTGATTCTCAAGTGGTCGTCTTTACCTTCATAAGAATTTTTGGAGGGAAGAGGGACTCGGAGTGCGATGAAAGGACCATCCTGAACGCGGCATCGAAGAAGTGCGAGGCGGCCATACGACTTGGGACGGCCAAAGAAGACATCCTTGACACGGGTGTACAGCCGCCGTTCGGTGGTATCGATACAAGGCAATTGAATGCTGATACCCTGGGGGGTGAATACACAATGAAGCTGGGGGAGCGAGTCGCGCTGCGTCCCGAGCAACCGAGCGAACTCCGCCGAGGGTACGGGGACGATGTTTGATGAATACTTGAAGGCAAGAGGTGATGGCGCGAGAAGACCCTCCCCTCCGATATCGCTTATCGGACCCACGGTCACCGCATCAGCGGAATGGCTCTCTGCGGAGATGTTGACGTACGAACCCCAGGCGAAGATGCTTTGGTCGGGAATAGTCCTAATGATTTCTTCCTGAAGGCGGAGGAAAGCGTTGTGGCCCTCGCCGTACACCGGAGACATGAAGACGCCAAAGATACCCATGAGGGAATATGCTCGATCCTCGACGCGGGTCGTCTCTCGGTGCGCAGCCCAGGACATACGTTGTGCAACGCTGGCACTCGCCAATTCAGCACGGCCAGTGAGGATGGAGAAGTCGACGCCCGTTATCTCCTCGAGAAGCCCCGCGAGACCTAGCTTGGTTCCGAGGACTGTCCACGTCCTTGACAGGAAGACTACTCGTCTGGGCGCGAGGAGCTCCTGGAGGGTCCAGCCCCGCGTATGCCATCTGCTCTCACGAAACTCCTTGTGGACACGGCTTGGTACCTGGTCTTCAGCGGGAATGCCCACCGCACGGAGGTAGGACACGTCCGCAAGATAGACATAGCACACATTCGCCAACCGGTACCATTCGTACATCGAGTTGATCGCCTCCGAGAGTTCGGCACTGCTCGATTTGTCGATGCAGCACATGTCGGCCCACGCAAGATCGTACCCAGCCTCCCGCGCGTAGACACAGAACCCCCTGATCTTCTCTGAGAGCTCAGGTCTGTGAAGGATGGAGAGAACGCCGGGGCGCGTGCTAGCAGGCACTGGCTGCCGCGAGCGGCCTGGACTTGATGCAGCCTGCTGAATCGCCTCTTCTGCGGCTGCCGCGGCTTGGATCCTCCGGATATCCTCGTAGCTCTGCTCCCCACCTTCAGAGCTAGTGTTCCAGGTGTGAGAGAGAATAGCGTAGCGCATGCCCTTTGGGTTGTTGATCCACACGAACTGACCCGTGTTGGTATCCAAGAATCGCGGCATCCTGGGTCAGAGTGAGGGAGATCAGCTAATAGGATCCATAGGAGATCGATGGAATGACCTTGCTAGCAGCGATGCTGGCTGTTACGCAAGCGGCCTTCACCGTCAAGGTGTTCGGCTTGAAGAGTGCGTACTCGGGGTGGCTTGATAGCGATGGTGACCATCTTCAGGAGAGCGATGCATCCTCGTGCAAGCTGCCAGAGTGTGGTCCAAGGCAGTGCGTTTATTGCATCCACAGTGCCTCTCGGATTGGCACATGTGGCTTCAAAGATCACAAGATTTGCTGTGCAAATGCGGCTATGGCGCGCCTAAGGCCCCGCCTATGTCAAGACCAGTGGTCGTCCCTTCGCATAGTAGTCGTTCAATCGAATATCTTGCAGCGCTCGTCTAGTACAGCATCCTGCAAACGTTCTATGGGACAGTCTCTCAGTGTTCTTTCTTCGTGTATCAAGGTCGGTTCTTGGCCTAATACTATGATAGTGGTATATCGTACACCGCGTGAGCTGCCTCCATCGCACACACATACATCCACCCTGACGGTTAACCGCTACAATACAGCTACGCACTTCTGCTTCCGGAGGAAGTGCCTCGGTACCTCGACTGCCGTGTGATCAGCTCGAGAGTGGTCATGGACGTCTGCATCCTCGGGTCGCAGGGCGGCCCCTCTCAGCACTCGCCTCTCGAGACGAATTGACGACATGGCTCACCCGTGTCCTCTTCAACACCTTCATCCCCGGGTACTCTAAGCTCCGCCCTCACAACGTACGCTGCCCGCACAACCTCGCCGCGTTCTTCGGCCTCCTCTTCTACCCGCACCGCGTCGGCTACCCCGCACACTGGCTCTCAGACTTCCTCACGCGCGTCCTGAGCGGGAGCATGGTTTCCGACATGGCGCCTTACGACGACTTCTGGCGGATGCCTGTGAAGGAGCGTCCCCGGCGCGTGCGCACGGACCCGTGGCTCGTCGACTTCGAGGTCATGATCGCGGGCGCATACCACGCCGTGCCCTTCCCGCTCGTCGGTGCTCTCCCTGCCGACTTCTCGCGCGAGCCGGGCGATATCCAGGTGTAGGAGGTATCGGTGCAGCCCGCGCAGTACTTCTCGACCGCGCCCTTCTTCAACTTCAGCTCGCCGTACGACCCGCGCACGCAGCTGCTCTTCTATCGCGCCTCCGCCGCGACCGCGACGAAGCTCATTGGCGACATGGGCCGCATATTCGAGGGCAAGGCCGACCCCGCGCCTGGCACGTTCTTCATTTTGACCATGCAGGAGCGCGTGCAGTACCGGGAGCGCATCCGCTTCAAGCTGAGCAAGAAGCGCGTCGAGCGGATGAGGAAGGAGGACTGGTACATGGTGGCGTACAGGCCCGATACCGGCCAACAGGGTGAGTTTCGCCTTGATGTTTGTCGCGCTCTGATGGGCTGAGATGCTCGCGTGTGCAGCTACACGACCTGTGCCTGTTGCAAGATGGAAGCTTATTTCTGAGTGATCCCTTCCGCACAGTCCAGGAGAATCAATCTTGATCTCAACATATTTTACTATCTAAAGCCAATCTCCCTGTAGCCATAGAATCGGTCCATGACATGACATAGCTGTATACACTCGACCATCGATCGTAGAATACTTCATAGCTTCATCTGGTATCCTGCAGTAGTATCGTACAGTATGCTCGCGCACTCTCAGTATAACAAAGAAAAAGTCAAGACTTCTCGTCCCCCCTATATCCCCCTCGGGCATTAGCAGACCACCGTGTAGGCAAGAATACGGGTACAAAGTCAGAACAACGGCAGGACACTCCGGGCGGAGGGCGCGTCTATGACATAGCGGCGACCTTCTGCTTGATGTTGTCGACGACGGAGGGCTCCGCGAGCGTGCTGAGGTCGCCGAGCTGGTCGCCTTCGCCTGCGACGATCTTGCGCAACACGCGGCGCATGATCTGAATGGAGAAGTGTTAGCCGCGGTCCTCGACACATGCACGTAATGGAAGACGCAAAAGAGAACAGACGCACCTTGCCCGAGCGCGTCTTAGGCAAGTCCGAGACGATGTAGATCTTCTTCGGCGCCGCGAAGGGTCCGATCACCTTTCGGACCTGGAGCGTGAGCTCCTTCGTCAGCCCGGCTTCGTCGTTCGGGTCGTACGAGAACTCGCTGGCGTGATTGTTAGCACCGGTTGACGCACGCACGCACGAAGAGATAGGACTCACGGCTTGAGCGTCACGAACGCGTACACGGCCTGCCCAGTAAGCTCGTCCGCAGTGCCCACCACTGTCACAGAGCGGCGAAAACGTCAGCCACAGGCACGCAAAACAGACACAGAGGATAGAGGGCATAGAGGATCGCGAGGGGGAGGGAAATAGTGCGGGCCAGCCTCGGACGTACCTGCGGTCTCGGCGACGCCAGCATGGGTGATCAGCGCGGACTCGATCTCCGCGGTGGAGAGGCGGTGGCCTGATACGTTGATAACGTCTGTGCAGAGTGCGTTAGTGTCCTGATCCCTGCGGGGCTGAGTCACGCGAGCGTCGCGCAGCACGTACCGTCCACGCGGCCCTTAATCCAGATGTAGCCGTGCTCGTCGCGCGCGGCGCCGTCGCCCGTGTAGAAGTAGCCCGGGTAGGGCTTCATGTACGTGTCGAGGTACCGGTTGTGGTCCTGGTAGACAGTGCGGGCGATCGATGGCCAGGGCTTCTTCAGCACGAGCACGCCCTCTATGCTGTTACCAGTCAGTTCCTACAGAATGGGATGAGATGAGTCAGATCGAGCCGAGATGACGAGCGTATGGCGAATGCTTACCTCGCCGCTGACGGGATCGAGGATGGCCGGCTCGATACCAAAGAAGGGTACCGTTGCAGATCCGGGCTTCGTCTCGATCGCGCCGGGGAACGGCGTAACGACGATGGAGCCCGTCTCGGTCTGCCAGAAAGTGTCGACGATGGCACACTGCCTGCGGCCGACGTGGTCGTTGTACCAATGCCATGCCTCGGGGTTGATGGGCTCGCCGACACTTCCCAGCACGCGCAAGGAGCCAAGGTCGTGGTCCTTGACGTGGTGCTCGCCGAGACGGCGGAGCAGACGGATCGCGGTGGGCGCAGAGTAGAATTGGGTAATCTTGTGCTTGTCAACCGTCTGCCAGTAGCGGGCGGGCGTGGGGTATACGGGCGTGGACTCGAACACGGTCGTCGTCACGCCATTCGCGAGCGGGCCGTACACGATGTACGTGTGGCCCGTGATCCAGCCGATGTCGGCCATGCACGCGAAGCGGTCATCGGGGTGCACGTCGAAGACGTACTTCACTGTGAGCGCGGCGCACAGGAGGTATCCACCAGTCGTATGGACGACACCCTTCGGGCGACCAGTTGAACCAGAGGTCTACGCGAGCAAGCGTGGTCAGGCACAGACCCATATGGAAGTGATCGATATGCTTACATAGAGGATGAAGAGGGGGTCCTCAGCGGACATGATCTCCGGAGGGCAGTAACGGGGGACCTTTGCGATCTCTTCGTGCCACCACTTGTCACGGCCCGAGGTCCAGGGAACCTCATTGCCTGTCCTGCGCAAGACGAGGACGTGCTCGACGAGCGGGCACTCCTTGATCGCTGCGTCGGCGATGACCTTGGTGGCAATCGTCTTGCCTCCACGGCGACCCTCATCGGAGGTGATGAGAACGCGGGATTTGCAGTCCTGCACGCGATCACGAAGGGACTCTGCTGAGAAGCCGGCGAAGACAACGGAGTGTACTGCGCCAATACGAGCGCAAGCCAGGAAGGTAGCGACCGCGTGCCAAGTCATCGGCAAGTAGACGGATACCGTGTCGCCCTTTTTCACGCCGAAGGACTTCAGCACGTTCGCGACTGCGCAGACCTCGCGCAAAAGCTCAGCGTAGGAAATGTAGGCGCCTTCATTCGGTTCGTCTGCTTCGTAGATGATGGCGGTCTGTTTACGAGAAGTTGGTCAGTATTGTGATTGCAAAGGCACGAATACGGCATGATGCCGACACAACGGGAATTAGGCCCTGTTCACCGCAGGGAAAACTGACGAAAAGTCGGGTCGAGTAATTGCCTTTTCATCAGTGAGAAATCGGTTCAAAACCTTGCGAAGGTAGCCGTATGGCGCCTTTTCTACGACTTTGCTATGCTTTTTCCACGCCTTTTCGAGATCGAGAAAAAGCGTACGAAGGCATTCTCTTGCCCCCCTTTTTCTGCGACTTTTTAGGCGTCGAAAACGAGCCAATTCCCGTAGTGCGAAAACTCGACCGCGACGCGTCTCGCGGTATAGCTCACGTGATGGCGTCTACGGTCCGGACACCCCGCACTGATGCTCAGGAGAACAGGAGACAGGGGCGCTGGAATCATTCGTCCGAGGACACGCCATCGCACGCGACGCCCGGAACGACTGGGAGACGACCATCGGCAACACGGCAGCGCTACGGAGACGTTTTGGCGGTGACCGAGCGCGCAGGACAGCCTTCACAGTCGTCCCACCGACGCTCGACGTCCAATCGCGTCCGCAGGGATTGAATGCGGAAGGTGTATTCCGCAAACATCCCCAGAGAGCGCGTTGGACGATGGGGAGAGGTGCGAACACGATGGGGACGGGTATATACCTTGTCCGGGTGCTTAAACGCCCAGCGGTCGACGCAGTTGTACGACGCGTTCAGGCCGCCCTCGGGGAACCAGACGATGTCGCCCGTCTCGAAGTCTCCTGAGCGGACGGTGTGGAAGGGGCGGTCCCAATGGAGGGTTTGCTTTGCGATCTACGACGATCGGCGCGTGAGCGAAGGCTTCTCGAAACGAAATTAGAGACGCACCTTGGCCCACCAGGCATCGCTCTCGTGACCGATGGTCTGGGCGTGGAGGGATCTACGTGACGGTCAGAGACATTGAATCGGGGCGTGGAAGAGAAGTCGGTACTTGTAAGCGTGAATGTGAGGGCCGATGTGAGGGGTCTTGGGTCCCTCCTTGAGACGGGGAGGAATAGGGTGGGTGGGAACCTTGTGGTGGGTGTCCTCAACGGGCTGCTCAGAGTTGGCCATGATGGTGGTGGGTCGAGAGATGATAGGGAAGGGGCGGTGAAGCTGGAGGAGGGGCGGGCTTGGGAGTTTAGCTCGCGGGAGACTAATATACCAGAGTACGGACACGGGCGCGTGATCCAGTCAGATCAGGTCGATTTCCTTACTTTTGCCCCTGAATTCGTTCTTATCCGTTTCGGCGAGCGGGCGCGCGCCTCCATCACCTCGGAAATGCGGGGTAAGCTCCCCTATCCGGTCTAGTCCCCTTACCCCACCGCTAACTTGAACGCGGTCTTCCGCTTTCCTCGCCGCCTCCTCGACCCCCACATCTTGGCACGTCTCCTCCCACCGCGGGCTCGTACGGAGGCCAGTCGCGATTGCGGGGAAATCGCGTCCCACTCCTGGCATTACGCATGCGGCGCCGGTGCGGGGGACGCGAGGGGTGGTAGAGCGGCCCCGAACTCGTCTGCTCGCTCTCCCGGTGCCCGCGCCTAGCTCAATCTCCGATCTTTCGTGCTGTAGCGGAACCGCACAAGGCTCCTGTCCTGATGTCCATGTCATCTCCTCGATGACTGTCCGTGCGTACGATGCATGCCTACGAGCATTGCAGCGCTTCGTTATTGTCCTTGACATGATGGGAAGGGCGCATGCAGGCGCGCGCGAGAGCGGCCTGGCCTCCGAGCGGAACGGCATTGGCGCGCAGCAGCACCCCCGCATCTGCCAAATGCATGATCCCCTGAGTGCCGGGACTACACGATCTCGACTTTGATCGGACGCACTCACTATCACTAACCACGATCGCCGACAATGGATCTCTTGGACCAAGCAACTTCAGCTGTATTCGGAGCCCCTTGCCTCTCGCATTTTGCCACAGGTTGGACCCAAACACTCAGCATGCCGCCATGATGTGGACATAGAGACGGTCTTGATATTGCACAGCATACTCGCATGTATGACTTGCCAGTAGGACTTCGGGCGGAGGCATTTGCGCTTAGGACGCAACGGTCGCCAAAGGTATGGTTTCGAAATCCCCGACTCCCTGGTCCATCCGAGATGGCTTGCAGACGCAAGATATCACAAGCCTTGATCTCGACCACGCCCTCCGACATTCGCCGCCCCACCGCCTCGCAACGGCGACGGAAAGCCCTCACCATTTCCTGTCGAATTGCGACGCTGTCCACGGGGAGGCGTTTCAGAAGGGGGCTAAATTCCGAGCGTATCGGCACGGGCGCCTGTGAACCTGAGCAGCGGTCGAACACCGGGGCGTCATATTTTGGAACAGAAGCGTGCGGTGAAGAGGGTCGCGGAAGACGTACGGACTTATTGGGTGTGGGAAACCACGACGGTCGGCGATTGCGAAGCGGTTTCATTATCAGTCGACGGTCGACGTGGGACCACTATGAGGCTTCTGCGAAGACCCAAGGGCTGGGACTCGGAAAGCTATATTGATAACCATACGACGGGGATACGGTTGGGCGCAACGAGGGTCAGTGCCACAGAGAAGGAGCACAAGGTTGCGTTCATCCACTGGCAGGGTCACGCGGCGCTCGTCGGGTGGAGCCGCAGCGAGTGCCTGTTCGTTTCTTGCAACCTTGGTTTCCATGACCGTACTAGTGAGCAACTAGTGACGTGGAAAGGCGGGGTTTCGCTTCGTGCCAATGATACGCTGTGGCTTGGCTCGAATTCCTGGAAACCTGGTATGTCTCTTTTGCAGATGCTATACACGAATAGTAAGTGCGACTACCAGTCAGCATCGACCCACCTACCCGCATATATTCTACCTCTCCGCCGAGCCCACAGCTAGCTAGGACAAGCAGTTCCGAGTGAAAAGCGAGGAACCTCGATTGTTATCCGGTATCTATCGGCCGTACGTACGTATGATTCAATACCCGTGAATAGGTTGGCGACATGGAGCCAGCTGAGGTCGTCGTCGGTCGTGTGGTTCGTCGGTCATGGTGGTCGCCAGTCTCGAGATGCCGGCCACTCCCGACGGATCGTACCAGGAAAACCGCATATAAGCGGCATCGTATGCGGATTCGCAAGGGCACGTGGCGGGAGGGCAGCGGGCCTCAATAGGCAGTCCGCTCCCATTCAGCGCGAACCGCGGAGCATCGTGCCGCCGACGAGTCCATGGGCCAATGTGCGGTAGGGACCGGTGACGCTCTCGAACGTGTAGAATTATTATAGCTGTGCGCCCGCATCCTGCCCATGTTTTACTATTCATATAGGCCGAGCATTCGATACTTGTTCACACCCACGGTGCCCGGATACCTGGTTAGCGACAAGTTCGGCGCGCATGTTATACAGCAGCCTGAAGTATGTGGAAGACGTTCGCCGCTAGGAGTCAAGCTTCTGCCCAAGAATGAGGTAGTAGGACGCGCAGAGTAGCCGCAAATGAGTCTGTACTCATGAATTAATCAACACCGTGATGTAAACCAAGCACAATGAGAGAACCGTTCGCAATGGACAGCAGCATCCCAAGACGAAACGACTTAGTGGAAGCCCATCCAGCACCTCGCGCTCCCCTCGAAGTCGTCGCACTCCACATCCGACGCGCCCTGGTTGATCGCCTGAACGAGCAGGCCCGCGCACGCGTCGTAGCAGTCCGTCGGGCTCTTGTACTTGTGGCTGCCCTTGAACCAGCCACGGCCGCCGCAGTCCTGGCCGTCCTAATGAGAGCATAAAGTCGTCGTTAGCATCTGCCAAGTCGTCGTCCCTGCCGTTGGCGCTGGGAAGGAGAATAATTGGGGAGACGTACCCAGTTGTCCCAGCGGTAGTTGTCGAGGCAGGTGTGCAGCGCACCCTGGTCGGTCGCACCGAGCGCATTGTACTGGCGGACGATGGACGCGTTGGCCGACACCTGGCTGACGGCGAAGGCGGCGATAGCAACGAAAGCAGCGGTAAACTTCATCGTGAAGGTGGCTGAATCCGTCCACCGGTCAGAAGCTACTCGGAAGTAGTATGAAGCAGATAAACGCACCTGGAGAGGTTTGTGGAAAGACTGGGGATTGGAGGCGGATGAGTGCTGCTGTTGAGCTGAGGGATGTGATGCATGTCGAGCATTTTAAACATACGCATTTTGTCTCCCTGTGGTGAAGTCCTCACTTCCAATGGTGACAACGGTGGCTATCGAGACCCATGGGAAGGCCGATGCCGTGTCATTGCACATGACCAACACAGACTCGCATCGGATGTGCTAAGTTGCGGCCTCCTATGGTGCCGGTCATGCACGGCCTATGCCATTCGCTACATTGGATGGTAGAGTGCTTCACCGGCTTTGGTGCGGCGTCGAGACGTAAGCGGTTCTTGGCAGTTCGTGCTTGTGAGGCCCATGCTTCCTACACGGACGGATTTCGGCGGATACATTGTCGGTTTCATGGGAGAGAGGGTGGGTGGCCATACTGAGTAGAAGGCCCGCACGCTCGCGTCGACGTCGTAAGCGATTGTTGACGGCTGCCGGCGCACGGGCGTCCGGTGCGTTGGGTAGGTATCATGTTTGTACATAACAGGGGTGAAGTGGCCCTCGATCGCACTGTAGTGTGATCGTCAGGGGTAAGTTGCAGTTTCCATCGAGGGCGGGCACGCACGGTCTATGCCATTCGTTACATTGGATGGGATAGCGCGTCGCCGGATTTGGTGCGGCGTCGCTTCGATGCAGACGTAAGCGGTCGACGGCAATTCGTGCTTGTGAGGCCCATGCAACGGACCCATTTCGTAGGACACCTTGTCGGTTTCATGTCTGCAGATCCCAACGGGAGTCGTGGCTGTCAATCAAGTCCTGTTACAATCGACGCCGTCGCAACTCCGTTAGCTTAGCTTACACGCAAACGATGCATTGCGACGACTCACCTCAATTCCGCTAGTGTACGCGCCGAATCCAACGATGCGCCTGGCCGGTTCAGCCCATCGCTAATGACGGGACCGGCCTTGCCACGGCGTCGGGGGAGCGCCATCTGTTACCGTGTGTACTGACAAATGGGCTGGACCGGCGTGCGCCAGCACGGTGAAGAAGGCGGCCGTCATGCCCAATCTCAGCCCCAATCACGGCGGCGTCCTGGTGCATTGCGCACACATTCGCATATTCCTTCATGTTAGAGTGCCAATGTCATAGGGCCGGTGGCCTCCGACAGAGTGGACGCACTTACGCTCAAGCGAGGGACACAGCCGCAAGAGCGTGAGGTTGGCCGCCGAACGCCGCGTCGGATGCGATGCAACCGTGACCAAGCCTCGGTGAGCATGCCACGTCTAGCCAGCTGTCCCTCAAAAGTGTCTTACTGGTTTTCAACAAATTGTGAACGTACACCAGCACATTATGGGCGTCAAGACTATAGATACTGACTGACCTCTGCCAACCTCTTGAAGGTCTACAGTTCGCGGAAGGCTCCAAGAAGGTGTCGAACTTGAAGTTGTTTGACAATGTTTGTGGACGCCACGTGAAGTGCTATAGAGTAGGCGCCGGATCACTACGTTCGGCGGCCTCAGCGCTCACTGAGATAGGATGTCCTGTAACTCTTACTTTGCTTGATGCCTTACAATTACTCGACGAAAGACTAGAACTTACGCCTACGTTTCTTCATGTGCCTACGAAGACAACAGGTTGCCACTGAATGGCTCAGCTCGCAGGCAACCGACGGGTGGCCAAGCGGCGGCTGCGAGCATTCATTCTGACGCGGGCAACGGCAAATAGCGATATACATCACCGGGTTGCGGACGGTGGTCGTATGGCCGTGAACGACCATCGCGCACCAAAATCCATTGACCGACTTCGACGTATGCAGCGACTTCACCGGGCCAGAAGAGGCCAAGTCGCCGCCGCGGCGAACAACGGGCGTCCTAGCGAGGCTCAGGCGAGTCGTTAGCACGATGTCCTCTAGATGCACGGCGTACTGACGGTCCTGCACCGGGGGCCACGGACGATTATATTACAGTGCGATCGAGGGCCACTTTATCGCTGTTATGTACAAACATGAGACCTACCCAATGCACCGGACGCTCGTGTGCCGGCAGCCGTCAACAATCGCTTACGACGTTGGCGCGAGTGTGTGTGGGCCTTCTCCTCAGTATGGCCACCCACCCTCTCTCCCATGAAACCGACAATGTATCCGCCGAAATCCGTCCGTGCAGCAAGCATGGGCCTCACAAGCACGAATTGCCAAGGACCGCTTACGTCTGCATCGAAGCGACGCCGCACCAATGCCGGTGAAGCACTCTACCATCCAATGTAGCGAATGGCATAGGCCGTGCATGACCGACACCATTGGATACTGCAACTTAGCACGTCTGATGCGAGTCTGTGCTGGTCATGCGCAATGACACGGCACCGGCCTTGCCATGGGTCTCGATAGCCACCATTTCCACCAGTGGAAGTGAAGACTTCAACGCAGGGAGGCAAAATGCGTAGGTATAAAATGTTCGACATGCATCCACATCCCTCAGCTCAACAGCAGCACTCATCCGCCTCCAATCCCCAGTCTTTCCACAAACCTCTCCAGGTGTGTTTATCTACTTCATACTACTCCCGAGTAGCTTCTGACCAGTGGACGGATTCAGCCACCTTCACGATGAAGTTCACCGCTGCTTTCGTTGCTCTCGCTGCCTTCGCCGTCAGTCAGGTGTCGGCCAACGCGTCCATCGTCCGCCAGTACAATGCGCTCGGTGCGACCGACCAGGGTGCGCTGCACACCTGCCTCGACAACTACCGCTGGGACAACTGGGTACGTCTTCCGAATTATACCCTTCCCACCTCCAACGGCAGCAACGACGGCGATGGCGATGCTAACAGCGACTTTTTCCCCCTCAATAGGACGGCCAAGACTGCGGCGGCCGCGGCTGGTTCAAGGGCAGCCACAAGTACAAGAGCCCGACGGACTGCTACGATGCGTGCGCGGGCCTGCTCGTTCAGGCGATCAACCAGGGCGCGTCGGATGTGGAGTGCGACGACTTCGAGGGGAGCGCGAGGTGCTGGATGGGTTTCCACTGAGCCGGATCCGCCTAAGTAGTTTCCACTGATCGGGATTCGTTCTGCTATTGTCTGTGCTTAACCCCACGCATTTTGATTAATCCCTCAGTCTGCCGCTGACTTGTGATTGCGACACGTTTTGAGCTCTCGCCACTTTTGCACTTTGAGACGCATGAGCAGATCGCTCAGAGTTGCTCCTTCTCATGTCTGACAGTGAAGTCCCAGATCGTCCAAGCTGTCGGCGTACGCCTAGTCACATGACAGGCCTTCGAATAATCAACTTAGTCCATCCAAGGATTTTTGGATTTAGGTCATCACACACAAGTGAACTCAGAACCGCTCGAGGAGAGTTAATCCAGCCAAGCCCAGACGTACCGCTAATTCATAATGGACAGATATAATCCAAACCGATAGTAATGCTCCAGAAGTCAAAACACCCTACTCTGAATCCGCCCCATCTTCATCCCCGAGTTCATCCTCGCCCTCATCCTGGTCCTCCGATTCGTCACTGCTGGCATCCTGGATCGTCATGAGATCGTTCAAGCTGGGATTCCCAAACCCCGTGAGCATCATCTCGGATGATATAGCCGCGTGCAACGCACCAATGTACGAACGGCCGCATGACTCTTGCGACGTTGGCCAGCTCGTCACTGAAGTCAGCGGAGAGTACCTGCTTGTCTGTGAACCTGTAGGTTGCCGCAAGTCAGGGGTGACTGCGAGTTCCAATGGGAGGTCGTCTTACTTGTGCACGACCGCAAAAGAGCGGCACTTCAATAGGTCGATGTCCCTGAAAATGTAACCTCGTTAATATCGTAGACGGCATACCAGGAGATACGACACTAACTTGTGGGTCTTGTCGACACCCTTTGGCGCGACCTTCAGCTCGTCATCAAAACCGAACACGTTCTGGCGAATGCCTTTGGGATGAGGCTTAGCGGGTCCAAACAAAGCCTCGAATTCTGGTGCGGAGATGACGCTTCGCAAGCGTCGTGTAGAACGGAGAAGGTTGTTTCTTGACAAGGCAAGATGGTCAGTCAGCGAGCGGGGAACATGATAGGGAAGGGCCTCACCGGATGGTTTGGAGTTCGTTCTTCCCGGGGCACCATGAACCCGCAGCAATCAAGCTTTCGCCGCTGGGTTTGACTATACTCGTCGTCACACAGTCAGTGAGGAGCCACACAACGTGACTGATCACTTACCGGCTCTAAACAAGCCGCGGTGAGAGTGATCATATTAGTTGACACGAGATTCCAGCCAAAACCAAAGGCGCACATGTGGTCTACCAGCGGTTGATCAGCCCGGTGTCTGCGAACAATAACCTCATAAGGAGTGGACTTACAGGCAGCGAAGATTCCTTTCCGCCCGCTTCGCGAGAAACTGGCAGAGAATCCCGTCTTGTATGGAGTTTTGTCATTACTAAACCGAACCTGTGATAACGTTCAATTGTGAGCTTGATGGTCGTCGAGAGCTGAGAAATCCCGCTGACGTCGCGATATATCCGATGTATCACGTCTTTTGGTGGAAGATGTGGGATTTGAGGGTCGACTTCGACCAGGAGATCGGTGAAGTGCTCGACAAACGCCTTCCATTCACTTTCGGCGAGACGGTATACAGGTTCTGTAACTATGTTATACGAGAGCTTCGCGAACGTGGAAATTGAGACATACCATGTAGTTTAAACCTAAGGAAAGTCGCCCCAATCTGAACACGCGAAGGACGGAACGAATTGTCGGAACGCACCATTCTCGGTCGTTGCACTCTGGTTTCTTGAGCTCCGCGAGGAAGTCGAGAGTATTCTTCGAGATTTGACCAGGAGGCACTGATATATTATACGCTTGTGCTCTTGAGAATGATTGATGGCGCCATGCCACTTACCTCTCCCCGTTTTAGGGGCTTGGACCACAACACCGACAACCTCTTGCCCCTCTGCTAGATCTAACTCCGAGTCTGACTCTTCATTTTCGTCATCCGGTGTAGTCTTGCGCTTCTTGCGAGGCGCAGTGCGCTCCTTCCTGGGCTTGGGTTTTTCTGTCTTCTCATTTTCCTTCCGAAGGGACGGCTTCTTCGTTAGAGAGACGACGCGCTTTCGCTTATTACTCTTCGTGTTCTCGGCATTGTCGTCCGAGTCCAATGCTTCACTGTCCAAGGACTCTACCTCTGAGACGTATTCTTCGAGTTCTTCGTCATCTTCGGCCTCAGATTCACTCGTGGCGACTGATCGAGCTTTCGTTTTCTCAGGCTTCTTCGCCGCCCTCTTGGACTGAACACGCGTTTTCGATGACGCAGCGACTGCTGCTGAGCGCGTCGTTGCCTTTGACCTCGTAGAGCGTGATGCCATTATGAACTGCGTAATCAAGCTTGGCGATAACCAGAAGCTAGTAGGGCGTCTTCCAAGGGCAAAAAGAACGATGTGGGGGTGGCCAAACAGTGTGGGGCTTAGTAGTGTGACAAGACGCGTTGTGGGCGCCAAGGTCGCGTATCACGTGAGACGCGATTCATTAGCGGCAAATATTTGAATTTTGCCACCATGCCACGCGTCTGATCCGCCACAAGGCGACCGCGACGCGAGCTCGTTGCAACGACACGCAACGCTCACAGAAACCACGGAAATATCAGTCTATTGTCTTCATCGTCTGAGGCGCGTGACACGAGCTGTGTTGTGGATTGCAGGTGCGTGGCGTCTCACCTCGTAGGAGTTACCACAGCGTCCTGTACGAGTCAAGCCTTGTCAATTCGTTCCTACTCTCCTTGGAGGAGACGACGCACAGTCTGGTATTCAGCGGACGTTGTCTGGATAGTCTGTGAAGCCCTCCATTCCCGAGAGGGTGCACGTACATCTCGTCATGAAGGAGATCTGCCGCCCTTTGCAGACTTTCAGTGATTGGCGCGAGCTGGTCTCCGTGGTGCGCGATGCCCTTCGAGGTGAGCATGGACCTACTCTATCACGCCATCTTGAGGCTAACATGCGTGTAGCTCATCAATCGGCATGGGAGGACCACGGAATTCTCCATCGCGACATCAGCGTCGATAACATCTTCATCTACGAGAGGCCTCACTCTGGAGTAACCGGCCTGCTCGCCAATTGGGATAAAGCCAAGCGGCGCACACTCGTCCTCAACCCGACGACTCTCGAATCTTCTCGCTCGGTATATATCCCACACCACGCCGATCATTGCGAAGCTGATCGATGTACTGTATAGGGTACATGGCAATTTCTCTCCGCCGGGCTCGTCACCTACCCAAACAAACCACACGTCCTCTCCGACGACCTCGAGTCCGTCATACACATCCTCAACTGCCTCGCCATGAAGCACCTCCGCACGGACCACTCGCGCAGTCCTGAAGCTCTTACGCAACTCATGGAGGATATCTACGATACGCGGCTCGACACGGGCGAAGGCGGCCACTTCAAGTGGTTGTACGTCCGCTCAGGGTCTGGCTTCAAGTTCTTCGCGCATCGGCATTCCCGAAAGTATCCTTTCATAGCCCTTCTGGCTGAGCTCTCTAAGCTATGTCGGCTTCAGTACGAGCGGCTCACCCCTGAGGACGTTATCGAAAGCGCAGAGAAGGGCACATTGGAAGAGCTATTCTCTGTCGCGGCGAGCAGGATACCTGTGGGATCGGCGCTGCCGCTGCGCACAGGCCCGCACGTCCCTTCGAAATCTCTTACCGGCCAGAATTCGGATGTACCCCCTCTCAACAACCATCATGCCATCCTCACTGCCTTCGACAGAGCCCTTGAGCAAAAGGAATGGCCTGTGATGCAGAAACTGGAAGACCAGGTTTCCGGCTATTGAACTTCATCGCCGCCCTTTTATCCGACGCTCATCAACCTATCTTACACTTGAACATACGAGATTCTTGGGGGTTGAGATTATGCCATACGGGTAAACACTTGAGACAGAGTAGTCGAGCTGTGTATTCATAAGCACGGCGAATCAATCGCGAAAGGATGCAGCTAGGATAAGTGAATGCGTATGCGAATAACGAATGTGATGCAATAGCACTACTATACAGGAGGTTGATTGTACAAAGCATGGTGAGATAGATAAGTGCAAGATGTGCAAGTGGAATGACGAATATCAAGTGACGAGAGGTAGGTTATACAGTGGTACAGCAACAGACCGCGGTCATGCATCTTGGATATCGATTCTAACGAAGAGCGTCGAGAAGAGGTACTGTGAGAGTTGCCCGTCATGCAGGGGAAGGTGCCGATAACCTAGAACATCATCCATATCAGATATTTGTTTGAGTGCTGTGAGCGACAAGCGAACTCACCCAGGTTCAAGCTGCCCAGACTGGCGCAGTAGACAGCAAGCGGTTCATCGTCCTCCTTGTTCTCCTGCTTGACTGAGAACCGGACGAACACCAGATCCTTCATGTCGCCCACCAAGTCAAATGGCAGGCAAATCTGCTGCTCCCATATCGGGTTGAAGCCGTTGTTCTTGACAACCCCCGTCCGGCACGTCACCGTGCGCGCGGACGTAGCAGAGACTGCCGTGGCTGCCGTAGTAGGCGGAGAGTATGCATCTGCAGTATTCTCGGGCAGGAACGGCGAATGCGTCCAGTCAGGGATGTGTATGGACACCTCCACGAACGGGTCGATGACGGACTTGTCGATGATCTCGCGGCCCTGCGAGTCCTTGGGCCGTGGGAGCTGTTGCGCGGAGATAACGGTGATGTTCAGGAGGTGGTTCGTCCTCTGCGAGAGCAGACGCTTGTCGGCGTTTCGCAGCGCCAGCGGCTTTAGCACGTAGCCCGCACGTCCGTTGCGCTGGAACATCGCGTGGTTGATCATGTAGCCAAGATCTACAAATCATATTAGACAAGGAACGCTTCGAAGTCAAGCATGATATAGATATACCGAACGTCTGCCAGTTGATCGCAACCAACTGGCATCCAGCAGACCAATATCGATGCGGCTCGTAGTTCGTCGAGCCAATGCGCGTTCCCTTGGGATATGTCCGAACGAGGTGGGTCTTGTTATGCTTGATGAGATCCATCATGCCCTGCTTCAAAACCTTGTTCGCCGTGTTCTCCGAAAGCGAAAAGACGTGCTCGGGCGCATACTTCTCCTTCTTGTTCAGGCCGCGGCACTTGACGCCTACGGTGTAAACCAGTAGCGCAACGAGCTCCATCGACATCTTGACCTTTGGCGGTGCGGGCGGGGGAGGAGACTGAGGTAGCGCGCTGGGAGAGTTAGGAGATCGTACACGGCTGAGCGTCGCGCGAGCTTTCTTCATCTCCGATTTCAGGTCTGCAGCACGTCAGTACGATGTGTACTCCATATAAACAGTCGCTCGTACCTTTGATGAGCTCCTTCTCATGCTCACGCGCATTCCGCCATTCCTGCTTGATTTCGCCCCCGAGGTCCGAGTCAGAGGCCGATGTGTCCGTAGTGGACGACTCGGTGTCGACCGTGAGCTCCTTCTCGGTCAACCCCTGCTTCTCAGAGACATAGAGGTTCTTCGCCTTCAACAATACGCGCCCTTTGAGGTCTTCCGGGCTAGGTAGGTCCACGATGGTCGGGCGTCCCTCAACAGGAGCATACACGAGTGCCTCCCCAAACACCTCCTTCATGATCCCGACTAGCTGCTCTTGCTGTGGCACGGAGCAGTGAATCTCCGCCGAGATGATGATTGGGTAGGGGGACGCCACGAAGGCGTACTTGGCGATCGCGATACACGCATCACGCACAGACACCTTCGACGTGAGTGTCTTGCCGTGATAGACCATTGGCTCGACATCGCCATCGTAGATATCCACTATTGCATCTCAGCTTATGCACAGATAAGACAGGCTGTAGAGATGACTCACATTCTACGCTCCGGCATGAGTGAAGCAAAGCCCGGATGTATCCTTCGATGGTGCTTTCGCCCACAAGTTGGTGGCCGACGAGATAGGTATTATGGGAAGAGGAGATGTAGTATTCCGGTAGGGGTCTAGTCATGTCATGGTATATACGCCCATGCTGGTCGGCAAAGGCAGAGTTGTCTGCAGAGAGAAGGAAGGCGGTGAATCCACTGAGGGACATGGTCACTGTATCCACTGAGGGCGCGGGCGCAGCGGAAGTGTCTGCTGCTGATGTAGAGGACGGCGGAGGAGGACGGTGGTCGCTCGACTGCTGGTTGCCGGTAGTGACAGACCGCACAGCCAGGTCGAGCGAGGTCTGCGGAGGAGAACTTGGGGGTTTGGCGCTGTTCGGATTAGACGCGTAACGCAAGAAAATGTGCTCGAGCTCAGCACGGCTGAGAGATGACTGTATTCAAGTCAGGACGGGTGCCATAATAATGCACAAAAAACTAACCTTCTGGGTGGTCTGCATAAACTGCTCGAACGCAGAGAACGTCATTTCATCACTGCCCTCCGAAATCTTCTTGTACAGTCTGTCAAGCTCGGGACGAGATTTGAGGGACTTCACGAAACGCTTGAAATCGGTGAAGTCAAGGTATCCGCGCTTCTGAGTGTCCGCTTGCTACACCAAAACGTCAGTCATCGTAACATATTCGGGAGCGAACTGACTGCGCGTACCTGGAATCGCCGCAGGAGGTCTTCTCGTGAAGGATTGATGTTCAATCGCCTACACAACCGCTCTACGTCGTCGAAGTCTAACCTCTGGTCCTGTTCATCGTCCGATCCCTTCCACAGCTGCTTCTCCCATACCGCCTGGCGCATATCGGGGCTTCCCAAGCCGTTCATGAGCTGTTGGCGGATCGCATACAGTCGATGCAGAGTCACGTCCCACAACTGGAAGATTTCGCGCGTCGCCGCAATGAGGTGCAAAGTCTTGTACCCGCCGTCGAGGACATACACGATCGTGAGCCACTTGTCTTCGTACTCTTGGGCGAGCTGGAACTGTTCACGATAGTAGCGTGCGTCTGCGCCTTCGCGGAGCTCTTTGATGTTCTCGATCGGGACTGTGCACAGCAGCGGGGAAGGCCCATCAGTCATGATAACCCCAATACAATCGCAAGCATGGTGTACTCACTGACTCGCAGCTTCTTCGACTGCCAGATGATCTGTCCCTGGTCCGGATCTACTCTGAACATATACCGCTTCTGCTTCTTAGCAGACACCTTGAGCATCGGGACGCCATACTGCAAGATCGCGGGGACGGTAACATCGGAGGATGTAGACGGCTGCGCGACGGGCGTGGGCTGCTGTTCCTGCTGCGCTATCTGCACTTCCGCAGCGGATTCGGGCTTTGACGACATCCTGGCGAGCGGGGGAGAGGTGGGTGGGGAGAAAGGGGCGTTCGCGCCCGGCGAAGTAGTAGTGACAGAGTGGGCGTGATGCACGCGTGGTCGCGTGGAGAGGACTTCGCTCTGGGCGCGGCGGTGGCTCGTCCGCCGCTTCACCCAGACGACGGGCGAGAGCGTGAAGGACGGCACGGCGGGCTGCTGCTGCTGCTCTGGTAGAGGCTCGGACGCGCTCCCGCGGAGGTGGTAGACGGGGGGAGAGGAGGGAGAACGCTTGAAGCTCGCTCTGCGCGCAACGCTCGTACCGACGTCCTTGACCTGCCCTATCTTCCGCTTGATAGTTCCGCCTATACCGCCTCCGTACGACCGACTCCGTTGCAGAGAGGCCCCGCCGACGTTCAGAGTGCTGCCGTCGTCGTTGGGCATGGTGCCCGCAATGGCGGGGACGGGTTCGCCCTTTGTGGTGAGCAGGTTGGGTGCGCGGCGCAGCTTGCGCTGGAGCGAGGTGGGCTCCGGTGACAGCGTCGACGTCATGTCGTGCAAGCGGTGTCTAGACGTCTAGTAGAGGTCGCCAGCGTGCGCTATGCTCATCAACCACAGCGGCAGGCAGAGACGGAGGGAAGAGTGTCGCGTCGGCAGAGGTTGGGTGCTAGGCTCTAGTACTAGTGCGAATTTAAAGTAGTCACTCAGGCAGTCGGTCCCGGACGGCCCTGTTTCAAAATTCGGACCAAGGCGATTCAGGTTCTCATGCTATTTAGCCTAGGCGCAAGCGGCGCAGGTAATTCATGACCTCGGGAAGTGGGCGGGGCGGTGGGGGGTTGTGAGAGCAGTGCACGAATGGTGATGGGAGGAGGCAACCTGCGCGCATCGCACTCATCCGCCAAGCCCCGGGTCTGTTCGATGCCAACGACTTTCGTGGCAAGGACACGCGTGTATTCGATACAGAGCAGACATTTCCTACGCCGTCGAACAATAGCACAGGAGTAACGGCCGGAACTGCGTTGACTTTGCGACCACAAAAAGTCGTGGTGGTCGGGAAGCCGCCTCAATTAGTGGAAAAGTCAGACGCCCCGCAGCGTAAGCTGCTCACGATGCCACGAAGGATCCAAACGCTCATGCCAAGATCCGACATGAACGTTAACAACACGGTCGCCGTTGGAACGTGCGCGACGCGTCAAACAAGAGCGTTTGTAGTGACTTCTTCATTGCTGACCACTTTCTACTGGAGGTGGCGCGCGTCAAACTAATCGAACACCGCTCGAGACATATTACGGTAATGGACCCTCCACGCAAGACGGAAATGAGGGTGGACGAACCAGAAAGCTAGCGTCTACTAAAAAGCATCTGCGTACATTATTAAACACAAACACAGCAACCAAGAACGATAACAAACGAGACGGAGCAAAAAGACGGACGTGTGGGGGAAACCTTCAGCACTTGATGAAGTTCCCCACGATGAGCGTGGGGATGCCGTACGGGTCCCGACGAATCGTGAACGAGAAGCAGCAGCTGATGAAGGCCTCCTCGTTGAGTGGCGGCTGCGAATCCTTGGGGCGCGCCGGCGTAGTCGCACCTGACGAAGGGAGGAGAGGCTTGTACCGGAGCACGCACGACGTCAGTACTGCCTTCTGGTTCGAATCGAACGCGACGTTGCCATATTTCTGGTCACGCAGCAGTGTAAGATTCTTTCATATTACGGTTCAGTCAATGACCGGAAACGCACCTCCCAGTAGTTTACTGCCGAGTCTTCAGCCATGAGCTCGTAGATGCATGTCCGGCCCTGCCACCCAACGTGCACTCAGCCATCGCACTGTAACAAATTTTGAAGATTGGGAACGTACGTCGCGCAGCATATAGCCGTCAACCCCGACGAGCTCAGCGAACTCCCGGTTTGCCTTGTATATCTCGCCTGTTCGGCGCCACAGGCAGGCTGGGATAGCCATCGCAGAGAAGACTCGATCATAATCTAGAAGGAGGCGTTCAAAGGCCTCCTCTATGAAAACCAGGTCCTGCAGAAAGGTTAGCCCGTCGGCTGGACCTGCCCCATGCGCACGATGCGTACTATGTCAGTCAGCGACTCCGACTGGGCGATAGCCTGTGCACCGCGGTTAGCCGCGCTCAGTCAACGTTGTCGGAGGCTCACTCTGAATTTGGGGCGGAGGACGGACAATGGCTGGAGGATCTTCTGCTTAGATTCCTGCGAGACACTAGCAAAGCCCAGTCAGAACGGCAGTTCAGAGTAAATCTCGTGAACACCTACTTTTTGTCCATCCAACGCGATAATCGTGCATAGCCCTTCACGTAATTGTAAGGCTTGAGCAACCCGGCCTCGTACTTGCTCCGGATGACCATGTTCAGGCGCTCATTACGCGAGCCCGAGGCTTGATCGGCAGCTGTTAAAAAGAATCTCTCCGTTTTCGACGGGGCTGGTAGTACAACAGGGGCTGGTTCTTCTGCTGGCTTCTCTCGGTCGGAATCTGGGGGTTGTGATGGTGCTGCCGTAGACGTAGTTGCGGGAGTAGGTAAAGGGGGCTGAGCGATGTACGGATTGTCGACACCAAGGGAAACAGTATTGGCGTAGGTTGGACTTGACATCAAAGAGGGAGTTACGGCTGGTTGACTGAAGAAGGAGCCGTCGTCTAATGACTCCAGGAAGTCACTGAAGAACATAAAATTAGTCAGTAAGCACAAGTGCGATCATGCAGAAGCACGGCTGTATTCTTTCATGCTGCAAGAACAGGGTTATTGCGGGCAAATTGCCCACACTGCATGCGAAGCGGAGTGGGTTCCACGACAACAGCACGTTTGAAACCCATCACTCCACGCTACAGTACAACATACGAGCCCTCTATCTGGAACACATGGCGCCTACGTGGTGTAACCAGGTGACGATAACGCGTGGGCATGGACGCCTCATGTCGTCGGAGAAACGACTGAATCGTGCCCGTACGCTGGGCGTTGGCGCCAAAGAACTGCAGAGCGCGCGCAGAGATAGCCTTATACGTCACTCTCAAGAGCCTCGTGCGGGAACTACGAAGGCGTCCATCTGCCTATACCGGTGCTCGCTGCAGAAGCATAGATGATCAAGGGGAAGATATGTCCTCGCATTCATCATCCATGTCAGAGTGAGTCAAGCAAACAAGCGTTCGCGAGGGCGAAACACTGGTAACGATCGTGAACTTGCTCATGTCCCGAAAACTTCCGGAAGCAGCAGCACATTGAACTGCACCATGGGATAGAATACGGCGATGTATGTGGATCGCGCATGGCCTTGGCCGCCAGGAACATACTAGGCGCAGGTCACGAAGTGGAAGGATGTCACTTACGAGAGCACCGAGAACTCATTGCTCAAAGTTTCCGGTGGGTACATGAACCCCCCTTGGGCCATGCTCATGCCCATCCCAGGCCATGTTGCGTTCATAGGGGTCGCGATGGGTACTGCGCCGTATTGCGCTCCTGGGTGAACGAGGAGGCGTCGGCGAGCGGATGGAGGTTAGACGAGTGTCGCTAGAGATGGGGGCAGAAGCAAGGACACTTGCCGGGCATACCCCTCGCTACGTCTATAGGAGGACTCGTAATAGACGAAGCACCAGCGCTCCCAGAGGTCTTCTCCTTGGCCGTAGTTCGCCGTTCGTCGTGACAGAGGTGTCCAATCTCACGTTTGATACTGAGGTCGCCGCAGTACGGGAGGCGCGAGGTGAGCGCGCTGGACTCGAGACTTTCAGGAGGGAATGCGGACTACACACGCACCAGCGTTGACACGGACGGCCTTCATCACAGGTCATATGGCTCCGGCGACAGTAAAGGCACGCATGGTTTACTTTCCTCCGTTTTGTTCCCTTCTTGCGCTTGCCCGTGCCGTCGTCGGTGTCGTGCTCGCCTGGGCCACTGGCGGAGTGCTCGACACTCTGCTGGCGCGAGCGGTCGGCTGAGACGTTGTCGGGAGCAAGAGAGGGTTCGGCGTGAGCCGGGTCCGTCGTAAAGCTCGCCATGGTCCACCTGTCGGGCGCGGTCGGGGAGGAAGAAACCAAGTTCAGAATCCTTCTGGCGATGCTCCTCAATCAGCCTGGATCTCTTGGCGTAAGCACTGGGGATACTTGCAAACTAAAAGCCACTCACATATGCCCCGTGGCTGAGTTGGTTACAGCGTCCGACTGTTATGATGACATCGGAAGGTCGTGAGTTCGAGCCTCACCGGGGCAGTTCCTTTTTCCTTCTGTGCTCTAGCCTCAACCAGCGGACCCACAACTTCACTCGGGCCACTAATCACTGCAGCCTGCCATACGATCACCCACGCATGTTGGTACAATGTTGGCCGGTTCAACCAAGAGCATCACAATGCATCTCCGGTGAGCATGACAAACATTTCACGCCTCAGCTTCGGGCACTGACCTTCGGATGCAGCTCAACAGCTTATCCATCCAATACTTAGCAGGTTACAATCCTATGCCCGAGCCCGGGCTGATCTTCACGACGGCAGTATATAAATGAATGCCCCCGATGCCCGCTAAATTGCAGCGCACGCACTGAATCTCGTCGTACGTACGTTGATCGACCATTCTTCTATTCGCGAGGAGGCGCTTACGGTGACTTAGCAATTAACACAGATATCGAAGCTATTCACAGATGTCCAACAAGTCGAGGTCCGTTGTCAACTACAGCTGCAAACGGATCACCTACCACACATCGCTCCCATTCAGCGAAGTCAGGGCTCGTCTGGATAGAGCTCTCAACAAGTCTGAAGCGAGCATACAGGCCTCCAAGGTCCTATACGAGACCAAAACCAAAGCCGAGTTTGAGAGCGGCTTAACGGCTCTCCTCGCTGGCCGCGACTTCATGTACGTACAGATCTCTCTGTGACGATGCCGTAGACAAGGTGCCGATAACTCTACTTCGCGACAGATTCCTCGCCGAGCTCGTGCACCACCCTTGGGTGAGAACGTACACAGAATCCCCAGACATACCGCAGGCTGTTGTCTACACGCTCGGGAACCCGTTCTTCGGCCAATCTGTCTTACGCCGCGCTATGTGGATGGGCCTCCACGTACCCGAGAAGCTTTTGCTCCTCGAAGATCCAGATGGCAACGGCACCACGATCATCTATGACGAGCCCGCGGACATTATCCCGGTGCCTGCCGTCGAGGGGCAAGCGGTTGACGAGGACCTATACAAGTTTACTGTAGGGGTGGGGGAGAAGATACAGAAGCTCGTAGAGAGCTTGATCGTCGAATGAACGGTGGTAATGTGTTGAAACGCAGCCCGTTGTGTTTGCATGCAGGATAAGAGTGGATCCACCGCGATGTTGAGCTAATTGCCACGCGGACAAAGGACTTATTCAGTCCTTCTCAGGGCCCGAAACCTTGTGTTGCACGAATCGAATACATACAATACATGTCATAGCAGCCAGCGGCATTCGCAAGCGACTCGTTCTTGAGTAGCCTCCGGGGCGGTGTAGTCAAAAGGAGTAAGGGAATCATTCGATCATAGCAATGTTACAAGGGTATGGTACCAGGTAAGAGAGACGGCGCACGATGCAAACGATAAAGCGAAGCGGAGGAAAGGGAACGAAAGAAAGCGGAGGAGATAAATCAAGCGCGAGTGAGACTGAGCACCACGGGGCGTAAACCGAGCCTTCCAAAGCATATCCGTCACAACGTCGTTACGTTCATCAGTTACTCACTTCGGCGGAGGAGACGGTGGGCCTTCCAAGCAGTGTAAGACAGGCAGCTAATGATATGCGTACATATGACTTACCGAAGAGGCCAGAGCGGGGCATGATATGATCAGAAGGAAGAGGTGCGGCGGGCGTTCCAGGGATTGGCGCGGGGGATAGCAGTGGATTGGCTGCAATGCATCACATATGAGTGTACAATATCGGCAATGCCACAGAATGAGCTTACGCTTCCACTGCGCCCAAGCAGGTACATTGACGGGTTCAGGGGCGGCAATAGCAGGAGGAGGCGGAGGAGGCGCCTGAATAGCCTTGGCCTTGGCCTTATGACGACGTTCTTCACGCTTGTGCACCGTGCGCCATGCTGGGCGCGCAGGTATGCCGTCGTCAATCACACTGGGTGGCGCAGGCGGCGGAGGAGATGCGGGTACGGGAGGCTCCTCATGCTGTCTCAGACGTTCAGAAAGGACTGATTCCAGGTGTGTTAACACATACCTTCGGGGCCCAGTCGGGTGTGAACTCGCCACCAGCACCATGTTTGGACTTTACGGCCATGAGTTCTGCAATCTCGCTTACCGCAGTTACGAGAGGGATCAGAATCTCGGAGGACCGTGTACGATCGAGACATGGTGAAAGACCTACTATTGTAGTTGCCGCCGCTCGTCCCTGAGCTTGCCTACCTCAGCGAGGAGGACGCGGACCTCGCTCGCGAGTGCCTTGCTGAAGTCGTTCAGATACCTGCGGAAGCAGCAGACCGCGCAAGGTGATCTTCCGTCCTCCGAGCAATGTCGTGCGAGGGTGTGCGTACTTTGGAGGAGCCCCGTAGTTTCCCTTCTGCGACGACATGTCCGATCCTAAGTTTGCGCAATTCTAGCGTATATATTAACACGAAGCAACAGTCTCGAGCGGTGGCGAGGGAGGAGGCACAGGGCGATAGTGTTCCGTGAAGGCGGAGGGCAAGCCGGTGCTTTTATATCGGGCGTCTACGCTGCCACGGACGAACACGACCACTGCCACGAGGCCTGCAGCGCCCATATCCGACCCACCACGCCGTTCGCAGGCTCTCGAACTTTTCCACCTACTACCCACAACTTCACACATCTTCGAGACACGCGACGTTTGTGTCCGTCCTTGGGTGCTCACGGTATAAATAAGACGGGTAAACGCAAGGAACATAGGCTACAAGTACACTGATGGAGTCGGTCATGAACGAATAGCTACACAGTAGTGAAAGTACGATAAGAGGCATGGGGGAAATGGGGTAAGTGCGAGAAGAAGGAGGCGACAAGAAAGGGGAGAGGGAGGGTAACGGTGCGGAAGATGGGGCAAAGCGATATCATGTCGTAAGAATGTATCTGACTGGACGTGAGCGAGAGCGGTTGCAAATGCCACTATGTCCACGTCTGTGTTCAGATGCCGAGGAAGGTCGAGATGTAAGCTGTGAACCGCGCAAAGGGCGCCTTCTTCGTCTTCTTTTTCTTCGGCTGCGGAGAGAGTTGAGCAAACTACTCATGAGGGTGTGCACAAAGACCAGGGACACATACCGTTGGCGCGGAATCGCCATTTGCCACACGCTTCGCGGCCGCGGGACTCGAAGAAGGCTGGGAGGACTCCACGGTCGGAGAGGACGTCGCGCTGTCGGACTGCGGCTTGCCGTTTGACTTCGGCAGCTCGATGCGCTGAGGTTCTGTTTGCTTCTGCGCCTTGCTGTCCTCGGCAATGTGCTCTTTAAACCACTAGTTTGCACGGACACATCAGCAACTCACGCCACTGAGATCTCATGGGTGAGATGTGGACGAACCTTGGCTACGAATTTACCCGAATCCTTCGGGTAACGTTTCTGAGTATCGTAGTCGACGTAGGTCAACCCGAACCGTGTAACGTAGCCATCCGCCCTAGAATCCCACATTAGTACTGGTTCAGCAGACCAGAGACGGACAATATGTACCATTCGAAGTTGTCAAGGAGACCTGTAAATTAAAGCGGAGAATTGTTAAGGAAAAGAGAGCGAGAAAACTCAGTGGCAAGACTTACTCCACGCAAAGTAGGCTCGAATATCGACGCCATCCTCATTGCGCGCGGCAAGTATCGCCTCGGTGTTACCCTTGAAGTACTGCACTCGGTCATGATCGGCAAGGGCTTGTTCTAGGGGCATGGCGTTCTCGTCCTTGACAGCGAAGCCATTCTCCGTCACGCTGCGAACGATCAGTAAGGGCCCTATATCTGCACGGGGACGGGACTCACTAGATGGGGTGCTTGTATCGCTGGGGGAAAGGAGTGAGTACGATGTTGCCCAATTCGAGAGAAAAGCGCGCATAGCTACCTTCCACAAGTAGTTCAACAGCTGACGGAACCCTTCTGGGTCTGCAAAATGTGCCCGAAGATCGTTAGCGGTCAGATGTCGGGGACGCATAAACACGGATAGCAGGGGAGCACTTACAGTCTTGCAGCCATGCGCAGTGGGCTGGGGGTCGCACGTGTCGTCAGCTACGTAGCGCTGCGAACGAACCGCTTGAAGTACTCACCCTGCGTGCCAAGTTGCGAGCCATCGGGACGAGTGAAGGTGTACTCGGTCTTGCCCTGGAACTCATCATCACCACCCGCCTCTGTTCGCAAAATCCCGATCAGGTTAGTATTGTGCTCGGAGTGTCTCACCCCGGTAACCGCAACGGCAAACGGGGGAGATGGAATACGTGGACTCACTGCAGAGGTTTGTGGTGTACGTGTTCATGCCATAGAAGTCTGACGAGCCCTTAACCACCGCCAGTTCCTCCGTGCTGAAGGTTGGCAAGCGATCGCCCAGCATCGTCTTCATATAGTCCGGATAATATCCGAGGTAGATGGGGTCCTGTCAGAGCGTTCATTGCGCGTCAGTGATACAAGTCGGGTCGTCACGCGGGCAATGCAAGAGCAAGGCAGGTGAGGAGCGGAAGAGAAGGCCTGGGTGGTGGCAGAAGAGAGAGGAAGGATGGCAAGGGCAAACATGGGCGAAGAGAGGAAGGTACTAACCGCGAACCAGCCTGCAGGAAGTTGATCACGATGTCAGCAATACTTCCCAAAAGAGCGAGCCCATTCAGATAGGGCCGCCGGCATAGAAACGTACCGATGGCAACGTCGAGCGCGTTCTGCGCCGCGGCGATGTCTGCAATGCAAAGCAGAGAAAGCGCATGACGTTAGTCGTGTGCCTATCTCACAGAAGACGGCGTCCGGGGCACACCCACTTTCAGGGCTATCATCATAAGGGAGCGCCCAATCGCCATTCAGCGTAATGCCGATGGTCCCTCCCTGTGCAGCTTTGAACTGCTCGCGGTACAGCTTGACCGCGTACGCGTGAGAGAGGATCACGTTATGGCCGACGCTGAGTGGTACGACAAATAGACGAAGTCAGCGAACCGCCCATACGAGAGAAGTGGCGCAACGCACATCCACGGTTCCGTCGAAGAATCGCCCTCCGGGGAACGCGTCCGATCACTTGACCGCCCCGGGGCAAACACTCCACGACCGTGACCCAGGACGGAGATACACCAGGGCTCGTTCATGGTCAGCCTTGAGATCAAGGCATGTGATCAGCATGGAAGGCCGCCAGGATGCGCCGGGAACATGCGTACCAGTACTTTACGCGGTCACCGAACCGCTCGAAGCAGATCTGTCACAAGGCACGGCGCGGAGACGTCAGTGTGTGATACAAGATGAGACGGGAGTGGACGGCAAAAACTCACTTTCGCATAGTTGACGTAGTCGTCCACGATTTCTTTGCTGAGCCAACCGCCATACCGGTCGTACAGTGCCTGGGGCAGGTCCCAGTGGTAGAGGGTCTGGATAAACCGCGGCATAATAAGAAGGCGGTGTATATGGCAGACGGGGAAGTCACGCACCACAAACGGAACAATCCCGCGCTCGAGTAGGGCGTCGATCAGATTCGAGTACCACTGGATACCGGCCTCGTTGACGGGGTCGTTGCGGCCACCGAGCGGAATAATGCGAGACCACGCAATGGAGAAACTAGCCGAGGTCACATTAGTCCACGAAGAAGGCGACGTGTATGTGCACAGCCATCTTACCGGTAGGACTTGACACCATAGTGCACAAGCAGGTCGAGGTCCTCCTGCCACCGCTTGTAAGAGTCGGTGGCCACCTCGCCGTCTCGTCCGTCCAAAGTCTTGCCAGGGGTCTTAGCAAAGTCGTCCCATATCGACTTGCCTCGGCCGTCGACATCAGTGGAACCCTCTATTTGAAAGCTTGCTATAGAGCATGGCAAAAATATTATTACCGATCGAAGAGCGGGAAGAGGCACGCCATAGGGGTCATGGGGTGTCTCAGAAGGGTGCAGGGGAAGACAGCTCACCAGTAGCAAAGCCCCAGAGGAAGTCGCTGGGTAGCTTGTTTGGCGATGCGACTTCGACAGTCATGGTGGTCGGAGGGTGTACGGGAAAGGCGGAGGAGCGCTGCGAACATGTTTGCTCTTAAAGTGTTGGGAGGAACCAATGCCGATATCATCTCTCGAGGGCTTGGAACGGCACATCCGACAACGGAGGACCGAGGATAGTCCGGAGGGGAAACTCGGTCCTCTCGAACGCCAGGCGTGGCGAGTGCGAGCTTTCTTCTCCAGCCCGGGCGTGGAAACCGCACTGTGTTGGATCTTCCCGTGCAGGAATTTTCCCGCAGAACATTGCAGGTACCCCGTTTCCTGTGCTCCAGCCGCCTTGCGTTTCTCCTGCGGGAACAAGATCAGTGGCGAGCAGCAAACAGCAGGCGAAGTATGGAAATTGACTTTATGAGATCCCTGGATACTCCGGAACAGCTCCGGCCAGGGTGCTGTCTGTGCTGTGCCCTCGTCATCGGCCACGGTCTTCCGGCCAAATATCACAATCCTACCTTTCGCGAGGGAAACAGAAACGGGGAGGTCGTCCTGGGTTCGACCAGACGTAGAACCGTTGGGCCGGTACCAGCCTCAGCCTATTCTCGTCCAATCGTCTCGTCCGCCCGTAGCCGGAGCCCGCCCCCTGGATGACTGAGCCTCTCCCCATCCCGCCCACCTCGAACATATCCTCTTCGATGCAGCCAGTGATCAGCACCCTTCACCGCCTGACTGAATAGAGGTGGCGGCCGCTCAAAGAGAGCTAAATCAAAGCATGGACGATAGAGGTCGGTCACCTCGTCTCGCCTGCGCCGAAATTTCTCCGCGTGCCCCTCGCTTGGGCGTCCCATATAACCATCAACATCCCATCATCTCGTCTTCCATCCGATAGGAATTAAAGAGCCTAACACTCACCGCCAACCGACGCGCCTGTCTATTCAACGGATTTTCACAATCAGCCATGCCCGCCAAAGGTGTTGCCATCCTGGGCTCCGGGATATTCGCCACAGAGGGTAAGTCCCCGCCCCTTCAAACTCGGCATACTTCCGGAGATTCACCTTCGTGCTCCTCCATACACCCTCTTTCTCTCTATACTCTTGGCGGGCCACTGCGCGATCAGCTCATCTCCCCGCCATCGCCGTGCTGGGAGACGCCATCGAACTCAAGGCTGTCTACTCGCGGTCTAACAAGAGTGCATCCGCGTTCGCGCGAGACGCGCAGGATGTTCTCAAGCTCAAGAACCCGCTTGACGTATACCACGACGAGGACCCGGCGGTCTCCCTCGACGCACTTCTCGCCAGATCTGACATCGCTGCGGTCATTGTCGTGCTCCCGATCACTGTGCAGCCGGGCGTGATCCTCAAGGCTCTCGCCGCCGGCAAGCATGTTCTGAGCGAAAAGCCAGTCGCTCCGGATGTCGCGCAGGGTCGCGCCCTGATCAAGGAGTACGAAGCGAAGTACAAACCCAAGGGCCTCGTCTGGCGCGTCGCGGAGAATTTCGAGGCCGAGCCTGGGTACCACGCCGCGCGGCGGGTTATCCAGGAAGGCAAGATCGGAAAGGTCACCTTCTACAACGCCCGCGTCGTCAATTATATCGACGAGAACTCAAAGTGGTACAAGACCCCCTGGCGTACCGTTCCAGAGGTAAGCCGTTTGCTGCATGCGCCTGACGCTCATGTGGCCCTCTGAGCTTATCCAATCCATGAATGGCTTCGTGCTGCAGTATCAAGGCGGTTTCCTGGTATGTGGTCATGCCCCCTGATCGAGTGCAGTCCGAGTTCCTGACCGGCCTTCACCGCCGTGCCCCGTCTCCTTGGCACGTCCAGCTCGATGGTGGCGTCGTAAGTTGCCTTCCCCACACGCCCCGGGCTCCTTTCACGGGAGCTCGGTGTCCCTCACGCAAGCCACGCTGACACCTGACTGACCGTTGCTCCGACTCTGAAACTAGCACACCATCGCCGCGCTGCGTGTCATTCTCCCGAGTCCGTTCAAGGCAGTCTCGGCGTTTGCTTCGCTCGCAAAGGACATCCTGCCTCCACACGACACCATCAACGCTATCGTCAAGTCGGAGGACAACTCGCACGGGATCGTCGAGCTGACCTGGGGTGCGCCCACCGCGTCCCGCGCGAGCGAGGCAGGGAACGACATCACCGTCACCGGCACGGAGGGCTGGCTCAAGGTGTCGCGCGCCAACGGAGTTATGCGCGTGTCCGTCAAGACCATTACCCGCGACAAGGACGGGAAGCCGACCGGACAGGAAGCAACTGAGGTGATCGAGGAGAAGGAGGTCGGCATTCAGAAAGAGATCGAGGGCTTCTTGCGGGCAATAGACGGCTCGAATGACGGCGTGGACGACCCGCGCAGCACCCTCGTGGACGTGGCGTTCATCCAGGCGGCACTCAACAGCAATGGCGCGCCGGTCGACCTGGTGGAGCTCGCGAAGGTGTAGCCGGAGAATCCGTCTTGGGGACTGCGGCTGAGGCTGAGGCTGGCGTGCTGGTGAAGTTTTTGGAAGTAGTCTTGTCGGTTGTATCAGTATCCAGTATCCACGCGCATGCGCAACCACGGGGCACTGCACCCGTTTATCCGCGCGTAGGCCATTCCGTGCGGCGCGCCGTGCGATGCGCAGGGAGAGAGCAAGTGAAGCATTGGTAAGGTGCCGATGCACGCACCGTGCTCGCGGACTGCGTGTGCCCGTGGGCGTCATGGCGTGCCGCATTACACAAACTCAAATATCGTCGGGAGCGCGCGCTCGGAGGTATTACGGCAACCCACCCTCAACGCGAGCGCAGGGCGTCGAAGCACGCGCATTCCTCGGCGAATTAGCCAGGGCACAGGAAACGGGTACACCACCGTGGGCAGAGAGCAGTCCGGTGCGCAGCTTTATATAGCGTGCCTATGCCCACGGACATATGATTCACGGCACAAACGGAGCGAACTCCGTGAATTGAACGTTCGCTGTGGCATAACCGAGGACAGAACATTGCTGTGGTGGCATGGACGGGCGAAGAGTAATGAAGTTGCGCTTTTCGTTGCCAGGCCGGTAGTCTAGGCTGTGGGTAGAGCGAGGCTGAGAACCCGGGAGAAGAGGAAGTCGATCCGTCGCTGCCAATGACCGTCACGGGACGAAGAATCGTGGTACCTCACGCCCGGGCTTCACCTCAACGTCTTCGGGATCGTCGGTACACATTCCTGGGGCAAGACGCCGTGGACGCTCATGTAGGCTCACGGCCCGGGTGCGGGAGGAGATTAGGGTGGTGCTCACTCATGTTAACACGCTGTGACAACAGTGGAACTGACGCACTAGTGCAAGGATGCACCGAGCGCGAAGGAAACGGGGGCCGCTGTCCATACGTGCACATGGGTCCACATTGACAGCAGTGTGTGCGAAGTCTAAGAACGACACTCAGGTGAGCATGAACGGCAAGATGAGACGCACAAGGGTCGCTCGCACCTTACATGCCAATAAACAAATCCACCCTAGAAAATGCGCAGCATGTGTGTGGGACTGGCAAATGGCGTAGAAGCGGCGTTCAACGATGCGAAAAAGTGAGAGGATGAGAGATTAGAGGATTCTTGAGAACAGTGCCATCATGACAGCGAAGAGTGTCGGACCGGAAAGCAAGGCAGAGACAGCAACGGAGCAGGAACCTCAGATGCAACCTTCCCGTGCCGCGTGTGTTTCCTCATAGGCTTGCACGCGGACTTGAGACCGAGGGGTATCCAGTCACGGTGAAGGGGGAGATGTTACTATAGATGCATTACCGAAAGCGATCGTCGTAGCTGGTATAAATAATTGCTGAGAATGCCGAGACCTCCCTGACGTCTGCCAAGGCCTGCGGAGGGGAAGAAGGATGCAGCAGACCTTGGTTAGCACGAGCAAACAAGGAAGCGAAGGCGTACGCACATCCACAAGCTCATTGGGCAGTCCTTCCAAGGCAAGGTGGCACCACCTGGCTAGCCCCGGAAGCATAGCCGCAAGCCTCTCTCTCGGCTCCTGGCCCATCATAGGATCGCCCTGCTCGTTGTGCGAGCCAAAGACGTTCTTCTCCACTCCCTGGAACAAGACCTCCATTGCCTGGTCTAGGCACACTTCAAGCACACGGTCGAAGGAGCCGGAGGTGAGGTGCGTGCGCGTCTCTTCGAGGAAGGCGTTGAATTTAGGATCGTGCGCTGTTGCTAGCCATGGTGGGATCCCGCCCTGTGTGAGCACATGCTGCAGCGTCTCCGCTGTTGGTGGAAGCAGTGTCGACAGGAAGCTGCCAATCAAGTCTTATCAGTTCCGTGGGATACGATGTACCCAGAAATACGGGCATGGGATGAAGACGTACTTGATACGGCGCTCCTTGCCCTCAAATGTCACTTCATGTTCGACTCTGCGACGAACGTCGTTTATTAGGCAATGTAGTTCTGCAGCGTTGAGCTTAGTCTTCAAAGAAACACTGTAGTGGCGCGTCTGTTAGTTGCATTGGTTTCCTATCGCAAATTATTGCCAACACGTACCTCTCGAAGACTTCTTCAACTCCTCGCCGCACCCGCTCTCCAACATCCTTCCATCCGACATGCAGAATCCACCAGCTGAGGGTCAAGAATTTCCTCTCGGTCTCCTCGCTTACGGTCTCGGACTCCTCGAGAATATCAGTGTCGAAATCCTCGAGACTCCTGTCACCCCAGAACAGTGAATACACAGACGTGCTGTATTCCAGCTGGTCGCGTATCCTCTCGTCACGTTCTTGCTGGATCAGTGATTGGATGTACTTGGTTCGGCCAAGTATACTGAGTTGGTTGTGCGTGAACAGAGATAGGAGGGTGACAGAGTATATAACGGTCAATGTCCGCGTAAATGCTGCAACGGCTTCAGTTTCGTCCGTCCAACAAGAGTGCAGTAGTATGCACCTACTCAGCATCTTCACTTCTCTCCAAAGCTCGGCTTTACTTCTGGTAACGGGGCTCAGGGACTCGAGATGGGCGTTGGGTGACGCCTGGAAGTATTGAGACACGGACTTGACAGGTAATAACACACTCACTGATGCATTTGAGGGGACAGGGACAGCCGAGCTGGACATTGAACTGGTGGTCAAGATGGAATCAGACAACTCTGCTCCAATGCTGGATTTCGGGGAAGTTGAAGTGGTGTCGTTGCCGGTAGCATCAGGGGGAACTTGGGACACCTGCGAGGACTGCATGGAGTCGACCCAACTAGTTGAAGACGCAGACAGTTCTGTAGTGGCACCATCGGCAGAGGAGATCACAGACACGGAACCGTTGTCGGAACGTATGTCTGTATCCTGCCCGCGAGAATGGCCTGTACTAGACGTCTCGGAAGGGGCAGACGACGGAGGCTGAAGTTCCAAACGCTCCCTTGATGCTCTTGAGTAGGATTGTAGTTCTTGAGTGACCCCCTCAACGTCCATGTCTTGCAGGATATGAGCACCCAGAGTAGGAAGTAGAGCCATTACGGTGAAGGATATGTCTTGCTGATTTTGATCGAATCTCCTTCGTAGACTGACGATGAAATGGTCCCTGGGGTAAGTAAACATCCCTAGACAAATAATACGCGTAGCATGACCTACTTTTCTCGTGCAGTGCGCTCCTGAAGGATGGTATTCCGGACGTCCTCTAGCCGTGCAGAGACATAGCGTCCGATGAAGTACGCGCCGCCGACATATCCTGCCGCCTTCGAGAGTCCGCGTCGCCGCTCACTGAAGTAGTTTCCTAGGGCATTGAACATTCCGAGCAGGTGGTGGTGGCATGAAAGCAAGGGCAGTGAGCGGGCGTCCCCAAGTTCATCGGCCCACTTGTCGAGAGATGCCTCCGCGCTGCCGCCGGGCGTGGGCAGGTCGCCGGCGCTGCCAAACACGTGCTCTCCCGCCCGGCTGCTCGCGCCAAACCTTTCCTTCCACCACCATCTTACTTTCCGACAAACATGGTCTGCTCGCGTTTTCGACATTTTACAGCAGGTCTGAGGGTCTGACATGGGAATTGCAGGGCGGAGGAGCGAGATATCCCTACCCGAAGGAGGTCTGGTCGCCAGCTGGTAAGTGCTCTGTCAACTCTCACGACTTGTACACTGTTGTTCTTGAGTCGGGTCTTGACTCATGTGTTCGCAGGTGGCTGGTGGACGCGGCCATCTAACTGGAAGACCAACACTGCCATCGCGTTCGCTGGTATCCTTACTGTTGCGTACGGTGTGTTCACCATTAGCGCGGACAAGGAGGTGCGTGAGACGTCGCTGCCAGTAGTGACATGCACCTAAAGTGGTACAACCTCCTGCAGAAACGGACTGTACAACCTATCAGGTCTATTCCTTCCATGAGAGTGCGTGATCCCAATTCGTTGGTACCCTGCGTTTCTCCTAACGTTCTGCGCAGTGGGCGAAGGAGTACAGGGAACAGAAAGATGCAGCATAGATGCACCGACTATACATTTTCTGACTCATTGCAATGCGACGGCCTTCAAAGACACACTTGCCGTGATGAACCTTGGCCTATGCGTGGTCTCGCTGAAGACGACCCTGCATTCAACCGGCAGCGACGTCAGCAAGGGCGTTTGTGCTAGTGCGCCCAACACGTCCCGGGATTTCTCCGTTGAACCGAGGTCTACAATCTGCTATGGCATGTAGTGAGTAGCCATTCAGCAAGCGACGTCTTCCGCCTCTTGCTTGTGCCGCGCCATTACCGTGATAAGGCTTTGCTACATTCTCAGGGCATCGTAGCTTCTGCGGCTTCTCAAAGGCCGGTCGCTACTCGTCTGCATTGAAGGGTGATTGGTATGTACACGTTATATCTTCTGAAGTGATCTCTTTACATAGAGTATCAATGAAGTCATGTTCGTGTTCTCCCGAGTGACGCCGGCACTACCTCGGGATCAGCTACGGAGGTGCTCAGGTCGTCTCGCAATGCAAGCGAAGATGCCGTATAGGATGGAGTGGAGTGAGCGCGAGCGTCGGACTTCGTCGCAGTTCCGAACGGTGCAAGCTCTTCGAACGGAGCAAGACTAGCCCTCAAGCCGTTGCAAACGACACGGAGAAATATGGAGCTAGAAGCCCATAGCTCGAGTGCAAGACCGGCCAACAGTCGTTGGTCCATTCCGTATTGCCTATATGAAGACGGTGTAGTATCGCTACGTTCAGGCGAATGCCAGGTGGTTCATGCTCAAGGCTCCCAAGCGTCATGATACAATACAGGAGACCGAGCGTAACGCCGGCATAGTTCCGGCGCAGTCGTACGCGTAAACCCCTTCGCAATCCTACGTCGAAAGTGAACGCTGCAAGACCGTGGCGTACGACGTCTGCTGGCTATCCCACTCCTCCAGCATATCCCAACCATCCAATTCAAGCCCAGGAGTGGGCCACCTATCAGATTCATCTTCCAAGGCGACGACCCTGCCGACTGCGTTGACAATCTCGAAGTCTGCTGAGACTCCTCTCCCTGCAGGCCGTCGCGAGCTTCAGTGAAGTTGGTCTGGATCCTGTTCTGTCGCTCACCTTTTCTCCTAGGCTTCATCGGCTTCGCAATGTCCACGATTCGAACCTCCCGTGCTGAGTGCTTGCGCCTCTCGACTCCTATGTCGCCACCGTTGACAACAGTACCCTTCCTCTTCCAGTCTTCATCATCAGCCTGCGAGGCAGCGGCGTCCCCACGGGCGTCCCTCGTCGAGCCGATAGCAGTTCCGCATACGAACCTCCGCGATACGTACGTCTTCCCGTCGTCCCGCCCTGGGTTTCGACGCGGCGACTGCGACTTGTGCGAGCGCGACTGTTGTTTCCACGGCTTCACGTTCTTATAGTATTCAAAATCCACCGGGTCGAGCTCCTCCTAGATCAAGTCGGGGGAGCACCGTCAGATCGCGACCCGACGCGGATCTTAAGCCCAGGGGTGGAAGATCATCCTGCTCGTGCGTCTCAGGCAGTGGACGGCAGGACAGGCGAGGGCCGTGGGTCAATGGAGGGCTTACCAGCGGCGCGTGGTGATTCAACTCGTCCAGCTTCCCGAGAACGGTTTTGGTGACTTGCCGTGTGCCGGGGATCATGGGGCGAACTACGATGGTCGTAGACTGTTTCTTTCTGCGAGAAGGCATGTTGGTGATGGCGTGGGTGTGTTGTGGGTTACTGTGAGTTTGCTGCTACCATAGTGCTGTCGACGTGCTCATATATGTGCAACGGCAGGCTGTCCGTTGAGTCACGGTGACTGACCGACCCGAATGCCACTCGGCTCTGGGCTATGTGACTTTGCCCGGCGGGCGGTGACTCAAGATCACGAACAGTCATCCAGTACACACACAAACCTGTGAGGAACATCAGAAGATGCTATTTCTGAAGAACCCGTTAGGAGATGCTCAATCATCGGTGCCGAATCATCAAAGCCCGTCGAATGACTCTATTCCGACTGGTGCCATGGTGTCCTGTATGCAGCTCCCGCCCCCCTGTGTGGTAGGTCGTGAGCTGACCGCTGCCGACATTTACAAGCTTTTTTGCCGCACTTCGGGTTCGCGAGTTATGGATACATAGTACCCCTACTAAATTGGACAGTCTGCATACCGACTTCCAAGCCGGCAAGCCGACCTCGTTTACTGTCGTCGTTAATGGAACAAGATAAGTGGAGCCTGCAGGTTGTACAGGTTCGAGGCTGAGCAAGCGGCCAATACTTGAGCTATCAGACGACTGTGCCTCTGATTGACAAACACCACTGCCTGCGTTGTATCACCGGTGCACTGGTCGTACACCGCTGTCGTATTTCAGAAGTTGCATGTAGTGATACGGGGTGAAGTGTTGACATAAAACCACTGTCAACTGAAGTATCCCTCTACGTTGCACGCGTTAAGCTGTTCTTACGGGTCGTCTAGAAGTGATTACCGGTAAATGCAGAGGCGAGAGAACTGGTAATAGTGGTAGAAACGGAAGGTGAGAAGCGCACGGGGTATTGTGAGGTACAGCACGTAACGGATTGTCTCGAGAAAAGAAGAGGCCTAGCTATGGGGAGATGTAATCTTCACAAGTGGTTGGGTAGCCGCGCCTCTGACATGACACGTAAGTGGGGCGCCGGTGTCCGAGACTCCTGTCCGAGATACCGAGGATCGTGATACCTACTCTAGGATTGGTGTGAACGAGGAGGAGGTTGGCGTATAATCAGGAAGTTGATCGTCTAACTTCTTCAGTTCGGGCCACTCCCTTTGCTGCAGCGCCTTGTCGAAGGCGGCGAGAATGACACGATGAGTGTTCAAAGGAGGCGCGAGAGACGGCAGCCCACCAGCGGCTGCTATGCCGTCGACGCATACCGACTCTAGGGTGCCCTTTTGTGCCGCCTCAATGAGGCTTTCCACGGGGAGGCGCTCGTAGTGAGTCTTGCAAATGGCGGAGAGCTCATTGATTAGAGCTATGAAGGGGTGGGTGGGAGGATATTTGTGCTCGAAGAATTTGTATCCGTTCTTGACGTTTTGCCACTTCTGGGAGCTGCCTAGAGACCTCGGTGTCGGCGGATCATAGATGTTGATGATTCGTCCAGCGAGTAAATATGGTTTATGGGTATCGTCGTTCAGAAGGTGCTTCAGCGCAAGCCAGTTGAGGACGTGCATGACAGACTCTAGATCATCGGAGAGAACGTGCGGCTTCGATTGGTTGACAGTCAAAGCACCGGCCAAGAACTGCCATGTACCCTACATAACCATGAGCTCGGCGTTACGACATATCGCAAGACAACTGACCGAACGGGAGGGCTGAGAGGCGTTCGGGTTGAGGACGAGTCTCTTCGGCTTGGCCAAATCCCAGTCTGCTAAGAGACCGACGATTTCAGGCTTCGGGACGGCAGGTTTCTCATAGATGAGAATGTTTCCGACGCTGAGATCACGGTGAAGGAATCCATGGTCCTCCCACGCCGATTGATGTGCTACACAATCATCAGCTGCGTCCACCTATAAGATGTGGGAACGCACCTCGAAGAGCATCGCGCACGACAGAAACAAGTTCGCGCCAATCACTGAACGATTGCAAGCGGCGGCAGACCTCCTTCATGACGAGACGCACATGCACTCTGTCTGGAAGAGCGGGAGTCGCTAGCTTGCCAGACAACGTCTCTTGAACGCCACTCCGACGATCCACACGAACGTCACCCCCTCCTAGTAACGTAGGGATGAACTTGCAAGGGTTGTGCCTATCACCAGAGAGAGCCAGATATACATCGAACTCCGGTAGATGTTCGGGGAGGTTGGCCCGCCAGTAGTCCTTGATGAAGACGATGGTGCCCCGGACCACGTCATAGGCAGCGAAACCTCGGGTAGCTCTTCCGGTCACGGAGTGACTTCGGAAGAGAGGTCGGCCAACTAGGAAAAAGCGTGTCGAGACAGCGGAGTGAGTGCGAACGGGTTGATCGTCCGAGGACCACCTGCCGGTGATGGAGAGCTTGAAAATCGGCCATCCAGGCG
>MU278481.1:200341-298212 GCA_022385745.1 Cubamyces sp. BRFM 1775 | reverse complement strand
CCATCAAGTCTTGGCGAGTCCGTGTGATCTCGCCGCGAAGCTGGCTCGCTATGCCGCCCCTCTGCGACCTCCTATAGGCTCCATGCTACCCCTCGCGTGATATGGCGCCATTCCGCGTGGTTTCCGGCGGACGATGCGGTCCGTAAGTGAGTGTAACACGTCCGCGAGGTCGCGGGGGTGAGGACGGGGCCATGGGTGCGAGCGCAAACTGTGTTGCTCTCGCGCGAAGGGCTTTGCGAAGGTGCGAAGACGCGAAGTGTCGCGTGGAGTCACAACCAGTGGAGAAGCGGGACAGGAGGAGAAGAAGAAGGAATGGCGGATACGCTGGTGTTCTGTTCTGAGTCTGGGACGGCACCATGCGCATCAGCGTTGAAGTGCCTCAACCTGTGGATCGAACGCCGCAGGGCAACCTCCACTCCCTAGGACCAAACGCTGTGTAGCTTTGCGTGCGTTCACCTCCGTCCTGGACACCATGTGAGTTCGATTTCAGACATGCTCACCATCGCCACTCACCCATCCCAGTCACCCGCAACTGCCAAGTTCATCTCCGATATCGCCCCTTGAACTCGAAGTAAAAGTTCCTGGCTACTGTCTGCAGCGCCTTCGCCTTGAACGAAGACTAGCGCCTGCGACAACTCTGGCTGCTGGTCGATCCACAGCCACTGCGCAATGTGTTCGACGCCAGTAGGGACCTTCCGCACTGCAGGCAAAGTGGCAGCGCTAACGTCCCGTTCCTGCTTCAGACGTGCGATGGAGGCGGGCCAAAGGTCGCGCGCTAGGGTGGTGTCGGATGCTGCACAACGTCAGGCGATTGATGAGTTAACGTGGGGATGCAGATACTCACCAAGTACAAATGCCATTCTTATGAGAACGTATGCGAATGAGGAGGGCGTCCGTGAGTTGTGGATGCAACACTTAACTTATCTCGCAGCCTTTGAAGCTCTCCTGGTCAGCCGCGTCAGCAACGATCACGTTCTCCCGACGGCCGACGATGCTGTGCCCCTGACGTTCGCTCCACGTCTCCCCGGTTGGCTGCGGTGCTGTTCAACTCTCCATGGCTATATCGGTACTATGTGCGGATGATATGCTGCTGCTCACATCCGTCCAGCGTCGAACGCTGTCACCCGCTCGATCAGAGGTCAACCGCCGCTTGCTTCCTAACGCGGCGGCCTGTGGCCATGTCGTCACGTCGGATGTGATGTCCCGCCACGATACCGTCCGCAATGACGTTGAAGCGCGGATGTCGGGCTCAAGTGTGATCTCCGCGCGGGAGTGCGGTCCTTACTCACGTCCCAAAAACTATTCACTGCCCTGGCTGTTATATAGCTGACCACTGCCGTACAGAGGCCCTTAACTCTCTTCTTCCCTCACGTCCTTCGACATGGTTAACGAAAACGCACGCCCCACGCGCTCATCCACTGCTACGTCCGACCGCGCAACGAAGCGCACCAGGTGAGATTATCTACCTTTTTACCACAATGTGTCTCTGACCGTTGCAGGTTGAGCAGAACCGACGCTGCAGCCTTCGTCGGACCGTCAGCGGAGCCGGCCATGCCTGGCGACACTCCCACTGACTCTTCTCCACCCGTTGCGGCTGAGCCTCTAAGCCTGCCTGACCCTGCGCCCACCATTCCAGCGCCCTCTGTCGCATCCCCCGCTCTGTCGGGCGAATCGACACCTGCGAGCATCGACCACACGGAATCAACGGAGACGAGAACGTCCATTCATCCCCAACCTCCCGCTGCGCTGGTTCCTGAGAAGGGCACTGCCGAGGGGTCGTCGAGTGCAACTCCAGCTCCCCCCGGCGACATACCTCTCCCAGTCTGGGTGCCGCATGATCTGACGTTGTAAGTAATACGATGTACATCGCTGTGCGCTCCTGACAATTCGCACAGGCGCATTCCCAACATGCTCACGTTTGCGGATCCGAAGAACACACGCTGGTCCATTTCCCGCATACCTTCCCATGCAAAATGGGGTGGGAATCGTGATCAGTGGGAGTTGGCGCGCTACCTGTGCGCTGGGGACGTCCCCATCACAATCTTCATCGTCGGCACCTTGACCTCCAAACGCTTCACCGACAAGGAGGGTGATCCGCTGCCAAGGGTGCAAATGGGCATCCGCCCTCTCGTAGACGAGCATCGACGTGATGCCGCGTCTCTTCTCGGACGTTGTCGTCCGCCCCAAGGTGCGGCTCAATTTTCACCGATATCTTTGACACTCACCCAATTATCTCTCAGTTGTCACGCTGGAGAAGGTGTACGCCGGCAGGCTGATGTCGCAGTGGGGAAAGAACGACCAGAAAGCATCGGTGTGTCCAAATTTACCGTGTGCGACGCTCCTCTCATATCCCATTTAGACTTTATCCTTCACCAACATCTTCGACGCCAGAAAGGGATATGGAAGAAAGAGCGCGATGAAGCGCTTGCATCCCCATGAGATCGGCAAAGGAGACCTCGTCCTTGTCGAGCTCACTTTGACGCGTTATCGTCCTGCTAGCGTCTACACGTGGGATCATTACAAGACGGCGTTTGAGTTGCGCGCCGTCTCGCTCCTTGCAGAGTGTCCGGCAGAATTTGTGGCAGATGATTCTGTAGACTTTGACATTGACGGCGACGTATCCTTGTGAAAATCCGACGTTCTGTGTTTCCACATGTGTAGCAGCAACTTTAATCTCATTACGTATTTTCTGTGTTAAATCGCTGCCGAGCCGTGTGACAAGGAGGGAGTCCATAAGTCATGCTACGCGTCTCCGCCTCCCATGTTCCCCCCCTGACCATCGGCCACACTACTCCGTGCGGGAACCTTCCATGTTGTCTCTTTCGCAAGAGGTTCTCTCCGCGGCTTTCCATATCATCGTCTTCGATGGCGACCTGTCAGCCCCGGGACCTCGTCAGCCTCGAACTTGTTGCTGGCTGTCTACAGGACGTTGATGCAGCGACCACCTCATTCTGCGGACTACTATGCCCTCCTCCATCGACATGCCCAGAGCTCGCGCCGACCTTTTGATGCTACATCCCGATTATCAGGATGATGACATCCTCGTTTCGTGAGTAAATCAGGCTTGGTACGCACATAACTTGTGCGCTGACAAAAGCCGACCTCACAGGCGCATCCGACGTCTGCTGAGCGGTAGAGACTTTTTCTTCAGCTCCTTCACACTCAAATCTCTTCCGGATATGCAACACTGGGAGTGGTTGGATTGCGGCGCGGGGGTCTCCTCGCTGGCAGTATCGGGAACCGCAGCATCCATACTTCTCATTGGCTCCATTCTCGTACTCGACTATCGACGCAACGCGGTGAATGGACCGACGTTGAGGCTGCACCTTGATCTACTACGCTTGGGGGATAGGGTGGTGGTGAGTGAACTCCTTGCAAACGGTACGGGGGACGTCACATCAACGCGAGGTTTGTGAATCATTCACTTGGGATGATCGACCGCCTGACTCCTTCTCCAGACCGTACGTTCGGGACGGCATGCGTGGAACGCGACCTCACCGCGCATCAGCCCGTGAGTAACGAATCTATACGTTACGCTGATTGTTGATCACAATTTGCAGATATTTAGAGACATCTTCGCGTTTTTCCACGGGTCGCACCCACCGCCCTCAGCCGAAAGACTGTCACTCTCCTGTCTTTCCGTGCGGGACATTGTCATGGCGGAGTGCAGATGTATTAGTCACCAGGGACGCATTCGGTTCGAGCTACAGAACCTGTACGTAGTCGCCCACTCTCTTTTGCACTCACGCACGCAACGGTAGCTACCGGTGTGGACACCTTTACTGTACCGCGCGCGCCAACACATGCACATTCTCGAACACAAAGCGGACCCTCGCCTCCTCGGCCTCGCTGTAACACCTGCAAAGCGCCATGATGATGTCGTCTCGACAGAGTTGAGAGACGTTCATCGTCGTGACCAGCTCTCCTGTCCGGATACGTTCTCGGGAGTCATACACCGTCGCAAACTTCAAAATTAGGCAGAGCTGGAAAGATCGATGTTGGAACTCACCGATTGTCCTTCGACGACGTCCCTCTCAACAACAACATGAGGTGGATAATGCGCTATTGACCAATGGTTTTAGTGTCATTCTTGCGATGACAAGGAATACGTACTCGGTGTGGCGGCCTGTGTTTCGTACAACCAGACCAAGGCGATATGGTCTCCTACACGAACTTGATTGAGGTGAAGCCGTATCGTCGGCGTGTTCGTACGTGTGCAGCCATAATTGATATCCACGAGGCGCCCGATAACGCGTACCATGACAGGGCCTCCATCGAGGGTGAGGATGTAAGGTTCAACTGTATCATCCCAAACTACTCGAGTAGGTAGGCGTGCCATAGCGAACTCCCGAGCAGAGTCGTCGCGATGGTTGAGCAACCGAGTGAGTCGCCTTTTAAGGTAACCTCAGCATAACATATGATTGAGGGCAGAAAAATGATACGTACCGGGTAACGCGCGAGTCAAAGCGTGAACTGAGTTCAACAGTGTCATCGTCGTACGTAGGAGCTTGATAACGGCCTTCAGCGGCAAGGACTTCGTCGAACAGGTCTATGCCTTCCGCCTCGTTGACGGCATAGTGACGGTCGTCGTTGTAGGTGAGGTCATCCATGGTGTTACGATGCGATAGGCATCAAAGCTTTCAAGCTTTTGTATCTGCAGACATCGGCCTGCCGGCGGACCGTCGGACAAAGTGGCGTGCTCAAACGGATGCAATCCATGACGGGTGGCCATAACGCCACCGGAAGACTTAGCATCGAATCGGTAGAAAAAGCGGCCACCCACCTATAGTATGTCCGCGAAGCTATCGATCACCGTGTCAGTCGGCCTCAAAATGACAACTGCCTTTTTCGGTTTTGCCGACCATCACCGATGCATTTTCTAAACCGCAGCCATCGACGATGCCTCGATCTCCTCCTACTATGGGGAAGGGGAGCAACCCATCGGTGGGTTGACCAGCCGCATTTCTCATGGCGCGTTCCGATTCAACCGTCCACAGTGGTCCGGCCGGATACACTTTGTCCCAACCACCGCGCGCAGTGATTTCAGCAGAACCACTTGTGCCCCTCGCAACTGAACGCCTTCCCCGTGCATCGAAACCTCCATCACCCTGAACGAGCACAGCTGACACCATGACGCTGTTAACCAAGGAATCGTGCGCGACCGCGCCGGATTACACGTTCGCAACACTGCCACCGGAGAAACATTGGCTACAGGGTTCCTGTGCCTCAACCGAACAGCTTGCGGTCCACGACGTACCTGTCACCATACGCGTGTCGGGGGAGTTGATGGACGTTGACTACGTACCAAACACGAAAAACGATCCGACACTGCGAATGCACATCGACCCTCTCCATGAAGATGATCTGCTTGGTCTCAATAGTATTCTAATGATGTCGCCTTCGTCGCAAACAGGTGAGCGATATCCCTATGCGTGTCACCCTCCGGCCCCTGACATGCACCCGCGCAGCCGCAGCACCGGCGTACAAGGTTGTCGTTGAGCGTGACTGCACACCCACCGATCCTGTAGGTGTCGCGACAATGCCCTGTGGTCGTCGCTGACCAACAAACAGAGCTTCCCTGCATTCACGGATGCCCGTAGCAATCCAGAGAAGAGGGCGAATTCACGAATCGAGATCAGCACATTCCGTAGGGGAAATCTGATCACCGTCGACTGCCATTGTGTTAGAGAAGAGGGAACGAACACGGTTCGGCTGATCGCCTCAAGTGTTATGCTCGTGGCGACTGTGGCAGATTAACCAGACATCACTTGTATATCACCATCATGTTACATTGTATCGAAAGGCTAGAAAGGGCAAAGAGTATGAAGAATCGGACTCGGAAGGGCTGGCGGCGCCGCCCCTGAGTCCGATTCTTCACTGTCCGAGCCGATGAATAGTAATACAACAGCTAGTACGGTTACACGCTATGATATACAACACATCAAGTAATCTGCCACAATACAGCGGATTTTAGACGCAATCACGCGGACCGTGTTCGATAAGTACAGGCAAAGGAATATGCATTATAAAGCGCGAAGTCTCGACGAGCACAAGGCAACGGAATCGACGTGGGGACATAAAGTCACGAAACATGCGCGTAAAGCACCGGCGGGCGGCGGAGACAGAAACGTTCCTATGGAACGAAGAGAGACCAGTGAGAGCGGTCCCCCGGAGAAGAAGTAAACGTACGGGAAATACTTGAAACCATAGGATGCAAACATAGTACAGCGCGAATATTAATGCAACACAGGATAGTGAAGGCAACGAAGCTTGGAAAAGGGACGCGAATACAATCCTGTATGGACATGGTCGTAGGCGGGAAGAAGCGGGTCCCAAAATGGGGCAAACCGGGTCCCTCCTAGCACGTGACCAAGGTAGCCCATAATGCTGTTGATAACCGATTCTTTTGAAGAATCGGAACCTCCAAGTTGCCTGGCCTGCTCGTGTGAGCGACAAGCTTTCCCGCCTCTTCCTTCTCCCCTCATGTCCTTCTTGGCGACATGCAGGGCATGAAGAGTCTACTTCTTCAGCACTCCAGCCGCGGAGCTGCTTTGGATCGGTACACGACGATACGTGACTTCTTCAGGCAGCAGCCTCTATCGCAATGCTCGCCTGGTGCATCTCGTCTTGCTTCTTACTCGCTCAGAGCTCGCGTTCTTATCTGCCAAACACCCTCCTTGACTGGCGCATCTCGTCTCTCTTCTTCTTCGCCCAGGGTTCGCGTCATCACTCGCCAATTCTCCTACCAATCTTCAAGATGCCAGCAGAACCAAAAGGAGAGTTCTCATACTGGCGGCAAGTCCAATGAGAGCGATGGTCAATCACATAAAGACACGGCATCTGAAGGAATCAACCTTGAGAACTATCCTCGCTTCTTTCGTCGACTTGCCAAGTCTCTGCCCCATCTACAGCGACCTACTCGCGACGACTTCCTTCGTGCAGCGGATGGTTTCTGGCAGCGACTACGCGTGCGGTTTCGATGGGTCACTATACGGTCCTTCCGAAGATACAACGCCGATGAACTATCTGCCTTCTTCACTTGGTTTCTCATGAGTCAGACGTTATGGCTGTTCGTTGGAACGTGAGCAGCCTCTGTATGTGACCATAAACCAAATCCTCACCATTGCCTCAGTACCACGTTCTTCTCTGTCGTCTTCGCAACGGCGAACAGTCTGAGCTTGCAAGGTAAGGATACCCCCTCTCTCTCCGCACCCCTTCCCTCACATCCATATCCTATGCACTGTTAGAGTACATCGCCCGAGCGTTGAGCGACTACCTCACCGCGGAAACTGGCATCACTATCATCTTCGAGTCTGCCATTGTTCCTAAATGGAGAGACTCGCGCATTTCCTTCAAGAACGTGTTCATAACCAGACGGCCGGACAACTTCAGGAACAGGGCTCTGAACAGCACCGGGCATCCTGTGGCAGCTGGCTATGATCTGAGCAACCACCCATCCTACCATAACACCGCTGAAGAAGAGGATGATGGTCAGGAGGATTACTCGGCTGAGGACCAGAACTACTCCATGTTCGACTTAAGCGTCGACTCCATCGACGTCACCCTCTCCTTCGCTCGTTGGTGGCAAGGCAAGGGGCTCGTAGAGGACGCAGTGATCAAAGGGGTTCGTGGAGTACTCGGTACGTAACGCTCACCTTCCTGAAGGTGTGGTGACCTTGACCTTCCCATAGATCGCCGTTCAGTAATGTGGGACCCGGACCACCCCCTCGATCCAGCCGCGTTCCGCCACAAAGCACAACCCGGCGACTTTGAACTCGAGTCGCTCCAGCTCGAGGACGTGCTCATCACCGTGTACCAGCCGGGGAACTTCCGGCCGTACACGGCGTCGATCTTCCGCGCCGACATCCGGACGTTCCGCAAGCAGTGGCTCTTCTACGACTTCTTGCGCGCGGAGAACGTCGTGGGCCAGTTCGACAACTGCTTGTTCAGCTTGCACCGGCCGCAGAGCATTGGGCGCACGACGGACCAGGACCTCAAGGATGGCAAGTGGAGTCGAATGGTCAGCATCCCTACATTCCTCCATTTACCGTCAACGCATGTACTGACTTCTTATGCAGTCTCGCTTCCGTATGGACGGCCTGAACATCGACCACCTGCAAAGCATGACGACCCAAGAGGGGCCCTTCTCCTGGATCACGTCCGGCAAAGTGGATGCCGTGCTCGACATCAAGTTCCCGCGAGACCCGAGCGAAGAACCTGGACTGAACGCGCTCCTGGGCGAGCTCGCGGACGCCCTTACCACCGCGGCCTCGTCCGTCGCGAGCATCGAGCGCATTCCTGGCCAGCCCCAGCTAGCGAAACCACCACTCAGTGCGCCGTCGGATGCGACTGAAGATGTGGATGGCAGCGTTAGCGGCGGCTTGGTCGGGGAGGGCGGTACGGAGCCGCAGCCGAAAGTCGTGGTGGACATCGACTTGCGCTTCAGGGACTTGAAGGCCGCGGTGCCGTTGTTCACGTCGGACCTGAGCTATGCGAACAACGCGCTCGTCAGACCGATCGTGGCTTTCATGAAGTACGTTGATGTGACGTTGGATGTGATGCTGGACACTGAACGAGTGGTTGAAGTGCCAACCGGACGCTCATCCCTATCCGCTGTCGGGTAGTGAAGGACCTCAGCGACTTTGACGGGGCGTGGACGGTACGTCGTTGTGATTCTTTAGTTGATTGCCTGTGCTGACTAGAACTGCTTCGCAGATGTGGGAGAGTAAGTTGGCGAGCCCAATGCATTCTGCTAATTACGTTCTGACCATCTCTTCCAGCTGGACTCATCGACGCTATCTCTCTCAAGGTCGGTGGTCACCTACTTTCAGGTTTCCCATGTACCTCGATATCTGACCGGCCATCTACAGGTGTACGAGGCGATGGCCTACCACGTCACGCAGGCGAACTTCAACCGGCGCTTCAAGGCGGTCGGGACATGGAGCCTGCAGATGACCGCCAATGCGCTCATGTCGACGCTGCGCACGCTCATGGACCCGATGACGGTCCACCTGCGCGAGATATACGAGCAGGGGATACCCTCGGAGACGGTGTTCCAGATACCCTCGGCGCTGTACCACAGGCCCTCATGAGGGTAGTACGGTTGGCGCGTCCCAGGCATGCTGAGACAGTAGTTGAAATGGCTGTCTGCTATGGTATCTATACGCATGGGAAAAGTACACACAACGATCTATCCATACCGATCCGTAATGTCCCCAGGGTCATACTGTACATTTGAATCCCTATCCTTGGGCCTCGCCCTGTGCAGCTCAGTACTCAATCGCGGTATTTCCTGATCCGTCTGGCGACCCAGCTGCCGAAGCCGGACTCGAGGAGCATGAAGACGACCCAGAGGTGTCCGCCGAGCAGGTGCTTCGACGCGGACACCGCGAAGAGCGAGCTTGCGATGGTCGGGCCGACCGTGCCCGCGAGAGATTGCGCGAGCTCGGCGAGCCCGTTGGCGGTACCTAGAGAGGCGGATCCTGGCGTGTGGTCTCTGGTGAGGATCATGATGATGCTGCCAACAAGAGCCGGGCGGTCAGTGCGCACTGCGAAACCTGTTGGAAAGAAAGTGACCCACGAGAACGCAAGACAACCCAAACGAGACAAGAACAACACAGTCGCAACAGCGGCCCACTCTCCTGTCGACGCCTCTCTAAACGCCTCCTTTCCCGTGCCATCCGACAGCAGCGTGGGCGCGGCGGTGGCGCGCTGCGCGACGAAAGAAGCGAAAGGCATGGCGGCGAAGGTCGCGACCCAGGCGAGCATGCAGAAGTCAAACATGGCGAGCGTGCCGAAACGCCGCAGGAGCTTGGGCATGCAGAGCTTGAGCGGGATCGACACCGCGCCCATCGCGGAGAGCGCGCGGCCTATCTGGGCGGGCTAGAGTGACATCATTGACTCGGCACTCAGCGTTCGGCGGACGTCGAAGTCGATGGGAGGGACGTACGGATAAGGCGAGACCACCCTCGCGGATGGGCGTGTACGCCATGAGCACGAAGGTGTTCGTGAAGCATGACCCGGCGAACCCGAGCACACCGCTTGAGGCGAAGACGGCGCGGAGCACGGGGATAGAGAGCAGCTCTCGCACGCTCATGGGCTCCAGGTCGGCAACCGTCGGCGGGACGTCGATGACAGTCGCGGCAGTAGCTGCGGTGAGGAGGGGCTCCTCTTCCGGACTGACGACCTTCGCTAAGTTCGCTTTGCGTTTACTCGGGAGAGTCTGGTAGGATCATTGGGATGGCTGCAATCGCAGTGCAATAGTCGTGCACATACCTCCTCCAGCACGAAGGTAGCAAGGAACGCTGCGCCGATGGAGACTGCGGACGATAGCAGACAGGGGAGGAGGTACGGGTACTCCGTCCATATCGGGCTCGTGAAGGTCTCCGGCCACTGTTTCGCGGGCTCCGCAAACGTACCTCCTATCAAAGGGCTGCCGAAATCGTCAGCTTCCTGTTCATTATTCATGACCCGGACGCTCGGGGGACGCTGGTTGCTGACCCTATCACAAAGCCTAAGGCGGAGATGATGTCGTACAGGGGGAAGGCTGTCGACTGGTTGGTCTCGTCGGAGAGTTCGCCGACGACGGAGTGGATGGCTCCGGTGATGCCATAGAAGAACCCAGCTAGACAACCAGGCAATGATGAGAAGGGCGCAGGCAATGGTATTTGTGAGCGGCTTACCGAGTAAACGGTTGATTAACACGCCTGCAAAGGTCTGCGACAAACCGAAGAGGACAGTGAAAAGAGCGGTTCCAGTGGTTCCGAGGAGGATGACTGGGATACGACCTCTGCTATCTTGGTAGCGTATTGGAAGCTGAGCCAGTCTGCTGTGGAGGGATAAGACAGAGTATGCCCACCTGAGATACGTCCCCATATGAACATGCTCATAAACTGCGCCACGGAGAACGCGCTATGCTTGACACACAATTAGCCGGCGAAAGGTGATTCCTTGAGCGTGAATAATGTACTTACCGCCAGTCCACTGTAGTACCCCGTCTCCGCCCCTTCCGAAGCTGCCAGCTTCTCGATGAGTACATTATAGTAGGGTATCGACTGGGTGAGCGCGATGGGAAGTGTCAGCTTGATAGCGTAGATCACCGCCATCTGGACTTTGGGCAGCGGGTTTGGCTCCATCTTCTTAGAGACCAGAGGCTCAGGATCTCCAGCAACAATTCCTGTACGAGAGATACTATCTGCGCGAGAGGGCCTGAGGGCGGCCATACCAGCCAACTCAGCTCAAATCTGAGGATGGGACGGTAGATAGTTCGACAGGACAGCCCGGGACCCTAGCAATGAGGGGCATATAAGGCTCTGCAGCCATGGGAATGTCTAAGGTGGCGTCAGAGCCGGGACTCGCACTGTCAGAGCCAAGTCAGCCAGATTGCAACATATTTAGCTGCGACATCGTTTGCGCACGCCGCAAGAAGCTCCCTATCAAGTTTGCGTGCTCCGGTGTCCAATTGACGAACGTACCCCTAACCCTAGTTGCCGCGCTTAAGGAAGCAGAGGAGCTGAGACGAACGCACTGGCATGTGAAACGAGACAGTCATAACGAATGGCGATGCACGGTGTAGCATACGTGAGCTCGGGCTCTCTAGGGGGTAAGTACTTACATACAATCCTGGTCACTTCCATGTCCACGCTGCAACATCCAAACTCTGGGGCTCAGTCATTGCGATACTTCCGTATCCGCCTCGCGGTCCAGCTGCCGAACGCCACTTCAAGCAGCATGAACACAACCCATAGATGGCCGCCCAGTATGTGCTTGGACGCTGAGAAAGCGAACAGCGAGCTGGCGATGGTAGGCCCGACCGCCATGGCGAGCGATTGCGCGAGCTCCGATAGCCCGTTCGCGGTTCCCAAAGACGCGGAGCCCGGTGTGTGATCTCGCGTTAGGATCATGATGATGCTGTGCGCACATGCATGTCAGCACGATAGCTATCGGGAATTAGCCTTGACGCAGACTTACGAGAAGGCGAGGCACCCTAGTCTCGATAGAAACAAGACGAAGCCCACCATGGTCCACTCGCCCACCGACGTATCTCTCGTAGTGTCCTCGACAGCGCGCGCAATCGTGGAGGTGGTCGCGTGCCGAGCTACAAGAGATGCAAGGGGCATGAAGGCGAAAGTCACGATCCATGCGAGCATGGAAAAGTCGAACACCGCTAGAGTGCCGAACCGCCGCAAGAGCGTCGGCATGCACAGCTTGAGGGGGATAGAGACGGCGCCCATGACCGCGAGTGCACGACCGATCTGCGCCGGCTTCGTTGGAAAGGAGGCAAATTAGTGGGTGGCAGGAACAAGGTCAAATGCAGTGACATACGGAGAAGGCGAGGCCGCCTTGGTGGATAGGCGTGTAAGCCATGAGAACGAAGGTGTCATTAAAGCTAGCACCAGCGAAGCCAAGGGCGCCGCTGGCGGTGAAGACGGCACGGAGCACTGGAATGGAGAGCAGTTCTCGTACGCTGAGCGGCTTGAGATCAGCGACATTAGGCACTATGTCGATGATTGTCGCATCGGAGACCGACACGATGAGCGGGTCCTCCTCGGGTTCTAGCAGTTGTTTTTGTTTGGGCCTACGTTTACTAGGAAGTGTCTGAACAACAGTTGAGCTATGGAAGAGAGCGTTGGAGGGAGTTATATCCGTACCTCTTCTAGAACGAATATCGTCAAGAGGGTGGCGCCTATCGAAATGGCGGCTGAGACTAAGCAAGGGAGGAGATATGGGTAGCTCGTCCAGACGGGGTCGGAGAAGAGATTTGGCCACTTCTTGGCTGGCTCTGCCAGCGTGCCCCCAATCATAGGACTATCGATAAGCGTGAGCCCTCAGACTGGAAGAAAAGTAACGAGTCAACAAGAACTGACCCAACCACGTAGCCTAATGCCGATATGATGTCGTATAATGGGAACGCTATCGACTGGTTTGTCTCGTCTGAAAGTTCGCCAACGACAGAATGAATGGCTCCAGTAATCCCGTAGAATAGGCCGGCTATAGCGCGCAATGAACGTCAATAATACGCTTGTATGGATATGCGATAAATAACATGCGCACCTAATAGCCTGTTTATGAGAACAGCGGTGAAGGTCTGTGATAGACCGAAGAGGAAGGTGAACAGAGCTGTTCCAGTAGTGCCCAAGATAATGACGGGGATACGTCCTCTGCTATCTGCACAAGATAGTCCGTAAAGGGCTGGAGACGAGAGTCATTGAGCGAAGGAACCCACCAGAGACATATCCCCAAAGGAATGTGGCGACTAATCGCGAGACGGAGAAAGCACCGTTCTACATTCACGTTGAACTCGCTGGCGGGCTTAGACGCCATGAAGGAGTTGAGGCTCACCGCCAGGCCGCTGTAGTATCCAGTGACTGCACCTTCCGAAGCAGCCAACTTTTCGATTAAGACGTTATAGTACGGTATTGATTGAGAGAGCGCGATAGGGAGCGTGAGCTTGATGGCATAGATGACAGCCAGTTGAATCTTTGGTAGCGGAGTGGGCTTCGCTTTCCGCACAGGGCCAGACTGTTCGAAGCCATCTACAGTAACGTCGTCCGGGGTATCTGGGTAGGGGTAGGACATGGCGGATCGTGGTGGGACGAAGACGAGATAGGAGGCTTCTTGATAGCCGAAACCGCAAGGCTTTCAGGCATGGGAATGTCGCAAGCTACCAAGACAGTGGCGTTAGCAGGAGGCAGCTGGCCGTTGCATGCCAGCTGCATCAGCATGAGCGCAACTCCCGTTATGATGCTCCTATTGGTAGGAAGTACTTGTTGTCTGTGCCGTTTCTGATCTCTCCCTTTGATGCATCAGGGAGGTGGTAATTACAGATTAGATTTCGGCTATGCGAGCGCCTGCCAATCAATGATGAGTCCCAGTTAACGTAGCTCTCGTCATAGCTTTCATTATATCCATCGCAAAATCAAGTACTCTGTGCATATATGCTAGATCTAGTATACACTATTCCATCCATCGTGATAGTACATAATGGTTATTAATTGCTCGCGTGCTAAAGGGACGTATGAAGGAAACCCTAACCCAAGCAGCACTCAGGGGCAAGGGAAAGTGAGCAGTGCAAAGCACGTGGTCCTTTCTAGATCAGCCGGGAAGGACGTCACGACCGCCTTAAGCGAGTCGAGTCGACTGAGCGCAGTTCCCTATTCTTCCATCCCGTTCTTGTTCTGCAACCACCATGTCCTACTCGAATCCCCCTCCGCCATACCCCGGACACGCTGGAAAGCTGTCTGCTGTCCTCCCTGAGGACGAGGCCGCTCAACCTCTTCTAGGAAGCCCGGTTGCGGGCAGTTCCTCCGCAGGCATATACAACCAACCTGCACCAGGAGATATTCCGGATGACTTCAAGGTAAGTCTCGCAAGCACGTCTACTGCGGAGCATTACGCAGCTAACACGGACGTGGTACATAGTATGGGACTTCTGTGTCCGAATGCGCACTCTCCATCCGGAACGCCTTCGTTCGCAAGGTGTACAGCATCCTCTGTAAGCACAGTACTAGTCCTATGCTATCGGTAGCGCTTAGTGCTCACCGCGGCTCTCACAGTCTGTCAGATTGTACGTCGCTCGAACATATTCGTGCATTGGCTATTGTTTCTCAATATTCCGTAGGTTGCCACCACAATCGTGGCGGGTGCCATTTCACGGTCCCCGGACACAATCTTCTGGGTTCAGACACAGTACGTACCCATACCAATCTAGCTAGATATGGCGCTAATGTTGGCCCGAAGTTCATGGTCGTTCTATGTCCCGCTGTTCGGCACACTGATCAACCTTGGGTTGCTCTTCTGGAAGAGGCACAACCATCCGCTTAACCTGGTGCTTTTGTCGACATTCACTCTACTTGAGGCCTTCACCCTGGGTATCATGACTTCATTCTTTGACACCGTGATCGTCCTCCAAGCACTGTAAGTTTCGACCCAAACGCATCTTACTCAGTCCTCTGACACAACTCTAGACTCATTACTGTCGGAGTGTTCCTTGGCCTAACGCTGTTTACCTTGCAATCGAAGGTGAGCGTCCTACCGCGGCTAGTTAGCACCGCATCTAACTGGTTGCGCAGTATGACTTCTCTGGCATGGGGTCATGGCTCTTTGCCGGTCTTTTCGCTCTCTGTAAGTACTCGCCCGTTATGCACACAAGGATTGAAGCTGAATCTTGACCCTCGCAGTGATGACCGGCCTCGTTGGGATCATCATTCCCTTCAGCCGGACCATGGACCTCATCTTCGCGATGGGAGGGTGCTTGATCTTCAGCGGCTACATCATCTACGACACGTACATGATTACCAAGAGGTTGTCGCCTGATGAGTACATCGCAGCCTCCATCAGCCTGTACCTGGAGTAAGTACCGATCCGTGTAAAGTCCCCAGAAGCGCGCTAACCAGTGTTCATCCCTAGCTTCATCAACCTGTGTAAGTTTCCAATGCTTATATTGATCAGTTGGCAACTAATCACCCGCAATAGTCATCAACATCCTCCGACTCCTCAACGACGTTCAGAGGGATTAAATGGACACGGTGAATCGAACCCTTCGCGGACTATGACATACGGTATACATAACGGCGCTTGATCGCGATCCCCTTTCTTGGCTTGTACTATAGTGCTCTATCTTTCAATGGATCTGTAAGTTCAACGGTTGAGGACCTGAAGGGTTGAGTGCTCGTCCTACAAGTTCGGGCGTCTGTTAACTTGTATCAGCACGCGGTGACGTCGCGTCGCGTCGCGACCCTGACCCGCTTCCCGTCTATTAGCGCTTCATTAGCGACCGAGGGAACCGCAATCCGAACATTGCTCTTCGGTGTAGCATTTAGCGACGACCTGCCCCAGACCATCACTTGCTTCCTTTCATTGCATATTGCACTCGCAGATATCTATCGGCCGCGAACGACTCAACATGCCTCCCAGGAAGAAAGCGCGAACTGACGCCTCGGCGGTCCCTACTCCATCTGGTCGCATCACACGTAGCAGGGCGAAGGCTCTGGAGGAACAGGGTGACGCGGCAGGCACCCGCAAGCACGAAGACTCGAAACAGCCAGAGATTCAGCAACAAGCTCAGACTCCAGTTGAAGTCCGGATCAAGCCCTACGACCGGACGCTTCCTCTGAGCGCCATCGAAGACATGCCGTTGGATGTCCTCATCGAGGTCAGACTTCCCGGTCACGTCTCCTAACCTCTTGTCCTCTCGTACTTGCTTCACAGACAGCGAATTGATATTGATGCATCGTGTATACACAGATATTCTCAAGGTTGCATCCGCGCGACCTGCTATCGCTGGCTCGCACGTCGAAGGCGTTTCGATCTTTTCTGATGAACCGGAGGTCTACTAGGGTGTGGCAAGCGGCTAGGCAGGCGGTCTCAGAAAGGATTCCACAGTGCCCCTACGAGCTGAGCGAACCTAAATACGCAGTGCTTCTGTTCACCTCCGAATGCATGGTAAGTAGCCTGCTGCACGACTCTCACCTCCGAGGTCGCTCATAGTAGCGGTATGCGTCACTCAGCACTGCGGCCAATTGGGCGTCGAAAAGGCTTACTGGAAGATCCTCGCTCGGTACTGCTGCGCTTGCGAAGCGACAGAGTAAGCAATCCTCCACCCGTCGCTCTGTCAAATTGCCTAAATGCCTTTTCATAGGGTCGTGTCCCGGGAAACTATAGCTGGTCTACTATCCAGCATTGAAGATGAGACCCAAGCCAGAGATGGGCCGGTACTTACGATCATACGAGAGGCATGGTGTCCCTGGTCGTAAGTACGACATAACTTTCTTCGCACTTCTCATGCCTTAAACTTCATGGACCCAGGGGGTTACTAGAGTACTATCATCGACCCGAGGTGGCACATCTTCAACTGCTATTGCGTGTTTTGAAGCGTCATAAGTTGACCAAGAGGCAAGTTATCGAGGACGCCATGGCAGCTGTGGAGAAGAGAGCAAAGGTCTAACCTCTCAGAATTTCCCCATAACACGACCTCCTGATCACCCCCCCCCCCCCAACAGTTCGTTCAGGTACTGGAAGGCTGGGCTGTTCAGGAGGAACTGAGGAAGAAGCAAGAGATTATTCATCTGCGTAATGCTCGGGCATCACAGTACGTACCCGGATTCCATGGGCGGCAAGATAAGCTAATGACCTATCCACGTTCAGAGCGAAAGAACGCCTTGTGCAGCTAGGATGGGCCGAGGAGCTCACGAAGCTGAGTAAGGAACGGTCGGATATGTTCCGTGCCCTCAAACCTCTGTACAAGGTCGACACTTTGACGAACGAAGGTGCCAAGTTTTCTCCTTCGATCCACCTCAACACCTGGCGTGAGCGCTGACACTGGCATGTTGTGCAGAATGGCAAACGATCCAAGGAGAGATGGTCACGTTCATGGAAGAGACGCGGGCACTCCGCATCAAAGCCGAATGGAAGGCGCTGTTACAGCGCAGGCTCCGGATTTGGGAGCGCATAGTACGTTCCTACGAAGACTCCCTGGGCTGCCGCGACCCAACGTCAGACCTTCGGGCAATGTTCTCGGACCTCGCGCTGGTGCCTGCGGTGCGCGATCTCATCCTCGTTCCCGATATCGACGACGCGGATTTGGAGGTCGAGCTCCTCAAGCTGCGTGGAACCATTCCTCAAATGCAGGCGGATTGGTACCGCAAGTGTGAGCAGCAATTAAGCTCTCTCGTCGGTGCCAACGAAACTGCGGCAGCTGAGCGTGCTGGCATATCACCGGCATCGATGGCCGTCGTTACCTTTACCTGTAGCAAGCGGGACTGCGGGCGCGAGGGGCTACGATGGCCCGATATCTTGGCGCACAGGTGTGGACGTAGGGTGTCATACCCGTCCACCTGCGGCGACCGCGCCTACCAAGAGGCGGTCGTGGCGTTGTGCAGTCGTCGTGAAAACCCCTGGCAACATAGTCCGCACTTCACCGTCCGCATCGTGTCGAAGGTTCCTCAAGATAGGATTCGTTTATCTGGTCGCGACCCGTATCGAATGTCGTACACTGACGTTCGAGGGGTCCGCTTTTACTGCGCGATATGTGCTGTGCCTGCGGTGGGCTACATGGAAGTTTATGACTGGGAGACCGCTGTGAGTCGTCCACCGAGAACGCGCATATATTGATTGTGCTCACCCGACACAGGACTATCATGGCCGACCGAGATGTGGACATGGACGGTGGGCGGTTCTCGATCCGGAAAACACGGCGGTGGCCATTGCATACGAGAGGTCCAACCGAATGGCAGGGAACATTCCGGATGCGATCTTTGGATGCACGCACTGTCGCTATAGAAGCGAGAAGCATCCTTCTCGACATTGTGAGACGTGAGTACCTGTGCCTTTTCATGTACCCTGAAGCTTCGATCAGATGTCTGACGTTCCTCTACTCCCCCAGTGCGCATAAGATTGTAAAGCCAGAGATCAACAAGGATTTCTACTTGCACCCGGATACACCTCAAGCGGGAAAGCTACCGGTGCTGATGTACCCTGAATATGCGCGCACCGATCGCACGGCTGCACGCGACGTCAAGGCAGGCAAAGCAGTATTTTCACCCCATCTGTACTGCGATTGAAGGAGAAGACATCCTTGATTGCGGTGCTCCCTCAATTTCACCCGTACGGGAACTCAACGATCGTGATACAGTCGAATAGTAGTACTCAGGCTGGCACTTATTGGGTGTGCGGTCGAAGAGCCTACCTACCTAGAGTACACATACACTTGTGTTTGATTTACCTTCTGAGTACCTTGAGCGAGTATCCGTGCAGTGCCGACATGTGCCATGTATCCACCAGCTGGCCCAGTCCGAACCTCAGCATCTCGAATCAGACCACGTGACCGTGTCTATGTCGCGTCTTGGCGCTTCGCGTGCAGACTCAGCAGGCTGATCACTCCGGAGTCTGCAGACCGTTAACGTTGTTGACGTTTGAGCCTCGCATTCCTCTCTCCATAGGCACTCCTATTCTTGAACATGCCGCCTAAGAAGAGGGCCCGCACAAGTATCGCTACTCCTAGGCGCAGCTCTCGTGTTGCTGCGGATTTGGCAGCGAAATCGAGGGCTGGAGAATCCTCCGGTGCCAGCTCAGCACGGGCGGGATCCGATGGGGTGCAATGCGCTCCTGGACTTGCACAGAAGGCCCATGATGACGCCGAAACTCCCGTGGACTTAATACCTCCTGAGCCTACGATATCGTCAGATGACATTGTGTCGGCCTTCCGGCCGCCACGCGAAGGCATTCTTAACATGCCCCTGGATATCTTGATCGAGGTATGCACGTCGTCTCGATGTGATATAGCTCCTCCACTGAGTAGTTTACCTGTCAGATATTCGGCCTACTAGCTCCTCGCGACCTCCTGGCGCTTGCAAGAACTTCGAAGGACTTCTGTTCATACCTCATGAGTCGTCGCTCCATGTCGTGCTGGATCTCAGCAAGACATACGGTGCCGGGTCTTCCGAGTTGTCCATCCGAACTCAGCGAGCCCAGATACGCAAGCCTAGTGTTCACAAGAGAATGCTGCGTATGTGTAACCCCGTTCTTGCTGTGGATACTCTGTGCTGATTCGATCGACGTCTAGATTTGTGGTAGGCGTACTGAGAGAGAGGTGCCGACGCATTGGGATCTTCATGTACGATACTGTCCTGCGTGCGTCGTAGGGAGGTGAGATGCTGTCCGCGCTAGCCGACTGGTTTGATGCTTACTCGTTTCGGGATAGACTGGTCGCCTTCAAGCGTCCAATGAAGGATCTGTGCGAGAAAATCGAGTCTATGACCTCTCGTAATGAACCCGTGTTGATCACCGTGTGGTCTACTAGGTAAGGGTGATGTGAATTCAACGTTCCCCAGCGTCTCACATACGCTACGCAGTGTCGGCTCCGTGTGCTGCCAGATCGATGAGTACAACGCACTGGCAACCAGGTGGAAGGCACTCAAGAAAAAGGAAGACAAGGAGCATTTCGCGGAGGAGCAAATGGATCTGGTCAGCGCGAGACGCAATGTATGTTTCTCGATAGCTGTTGTCAAATCTTGGGTTTTAATCTTCCTTCATTGCAGTTCGCAAACGGGATGTATGCTTGGAAAATCCAAGAAGAGAAACGGAAGCAAGCAGAGGCGCAGGCTCTCCGTGAACGACGGTACAAGCAGTACGTCATGACGGATGCGGTGTTGCCTGCATGCTCACTGGCACATTGTATAGAATCGTCCGAATGTTAAAAGCAGAGGGCTGGGCTGAAGAGCTTGCGCGCATCGAAAAGCGCAAAGATACAATACTTCTCCTGCACAAACACGTGCATGTCGACAGATCCTTGACTCATAGAGGTGCGTCCAGACATCCTATGTACTGTGACTGCTGACAACTCATGGCTACGATCAAGAATGGCCGCTTATCCGGCAAAGCGTTGCCCAGGTTTTGGAGGAATATCGGGCGACTTGGTGTAAAGAAGACTGGCTCCGCGTTTTGGCGCAAAGGCTTGACGTCCTCTTCGAAGTGCTAATCACACATGAAAACCAGATAGGAGCCAGAACGCCTGCGTCCGATTTGCAAGCACAAACAGCAGACCTTTGCCTCTTTCCGATATTCCGTCAAGCAATATATGCAAGTATGGATACCAACATCACGAAAGGGAGCTTCGAGTCGCTTCTCGACAAGGTCCCTGCATTGAAGGCCCAATGGTATGCAGCGCGGAAGCGTGAATTTGAACAACTTGTCAAGAAGCATATTTCTGCCTCGGGTGCTGATCCACTCGATCTCGCCGTTGCCTCTTTCCAGTGCATAGCATGCGGTCTTTCCGATGCTCGCTGGCCGCACCTACTATCTCACAGGTGCGCGCGAGAACAGAAGAATACGAACGGATCGTATGAGACCGCACTGCTCGACATGTGCGAAAGCCGCGGGCTTCCTGCCCCATGGGCGCAGACGTTCATGCTCAGCCCCAACAGGCTGCAGTTCGAGTGCACAATCATCCGTGCGATCGGATTTGAGCCAAATGCGGCAACGCTCCAACAGATGGAGGAATGCGGCGTGCGCTTCTTCTGCCAAATCTGTTCTACGGCCGCAATCGGGTACCAGGAGGTTTACACTTGGAAAACAGCGGTCAGTTTTTCCTCAGTTAAAATGCACATCCTTGGGCGGCCTTGGCTGATCTCACGTAAAGGTCGGCCATACGCGACCAAGATGCGACACAGTCTTCGGGCCCTCCAGCGATGCAGTGGTCAACAAGTGGTGCATTCTCGATCCTTGGCACGCCGTGATGGTCAGGGAACTTGAAGATGCCATACTACAAGCCCGAGTCAACTCCATCTCTTCGCGCAAGAGCACCATATTTGGGTGCACACGATGTCAATACTCAGGCCATTTCTCTAGCATGAGCTCTCATTGCAAGAAGTAAGATCTCGTACTCTGCTCGGGCGCGACCATGCGTTGACCTATCATACAGGGTGCACGGCATAGCAAGTCCCCAAGAAGATGTTGATTACTACGTACATTTGGACTCACCGAAAGCTGCTCTCGACGGCCCCATCACCATTTATCCGACATATGCGAAGACGGATCGCGTTGCTGTCAAGGATGTGAAAGCCGGCCGTGCATTCTTCTCGCCTACGCTATTCGCCTGTTAGCATGGTACATAACACCACTTCGTATGGGTCATAGAGCCAACCTTGTGGCGGTTCACATGTACGCAGCACCTCATTATACACAGGAACTTTACGTGCGAACCCGCACAGTGAATTGCGACGCGCTGCTTAGCTTCACACACAATATGAAAGCAAAATAATATGCAAGAGCCTGCGCAGAGCGCAGCCTCGCCGACCAAGACTGTATATCCAGATCCGTTCCGATAACTTACAAATACAACAATCCCGGTACCATCTATGAAGCAGCCCTGCCACTGCAGCCTTAGGGGCTCTTGCTTTCGTCCTTTAGCTCGGCTACATTCCCGCCAAGCCGCTTCCACTGCTCCTCGATCCTGTTCAGCTCCTCCGTGACCGCCTTGTACTCCTCCATGAATGCCATGAGCGCGTCCGGATCGAGCTCCTCCACGTCGCCCTCGTCCTGGGGCGCCTCCGCGCCGTCCTCGCCTTCGTTCTGACGCAGCATGTGCTCGATCCTGTCTCGCCGATGCGCCTGCTCCCGGAAGAGGTCGAAGTAGACGTACCAAGTCGACTTATAGTACCGCCGCAGCTTTGCGCGGTCCGTCGGCATCTCCTCCCGTGGGCGGAAGCGCGTCGCGTGCTTCGTCTTCGCCTTCTTCGCTGCGGGCTCCTCCGCCGCCGCGCGGCCGGACACACGCGCGCGCGAAGAACGGTGCGAGTCCGATTCGTCCTCGGAAGAAGTGTAGACTGGCGACCGGCGGCGCTTGGAGGTGCTCGATGCACGGTGCGGAGGGTCATCCTTCGTGCTGGAAGACGATGACGAGGGCGGCTGGGGCTTCTCGGGAAGAGAAGGACGCGGCGGGAGCGATGACCTCGACGCAGCAGAGGGCGGAGGCGAAAACGCGATCGAAAGCGGAGATGGCTCCTTCTTGACTTTCGGGCGCGAGCCGGACAGAGGAGAGGGTTCGTGAGTCACCGGCTTCTTCGGGAGGGAGAGGTCGCGCACGCGCGCTTTGTCGGACGTGGCACTCTGCTCCTCAAGTCGGCGCTTCTTGGGCGAACCAGCGCTCAGTGGGACGTCGCGCTCTGAGGGTTCGGAGTCGTTCCCGTCCTGAGGCAGCTTCTTGCGCTTCAGAGCCGCGGAAGCCGCAGGCAGAGGGGAAGCTTGCCCTTTTGCGCGCTGTCTCTCTTCTGCAACGGCCTGGCGCTCGCGTTCGCGTTGTCGCTCCTCTCTCCTCTCTTCTAAGGGACGCTCGGCCGCATCCTTGGTTTTCTTACGGAACTGAGGCGTGCTCGACGCTGCTTTGTGCTCCTGTGGCACGCTCGGTGGCGCGATGGGAGGGAGGGGCTTTGCAGACCCGGATGGCGCCGGCAGCTCCCGTCTGCTCTCACGCGCGTCGACAGGTCCAGTCCTCTTGGGGGGCGGAGGGGGAAGTGGGGAGTTCGCACGCTCCTCGGGGGCCGGTGGCGTAGCGGATGCCTTCACCTTGTAGCCAGAGCCAGGCAGTCGGCGGATGGGGGGCCTGGTCGCGCTCGTGGGTGTGCCAGCCGCACTCCCTTCGTCCACATCGCGCTCGCGGGCTTTGCCTTTAGCACTCGAGGCGTCCTTGACAGGACGCACACTTTCATCCTTCGCAATAATGATGTCTGGCAGCTTCTTCCGCGTTCCCTCCGCTTTCTTCTTGACGGTGCCCTTCGATAACACGCCTTTCTTGGGCGCTGTTGTCGCGCTGGGGCCTGCGACGGACCTGGCTGACGCGCCTAGACCGGGGTCCTCGCGGTAACGTACATGCTCCCAGATGGGGTCAGCCTCCGGTATTTTCAGCTCCTTGTAAGCTTGCCGAGCCTGTCTGGACAGAGACAGTCGCTCCTCCGATGACAACGGCCATTCGTACGGCCGTACCTCGAGCCACGACTGGAGCTTCAGCTTCCAGAACTGCGGACCGGGCTCGCTGTTCTTCGCCACTGGTTTGAGCTCCGCCACCTGAGCGTAGCGCCAACATCAGAATCCCGCATTTAGCCACATCTCATGGCTGGCAGACTCACATCGCGCAAGATGGAAAGCAACTGGCTCTTGGTTTGGGGAGAGCAGTCTTTACCGCCACACATGGTGATAACGTGCTCCGTTTTGCGCTCCTTCAACGCCAGACAGTGGATCAAGCGCGCCCTGGCAGGGTCATGCGTCGATCCATTCGCGTGGGAGCTTGAGCCCGGAAGAGGAGAGGCCACCCTGGAGGCCCTTGCACTGGCAGTATGGCTTGAGGATGCGACAGCGGTGCGACGGGGTGCAGAGGCGTCTTTCTTCGTCTTGCCTTTGGGGCCGGTGTAGCCAGTGTCAGGCGGGGTGTCGAGATAGATGGCCTTGCGCTCGGTGCGCTGCTTCTCGGCCTCGATAGTACGGTCACGTATTGTGCCTTCTATCTTCTCGCCGAGCTGGCGTTCGACCACGAACTTGCCGACCACATTAGCGTAGAGCTTCAACGGAGCCATGGGCTTCTGCGCCGAGGCCATACGCAAGTAGAGTTCGTGAGAGCCCTTGTCCCGGGTAACCTTGTCTTGGGTAGCAGTGACGGGGAAGAAGGTATCATTGATGTAAAGTCCCTGTTTGCACATAAGGATCGTTCGGACGCATGCACGACGACGGTATAGACGTACTGGTGTCTTCCCAAACTCAAACTGCAGCTTAGGCGGGTTCTGCAAGTCCTCCAGCTGCTCGAACGTCTCCGCGGACATGCGGAAGATCATGGCACGCTTGGGCTTGGTATGAAGGGGGTCCTCAGGGCGCGACTGCCCATGTAAGGTGAGCGGGACGTTGGCCGGGAGGGGCATGGTGGTTAGGTATACAGCTCAGGTGGGACAATGGCGAGCAACGCCAGTGGCGCTAAGTGTGGTGGTGAGAGAATGGGGGAACTTGTATGGGTATGCCCTCGTCGTGGTGATGTACACCCTATATTATGGTGCTGGGTATAGACGACGGCGACGAGGACGGGAGGGGAAGTCCAAGCGCGTACGACGAGGAGAAGGAGAAGAGGGGATGTGCGAGTGGCAGGATGTGGCACAGCCGAAAGCATAGATCGTATCAGCCCACGTGCCCAGCTAGCCGCCCTGTCCACACACGCGCCAGGCCACCTTCTAGTGCCACAGGTGGCTCCTCCTCTCCAGCCTTGTTCCCAGAGCTTCGCGGAACTTTCTCTCCATTAAGGCACACCCACCTCTATCGGCATCGATAACGCAATGGTCTATGTACGGACGCATGTAAGAGTATTATACATCGAGAGGCATTATATGTGGAAGAGAGTAACGACGGGAGCACTGGATCGCCTCAAAATACGGCGGCATACTGAGCGGCGGCGCGTAACTTTACTGTAATCAAGAGTGAATATGAACGATGCACGTATAACCAGCAGGATATCTAGTCTCCGATGTCGCTATAGGTGAAGGACGAAGAGATGATCGCGCGCTCACCCTGAGGGATAACGATCGGCTCTCCCTCGGGGGTGTGCGTGGGATAGACGCGTACAGGCTTCATAGACAATGGTTTGCTCGGGCAGTCAGGGAAAAGGTAGTAGTCCTCGCCCTGCTTGGGGTGGGCTACTTTGTGAATGCTGCACCACATCATATCAGCAATCGTCCATAGCCATGCGCGGCAGTTCGAATGGCGAGAGACTTACTACATGCAATGGCTGATGGGATGGACGATACCGCTCTGGTAGCGGCAGTACGCACAGCAATGTATGGCGTTGGGAAGCGGTACCCAGCTAGCGGCGTAAGGCACCTCGAGAGCAATGACCTTCTCGGTTTCTTCAGGATCCAGCAGCTTCCACTTGTGTTTCGAGGGCCAGCATCGGGTCAGCAAACCCCATGATGGAAGTTTATGCTCAGCCTTGCCCGCAGGTACGTTAGTAGTTCTAAGGAAAGGAGCGTGCCTACGAAGAGGATACATACCGCCCCCTTCCAGTCGAAAGCCTCGCGATACGGGTCCTTGGGCGTTGTGCAAACCAAGCACAAGAGCCGTGCTCGACACTGTTCCATCTCCTCGAAAGTTGCAGTGTCTGGGTCCTTGCCGCACTCCGCTATCGTCCTCCTCTCAAGCTCCCACCGATGGTTGTACTTGAACAAACCGTCGCTGTTCCAGAAGTACGGCGTGTTCCCGTCGTCGCACACGTCCTGAACCATGGCTTCGTACAAGCCGTGGACGGGAGGCTCCTGGCGCGCGCAGGAATGTGCGAGGATGTTCGGCCAGCGCAGGTCCTCGCGACAGCACTCGCGGCAGACGAAAGTGGAGATGGCGAGCGACAACGGGTCGACCCCGTCCCACGCGTTGATGACCTCGAGTGGGATGAGCGCAACGGACTCACTCCGCCGGGCCTCGAGCCATTCCACTCTGAGGGCAGGTATCTTGCCGCTGAGAGCGTCGAAATGTCGGGAGGTAACTTTGGCCGTAGAAGGAGCCTCCACGAGCTCGCGGAAAGGGTACATGAACGCAAAGTCGGAGAAATGGGCCTGTAGTTCGGACGCCGCGGTCCTGTGCCCCTCAGCCTGTTCATACTTGGCGACGGACGTCTGCATCATGCGCAGCCGGCCACAGACTACTCCCACGCGCTCGCGTTCGAGACGCTCTTGCTTTAGGGCCGTCAGAAAGAGGACGAGGCGCGGGCGAAGCGACTGCCAAGCTGTATGCCTATCGTTGAGCGCAGATCCGGGGCGTCGCATTCATCTAGAAGTATCATATACGTACCGCTATCTGTGAGTTTCTGTGCCTTGCTAACAGCGTTGTGGTACACAAGTCGGTCATACTCGACCGGATCGAGATCGTCTATGTCGTTCCCAAACCCGTCTTCCCGTAGACGCTTCAATACCCTGGTCCAGCCGTGAGTCGCGGCCCTTCACCTCGACGGACTGTTCACGTACTCATCAATTCGCTCTTGCCTGAGGCTATCCAGTTCGCAAGACCTCGCCTCCGCCTCTTGTGCTTTCCAGAGGGCCAACTCGGCCGCAAACTAGGCAGGCGTGAGTACATTGGCAATCCGTTGTATGGTGTGAAAGCGAGACGTACGGCCGTCTTCTGCTTCACTAGGTCTAGCTGCTCAAGGGCGAAACGGGCTCTGTCGGCGTCCGTCGCAAGGGCGTTCCATACCGCTTCGAAGCGCTCGACTTCAGGAATGTGCGCGAGGAGCCTCCCTCGACTATAGCAAGATGTAAGACGTGGAACGGGTCACAAGTAAGGAGAAATATTACCGGCGTGGCAACGTTGTCATCACGAATGGTGGGTCTCCGGTGTCTGCCACTTTCAGTACGGCGAATTTGAGGCGTTCAATACGAGGGTCGTCCTCTGGTACGAACCTAGATGCTCTCACACATCAGCTTTGCCCTTAAGACATGCAGAGAACATAGAGACCGACATGATATCTTTGCAACGGGGACAGTACCGCACGTAGAAGTTCCACAAGGCCGATTCCACATTCGGCTTCAGACAGCCCTGTAGAGTGATTGCGTGTTCATTAGCACGAATGCATTCTCAGAGAACCAGGAAGTGCGGCTCACATGGAAATAGGAAAAGAACAATAAGTTCGCGTATTGCGGTTCGCTCAAGAACGGCGGACATTCTGGCAAGCCCTGGATCTGCTGCCGCGCCGCGCGCCACAAAATGGTGGTCGTGCGGCTCATCAGCAACGAACGGAAGTCCTTGGACGTTCGAGCCAGATTGAGCAGGTCGCGCGGGTGCATGCGACCAAAAATCTATGTCCATTTTGATTTAGTCACTGAGATCTGGGTGTCACGGTGAGAGCTTACCTCGAACAAGACATCCAAGGGCATTTCTAGCATGGCCTTCAGCGCACCGCGTCGGCCGCGGACTGCGCGCCGTGCTGGACGTCTCGCATCGCCGTTCGCGGGTTCTTGGGCGGCATTACTCGTAGTAACGACTGGACCCGCAGCACTTGGATCACTTAGGCTGGTGCTGGACTGCGAGTCGTCGACTACCTCAGATGTACGCGCCTTCTTCCTCTCGCGTCCTGCAGACATGGGCGGGTCTCAAACAAGACGGTATAAATACGCCCAGGCTCTATGAGTTGGCAACAGGATGTGCGAAGTGGTAGAAGGTTAAAGGAAAGAAAGTACGCGAAAGTGCGGTGACGGCGTCGCCAGGAGGGGCGCGTTAGTAGGCGGCGCCACAGGCGCGTCAATCTGAGATCTGCAGGGTCGTCGTTCACGTCCGTGTCGCAGCGTAATTAGGATCCGATAGAACTTGAAGACTATATGTACTCAATAGTGATCCATACAGTAAGTACCCGTCTCTCTGTGCGCGCACTCCCCGTGAAATCATACCCTCGAAGGTTCCGCTCGCGAAGTCCAATAATGGCAAGAAGGGTAACAAGCAAACGTCAAGCTGGGTGGTTTGGAATATGCATTTCGACTCTAGAACTATAACGTCGACAGAGGTCAGCTGAAAGGACGCGGTGGACAACTGGACCGCCCACCACCTTTGCTCAGATGAGATCATCCGGAACAGAAGACGCGATGATAGCACGGAGGTCAGGGTCGATCACGGTATCTTCTCCGTCCTCATTCTTCGCAGGGTACACGTAAACGGGCTTCATGTTGTCCACTTTGCCACGGCGGTCCGGGTGCACGTAGAAGTCTTCGTCGATACGGGGGTCCTTGATATCGTGCGTGCTGCCGGTCAGGGTCGCTGAGCTTCGCAGGTAGTGGCAGAGGAAGGAAGTAACGAGGACATACGTGATACAGTGATCGGTGAGAGGCTTCGCGGAAGACCGATAACAGTGAGCACAGCAATACTTTGTTCGCATCGAGGCCGGGAATAGCCCTTCGATCCCAAAGAAAAAAACATTCAGGTCCAGCTCCGACGTGACCTCCGATACCTCGAGCGCGATCACTCGTGCAGCCTCCTCCGCATCAAGCACATGCCATCGATGTTTGGCTCTGCGTCTAGAGAAACACTCCTCTTCCACCGCCGCCGTGAGGACGTGTACGATCTAACTCCACCGGTCAACAGCTGCTACACGGATGAAACCACCGAATGTAGAACTCACCGCGCCTTTCCAGTCGTGTGCCTCTCGACATCCCACCTCCATTGGGTCGCCATCGCCACAGAGGCAGATCATCCTCGCTTGTTGTTGCATCATTTGGTCATACGTCGTGGTGTCTGGGTCCTTCCCGAGCGCGGTGATCACAGAGCGAGCGACCTTCCATCGCTCGCTGAACAAGAGGTCGCGTGTGTTTCCATGCCAGGGGGCGGGCAGGGAGTTCATACTAGACATCTTCGCCACTTGTTGTTTGTATGCGCCCGTGACATACTTGGATCGTAGGCATGAATGGGCCAGTACATCCGGCCATCGCAAGTTCGCTAGAGAACATATAGAGCATTCAAACCCGACAAAGGCAAGTGACAGTGACAGCTCCGGCTTCAAACCCTGGGATAGCTTCTCTGGGATAAGCCCGAGGAACTCTGCGCGACGAGCCTCGAGCCACTCCGCTCGAAGCGCGGGAATTGAGTCACAAAGGTTTTCGAAGTCTTGAGCGGTGACGCTAGTATCCGGAGGTGCGTCTACCAGAGCACGGAATGGGGGCATCAGGGCAAGATCCGCGAATTGCGCTTGCGTTTCTGACATCGCAGTCCTACGCCCTGACGACAAGTCATATGCGGACACGACCTGGCACATAAGATCGAGTCGGGTGGACCACAGCATGTCCCGTTCACGTTGTTGGCGTGCTTCGCGTATCTGCTCCATAAGGGCGATGACCTCTTCGCGGATAGATACCCAAGCTACGGCACGATGAGTAATTGGAGGCAGCGAGCAGAAAGATCACTTTACCGCTTTCTGTCAATTTCTGGGGCTTGCGCATCGCTTTGTGTGACCTGAAGTCATAGTGAGCCATGTAGTCCATCTTCCTAAGCTCTTCGGTCCATCCCTCTTCACGCAGATGCGCAATTATGCTGTCGTGCTCGTGATCAGAGGACAACTCAGACTAGGCTGGGGAGCCGCGAAGGATCTACCTGTCTAAGCGTTCTTGTTTCAAACCTTCTAATTCGGCGGATCTCGCCTGTACTTCGTTTATCTTCCATTGGGACAACGTTCGCGCAGGCTGTCGAGATATTGTTGGGAGGACAGCGCGAAGTAGAAAGTATATGGTACCTACTTCGATATTCGCCTTGACGAGGGCAACCTGCGCCTTTGCGAAGCTGATTTTCTCCTCGGCAGTCTTAAGGGCTTCCCACTGCTTCTCCAACGCGTTATAATCGGGTGTATGAGCAAAGGCAACCATCGAGTAGGAGTTCTTCCTGAGAAACGTTGAGCATACAATGACTCTAAGACGAGCAGCGAGGGCGGCAGGATGTTATGCTTACGTGCGTGGCATGAGAGCCGTGCTATAGAACGGTTCCTCTATACCCGTCTCCGCTTCTATGTCGGCTTTCAATGCGCACATGTCAGACGTTTCCTTGACGACTCTGCATAATCCTGCAAATTAGTGGCATAAATCGGTAGACGGGTAGATGTGGACTCTGACAGCTTCTCCTTGCACATTGAGCAATACCGGACGAAGAACTCCCAAACGAACATCTGCGCGTTCTTCTTCAAGCAGTTCTGCCCAGTTAGTTTGATCAGCATACATCGCATATGAGAGAGCTAATGGGACCATACATTACAAAACGAAGAAAACAGTAGATTGGCATACTGCGGCTCGCTTAGGAACGCAGGGCATTCCGGGAGGCCTGGCACTTGTTCCCTTGCCGCTTTCCAAAACAACGCGGAGTCGCGGCTCATCAAGAGCGCACGGAAGTCCTTCGACGTCCGCGCTAGGTTCAGCAAATCACGCGGATGCATGCGGCCGAAGATCTGCAGGACTCGAGCTCATTCAGACTGCGATAGAGGACGATAGGGAGCCGCTTGATAAATACGCACCTCAAAGAGCACATCGAGGGGCATGTTCAACATGTCCTTCAAGCTCCCTCGCCGCCCGCGGAGGGTGCGACGGGTAGGAGCACGCTCATTGCTTTCGGCGGTAGCCCCTGAGCCCGCTGCAGCCTCTGCAGTCGCGTCTGGGGCAGTGACGACCAACTTGACCTTCTTCTTTCTGGGGGCCATTTTGCCGATAATCAGTGCGAATATATGCGTGTGACCAGAGTTGCTGAAAACGCCGATGAGAAGAGAAAGGCGCAGGACGCGGGGAGACGCGTTCGACGCGCGCGTATCGTGGTGCCACAGGCCCGTCGATCTCAGATCCTTACCGAAGCAGTCATGTACGTAAGCTTGGCGAACCTGCCCGAAACGTATATTCTCCGCTTCCAGCCATCAGAGTGTGTACGCGACGCGTACGGTCGTTGGCCAAGCTACATGCAGCTGCGCGCCTTGTGCGTTGCTCGTTGACTGATCCATAGCTTTGATTATCAACTTGTAACTACACAGGGGGTGACGTACAACCAGAGGAAAGGTAGTCAAAGCGGTCTCTAGAAGCACTACCTAACTAGTATTGGGAGGAGGACTTATAAGCACAGAATGACATGACGTCGCGGGAGAAGAAAGAACGGGTAAGGGTAAGTAGGACGCGGAGCCGCAGAAGAGGAAGGAAGGTCAATAAAGAAAAGGCAGAAAGCTAGTGGGGGCGCCAGACAAATTGCAAGAACCGAGCCATTGCAAGTCCGAGAAGCGTGCGATGATATACAGATGATGTACACGCGCACGCGTCCCGGCGACGTCGTGTCCAGTGGAGTGTTAGTAGGTAGGTAAGAAAAAGAGTTGATATGGGTGTTGTAAAGGTAAACGTAAGGCAAGGCAGCAGGCAAGAAACGCAATAACACATGAGCAAACCATCCGTAAGATCTCCCCCTCCTCCCTCCTACATCGCGTGCCAGTCATCAACATCGTAAGCAGTCATGTCAGTGTTCGCAAGATCTCAGTTCATATCCTCCCAGTTCGGCCTCGGCGCGCCTATCGACAGCTTGCCCATGATCTTGCGCTGCCGCAAGTTCTTCACCTCCGTGCTGATCAGGTCCCGCAGCCTCTCCAAGTCCAGGCTGCGCTCCGCCCGCGAGCCCATGAGGAGGTTGCGCCAGATACCGGCTGCCGCAACCGAGTTGTCGATCGGGAGCTGGTGCGGGCGATGTAGGCGGACCATCTTCTGCATGAGGTGGTCCGGGCTGGGGTATATGGCGTCGGGCCACGCGATACGGATGGCGAACCACCAACCAAGAGGCTGAAATAGCGCAGTTGAGTACTGGTTAGCGATCATAGGATATGCGTTACTCACTCGGCCATCCGGTAAGCATCGCTCAGGGTAGGTATCGTAGGTAGTGAGGGAGCCATCGGGAAGGGAGAATCTGACGCGCGCGATGAGCCGAAATCCCACTTAGGACTACACCTGTGCTCACCTGTGTACCACCCAGTGGTGATCGTCGTTGCGGTGCTTCGCAAGCACGATGAGAAGCCTCGGGATACCCTCCAAACCAAACGGCGCCCACAAGTCGCGCAGCATCCCGCACGCATCCCCATGTCGCCCATTGTACACAGCAGTGCTGATCGCGTCGGCCATGTTCGGCGGCACGAAGAGGCGGTCGACACGCCCGGGCGGGCTGTCCGTCATCTTCGCACGCACGTACCGCTTGTACGTCTGCGTCGACCAGATGCTCAGCGCGATCTCGTCCACCTGCATGCCGCGATTGCAGCTGTTCACTGCGTTGTCAAGCTCCGCCATTGGCCAGACGATCGCCCAGCTCAGCAGCCGCTGGTGGATGCGCTGCCAGGGCGGAAGCGTACGCTGCTCGGGGACGAACTCGCTCTGTTGCCACAACGGCCCGTGGTCCATCACGTCGCCCTGGGGAAGCGGCGGGAGAGGTGGTGATCCGGGGCGACGCTCCGGGTATCCGCCTGTGTTCCCGTCAGGGATCTCCGGAAGGCCCGACTCGGTGACCGCGACAGGCGCTTCGCCCTCGTCGTAATCATCCTCGCCGTCGCGGGCAAGTTCCCAGGTCTTGTGCGTGGCTACCGACTGGCTGCCGGTGGGCTTGACTCGGAGCCTGAAAAGCTCCTGCTCGAGGTACTCCTGGCCAGGCGAGTTCTCGCGATCCTGGGCGTACTCGCTTTCGAGTCCGTGAGTACCGCCGCCGTCCGTCGTCCCATAGTGGTGGTCGTCCTCGTCCTCGTACGCATCCTCCTCGCGAATGGCACCATGCATCGAGCCGTCGTGGTGATGCATCGAACCGGGAAGCGTGTGGAGGTGCGTAGACTCCCTTATCAGCTCAGTTTCTCCCGTCTGGAACATCGACTCGTCGCCCGTCTGGTGTTGGTGGAGATCCTGGCTGTGAGCGTAGCCGTTCATCTCTGAGCCGCCATAGTGATGATGGTGTTCGTGTTCATGCTCTTCAGGATAGCCGCGTCCCTCCGTGACGTACGAGCCTCCACGGGAAGACCGAAGAGTCTTCTCGATCTTCGGCGCAAGGTCTTCGATGCGGTTGTTCATACGGATGAAGCCCTGAATGAGCTCCTTCGCCCACTCCGGAGGCTCCTGGCTAGTGCCAAGCTGTGTGCCACCGCGAGATTTAGACATGCCTGCTGCGAGTGCTGCAGCCAGGTGAATGGAAGGGTCGTGGTCGTGGTAGGATTTACGGTAAGCCTTGATGGACTATATGGCAGCGCGCATGAGCGACGCTATCTATAGGACTACAATGCGCCACAGAACTTACCTCGTTATCGTACTTCATGCCGAGCTTCTTGACACGAGCCCTGACTGCCTTGCGGACTGCCTTCTTGACGGGCTCACCCATTGGCTGATCAAGGGCATGCAGCAGTTGACACAACTCCATGTCATGGAAGTGCGTGTTCTGGACCTCCGGTTCCAGCATCGACGGTGCCATGGCAGAAGGTGCGTATGACGTCCTAGAGCGCGATGGTCGGGCAAGCAGGTCCTGTACCATCTGCTGCTCCTCCGCGTTGAGATGCTCAATCGGCGAAGCGGGTCGTGAAGGGGTAGGGGTGCTGTCTGGATCGTTCAGGGGGGCTCTGGACCGGGTAGGCGACATCGGGGCGGCGGACCGCACGCCCTCGGTAGGAGCAATGCTACGCTCGCGAGGCATGCGACTCGCTTGGCTCTTAGGAGACATTGGTCCTTGGGACATCGGCGGTGCAGGGGTAGGGGCCTGAGACATAGCAGCTTGCGACCGAGCTGACATGGCCTTAGACACCACAAGTCAAACGTATGGTTGAGATACTACTCACCGGCACTCTGTGACTTCGCATATGCAGGAGCCTCCGTACCACCATTGCCGTTGATCTCGGTCGTGCTTTTCACCGACTTGGCTTTCTGCGACATCTCCGCCTGCTGCAATTGCTGTTGCTGGCGCAGGCGCCGATTCCCGATTTGCGAAGCACTCTCGGAGGGTGCGATAGAGTACGCCTTCTGCGTCCGTTGGCCATCGTCTAGCACCGATTCCGGGAGTGGAGGATACGCAGTTCGTTGTGTCTTCTGCGTATTGCGAGACTTCACGGACTGATTCTGGGAAGCAGCGGTACGTGGCGACAACGGTCTTTCTGGCCCGCCAGCTCCCGTTGCAGTCCGCGTCGGCGACAGTGCACGAGAAGGTGCCTTAGGGGACAATAGCTGGACAGTGTGATAAGCCACCTGATCGCAGTATACAGTGGTACCACTTACACCGTTCTCAGCCTGAGAGGGAGCCTTGTGCGAGACCTTAGATGGCGCGCCTCGAGTGCGCGAGCCAACACCACTTGGTGCACCAGCATATGATGCGCCGCCGGCAATCCCAGTAGTCGCAGCTGGAGCCATGCCATATGCCTATACCGTCGTCAGATGTGATCCGGGCCAGTATAACCGGTATCCCTACCTGGAACGGGTTGGGATGGCTACTGGTTGGTGAGTGGAGGGTCGTCTCAGGCAACGGAACGCCAGCAGCTCTCGAAGGAGAGGACTGCCAACCAGTACTCTTATTGGTCACGCAGTCGCACATCTAAGCATGAAAGTACGTACCACTCCGTTCCACTGCTTGTTGCCCGTGAAGCTCTCTCGAGGGAGAGGCCCAAAATTGCCGAAGGACGATCCGTAAGACTCGAAATGCGGCCCGGGAGGATCGTCGGGGCCAGGTTCACGCTCCGGCTGCAACTCATGAGATGTAGGACATTGTTACTTGGGCAGTAGAGGGCACTCACAACACCTGTTGTGTGGATGGGGATCGTACGGGCAACCTCAGAAGCATGCTCCTGAACATCCGACCTGATATCATCACCTTCCTCTTCCTCGCCGCCACCTCCGAGATGTTCCTCAAGTTGGCGGACGCTACTTGCCGCCTTACTTTTTGGGCGAGGTGAACGGAGGACATGTGATCCGACACTGCTACTTTTGTCGTTTTCGGCTTCAGGAGGGGTATTCTCCATACTCTGAAGGTATAGCATGACTGGATGCGCGGTGATGAATATCGTACGATACGTGTCGATTACGGAGGTGCACAACAGTACCTTTCTCGTTCGGAGCTGGAAAGCGGAGGAAGATCATTGAGTTTAGCGTTAGCACTGGAATCAGAACGCGCGAATCATACCCGGCGTGTTCGAGCGCATCATGAGCGTGTGCAGAGTGTTCTGCGATCCACCAACAGCGGACATGGTGGGAGTTGGTTTAGTTGATTGGTTGAACAGAGGTTAGGACTTGTGAGACGAGAACAGACGGGCGAGGGCGCGAGTTAAGATACAGAGAAGGCAGGAGAGGGTAAGGTATCCAGAGGGCAATTAAGAACGGGATATGTGCGGAGGAGTGAGGTCACACAGCGGCGGAGGGGAATATGAACTTGGTTCAGAGTTTGTTGCCTCGAGGGCGCCGCATGTTCAACTCTCTGTTGTCGCCTATTTGCCATCGCTTCCAGGCGCTTCGCGGTCGCTAACAGCTTGCGATTATTCTTGACGGCGACTTTGTGCTAATCATCTACTTCTGCTTCTCTGTCGGGCGAGCGTTGTCAATGTCTTCTGCAGGAGATGGTGGTCATTGTTCAAGAGAGCGGGTTGCGTGCATACCATGGCCTCCTCTTGCTTCACGACCGATCACCCCTCAAACATGTGAGAGGCATGATCGGCTCCATTCTATAGGCTCTGTGCGCCTGCATTGTAAGTTCAGTAAACCCGCCTTGTCGTCCAAATAGGTAAGCGGATGACTGAACGCTCGTCCTAATGATGCCTGGTATCGGACTTGTTCCATCTTGCGAAGAGGCTGATTAGTGTCTATCGCAGAAGACGAGTCAAGGTTCGGTTACTAGTGTCCACGAAGTTTGTTGTGCTTGGGGTTATATACCTGCAGAGACCCTCGATCTACGGCTTCGAATGACGTTTATCTCGGCTCCCCCAGAAGGTTAAGGTATCACCTGTCATAGTTATAAATGCCAGGCGTTGAAATCGATAACTCTTCACAAGTAAACAACCAAGTCACAGCATTGGATGTACGGGAGGTACGTTGCAGTATTTACCACCGCCCGTACCGATATAATCTCACTCCAAGCTCGGAAACGTGCGTATAGTGACTGCAACTCTTGTTATCTGATTACTCTATGCCTGATATATGATAAGCCAAGGGGACATGCCTGGGTACACGATATGCTCAGACTCCTTGTTTGCCCCGGCTGTCGTCCATTCTGGGTGTGGATATCCCCCGGTCGGTTACTCCTGACCTAGACCCAACTTGATTTCTGGAGTCCAGAACTCATTCACAACATCGCCCAGCCAGCAAAGAACGGCCGCTATGCAGTGTGATACTGCCGATGCGCACCGCTAAGCTGCCGTCAAACTCATCCGACGTGTCAAGCCATGCTGATTTTCCCGCTGTATAACGGCTGTGCAAGGGCGAGAACCTGCGGCTCTACCTCTTCCTCGGAGGCGGCCTTGGTCTTGCTCCTCAATCCGCTATGCTTCTCCTGCAAGTATCAAGAGAAGACCAGTGTCCAAGAGAAGACCATTATCCACAACCATCTAGAGGGACTGTACTATTGCCCGATATGCCAACACCGTGTATGCTCGTCTGGATCAAAATGCGGACCGAGGTGGTCACGGTCTAGGTCCTCTAGCAAGTAGAACGCTGTATGGTAGGGTATAGCATCGTTCCCGTCCGTGCTATTCCCAAGCCGCAGTTGAGATTAAAATCCGAGCCGTTCCACCTCCGGTAATGCAAGTCGGTCCCTCCGCGGGGACGTTCTATGCGGGCTGTTTGTTGCGTATGCTGGTCCAGATTGTCGGTAGACCGTTGACCATCCGCGCTGAACGTCTTCTCGTAGTATGTCGAGCTCGGAAGACCGCAAGGGCCAGGCCCTGTACATGCCAGCATCATTGTGGTCATATCCGACGCCTCAGAGCATATAAACCCCCGTCTGCTTCGCTCAAAAACTCATCAACCCACTCATCCTCGTCTCTCGCATCACATCCTTCAACCACTACACTCTTCACTTTTGATTCTATCACCATGTTTATTCAAGCTGGCTTGATTACCCTCGCGCTCCTCCTCCCCACCGCTGCGTCTCCTGTCTCGGAGGGACTCGGCGCCCGAGTCCCCTTCGAGAGGCGCGATGGGGTGACTACCAAGGAGGGGTGGTTCGACCACAAGCGCGCCACACAAATGGTCGTCAACGACCGCAAGTCAGTACTTCACCTGCATCTCTTGAGGCCGACGCAGACACTGACCGACATTCATGCATCTACAGCAAGCACAGGCAGAACCTCATCAACTTAGAGCGCAATCTTGGCCGCTCGGCTTTCAATGAGGTCTGTCCCCTTATGTCGACCTACCTTCCTCGCCGACCCTGACGATGGGCACCGTCATTCCAGGGTGCTGCGATCATGCCTCTCGCCAATTTCTCGCAGATGGCCCCTCCGGACAAGCGTCAGGCCGAGAAGCTCACCGATGAGAGCAACGACCAGTACTGGGCCGGTGCCATCTCCATTGGTACCCCCGGACAGAACTTCCTCATTGACTTCGACAGTACGTCCTACTCCATACCGATATCATCTTGAATAAGTCGCTCAGTGTATGACATAGCTGGATCTGCCGACCTGTGGGTCCCGTCCGTGAACTGCACGAGCTCGTACTGCAGCAAGAAGGACAAGTACAGCCCCGCCGCGTCCTCCTCGGGCGCACACAAGGGCGGCAAGTTCTCGATCCAGTACGGGGACGGCTCGACGGTCTCCGGGCCCGTGTACACCGAGACCGTGTCCGTCGCGGGCGTGACGGTGAAGAACCAGTACTTCTCCCCCGTCGACACCATCTCGCCCTCGTTCGGCTCTGAGGCGATCGACGGCATCCTCGGCCTCGCCTTCCCCGCCATCTCCAATCTGCAGAAGGTGAGCCTCCGCGACTGGCCTTTGACTATCTGGTAGCGGTAGCTTACGACCCCCGCTGCAGAGCCCGTTCTTCAACACGGCCAAGTCTCAGGGCGCTGTGAAGAGCGGTGTGTTTGGCTTCAAGCTAGCCAAGTCGGGCTCGGAGCTCTACCTCGGTGGTACCGACTCATCGCTATACACCGGCTCGATTGAGTACCACTCCGTCACCGGCTCGGGCTTCTGGCAGATCTCCGGCGCGAGCATCCTGGTCGGCTCGCAGGTACGTCTGACTCCTCACATCTGCTGTCCGTAAAGCCAGTTTCTCACTATTAGTTGCTGTACAGACGGTCGAATCTGGCTTCCAGACGATCATCGACTCGGGCACGACCATCATCTACGGCCCCCCCAGCCAGGTCGCCGCGTTCTACCAGGCGATCCCCGGCGCGCAGCTGTACGACTCGCAGAGCGGGTTCTACTCGTTCCCGTGCAGCTCGACGCCGTCGAACGTCGCCTTCAGCTGGGGCGGCAGCGTGTGGACGATCTCCGCCGCGAACTTCAACCTCGGCCGGGTCAGCTTGACGCAGTGCATCGGCGCGATCGCGGGCCAGGACCTCGGCCTCGGCTCGAACACTTGGTTGCTTGGCGATAGGTATGTAGCTGTTTGTTAAGTGGAGGGAAGGTGACGTGGGTGCTGATCAGTGTTGTGGATATAGCTTCATGAAGAACGTCTACTCTGCGTTCTCGTTCGACTCCAACTCGGTCGGCTTCGCTGCGCTCAAGTAAACCAATATGGGTTCCCACATGTCTGAAAGTACCATATACCCTGCCCGACTGGCACGGGCTGTCATAGATTGTATCACCACTGCTTAGAATGATACCACCTTCTCGGAAACATCCTTGATTCTTGTGTCTGTGTGGGGCCAGCCAATCTGACAAACGAACGCCTGCGTATTCTCTATATCCGAGTACAACAAAGACGAGCCATAAGCTACATATAATAACTAAACAGCTCGCGTCAAGACATGCAGACTACAAGGCCAGCCGAGCGCAGCCAACGGCGACACCAGGGACAGTCGTTACGGTACGTGTGCACATGTGCGTAAGTGGACTCATGTCCCGAGCCAGGGCATCGCGATCGTCAGCGTGGGTGATACATGTCTAGGTATAGGAGCACAGGTCGACGGCCTCGCACGCGAGGGCCGCAAAATGGAAGCGATAGATACCCGATAGCGAACCGAAAGCAGTCAGGGCCAGAAAGAGCGGGATGGTCAAACGAGAGACGTCGTGAAGAGGTAGTGGGGGACATCGGGAGTATCGCGGCCATGGGGGGAATGGCGTCTAGAAAGAAGCACCACGATGGGCAGCATCGGCGTTGCGGGCGTGGTGGCGGCGGAGCTTGTTGGAGCTCGTCGAGTCCGTGCCGGCGGGGACAGAACGGCGGCGACTGCGAGAACCTGCCTTGCAGGAGGGGACGCTGGAAGCAGCGCTAGAAGGGGAAGCAGACGGCTGGGCGACCAGAGAAGCGGCGCTTGAGACCGCGACGCTTGACGTGGCGTGCGTGCTCGCAGCAACGCTTGTGGCAGCATGCGACGCAGCAGAGGAGTGTGCGGCCGTAGAGCTGTGTGTGACCGCGACAGACGACGATTCGTGGGCAGCGCTGCTCGAGCCTTTGTCAGGGGTAGTGAGGCCAGTAGATTGCGTCGCATCGCCGCAGAACGTGATGAGCAGGTTGACGTCGTTGGTCTCGCACTGGACCTGGACCTGGTTGTCGTTGGGCTGGAAGAACGCGGACTTGCAGGTACCGCTGTCGCAGGTCGCTCCCTGCCCATCACAACCACCGAAGTAGCTGAACGAGGTCTCCACGTTGAACGCGTGGGGCGCGATCAAGCTGATGTCGGTGGACGAACCAGCGCCAGGGGTAGTGGGGTTGACAAGGGTCATCTCGAGCAATGCACACTTTTCCCCATTGAAGCCGCATTCACCTGTCAAACGAGTTCAAGTTGGTTTAGATGTACGAACGGATTGACAACGCCACACATACCAGTCTGCAAGTAACTTGAACGGGAATCAGCTTCACGAATCCCAGAAAAGCCAAACAAACGTACGCAATACCAGCCGAGAACGGGCCATTACTGGTGTAATCCTGCCCAGTGGAGAGTACTTTACCACCCTGGATGAGCTGGGGCTGCGGGCGCTTGTGAGTCTGACTTCGCTTAAGATCTCACAGAACGCCTAGAACTTACAGTACCCTTCCCACACCTTTAAACATTCTGTCAACGACGCTGCGCAGCGAGATGTGAGCAAAAAGACACGTACTTGTTCTCAAAACGAATGGTGTGCTGTTCGGCGCGAGCCAGAGCGCCGGCGAGGACAGCCACCACGGGAAGAACGAACGAGAGCTGCATGGCGTAGAGAGCGTGTCGTGGGGCTTCGTCTAGCGAAGGCGGGGGAGTGGAGAGCAGTTAAGTACTGCTTGGCGTGCGGCCGTCGATGAGAAGAGCGAGGGGAAGGAGTCGAAAGAGACAACGGCCTCGCGGCGAAGAAGCTATGTATACTATCGCCGTTTCAGGGACCCCGGGAACTTGCCGGGCGCAGTTAGCTCCATCCCATCTTTCTGCGTTCTGCGCACGACGGGGGATGACGCCGAGGGTGCATGAAATGCGGTCTAGACCTCCCGACACCTAACAAATCTTTCAGCATCACAAGCCGCGACATATGTTGTTGTGTGCGAAGGTCGAATTGTGCCTAGCCGATTCAACGTTGGGCCGATTGAGGTGCCAGCGGCTGTACATACTCAACGCCAGCGCGTGGCAACCAGGCAAACAGTACACGACGCTGATATCATCAATAATCATAAATGAATAGGTCCATAGACATCTACTCCGCAAGCAATTGAATTCATAGAACGATCGAGGTATTACATGCAGCCACCCACGGGTATCCAGGTAAAATATGTGCGTTACAGAAAGGACAGGAAAGATTACTACTCCACACAAGATCATCGTCGCCGCTCCCGTCTTGCGATGCGCACGCCAAACGTACACACCCGCCGTGCCTACTCGCATATATGCATATGGATCCAGCCATGCCACACGTCACTCCTCGTCCTCGTCGTCTTCGTCCTCCCGGTCTACCTCCGCGACCTCCCGTCGGTGCTGGCGCACCGGGGAAGGCCTGATGCCGGCGCTTGGTGGGGGCTCCTCACTCTCCTCGATCGTCTCCTGGTCGGGCTGGCCCTTCCATCGCCCCTTCACCGCCGCAGAGTCGTCGGCGCTGGGGCTCGACACGACCAACGCCTTCTCGAGCGCCTTCTCCCCGCGCTTCTTGAGCCGCAGCGACATGGCCGCTTGCAGGGAGTCGATGTACGACTCGTACTTGACGATTTCCGTGAGGAGATACTGCGACTTCTTCTCCCAGTTGGACATCGCCTTCTGGGCATTCGACGAACGCGACGGGTACTGCAGACGAGGTGCATGTCAGCGATCACTTGCACGCACAACACGGCCGGCGAGCATCAGACCGCAGCGAATCGCCCGACTCACCAGCTGGGTCATTGGGGTCCTTAACTCATTGTGCTGTTGCAGCTCTTCCTTCAAGTGCGCAACGTGTTTCTGCAATGCCTCTAGCTGCGTCTCCTCATCATGCAGGCTGGGAACCGTCGGGGGCAACGGCGGTTTCCACTCATTGATGAACGTCCTGTCTGCCCACGGCGACTTATCTGCGCGCACGGTTGCTGCCATCTCCTTGAACCGGCTGCGACCACTGCGACCGCTCCGGACGCTCTGGCTGTCTGTGTCGCGAACAGAGTAGTCATCCTCGGATGCTGACCGTCCACGGGAAACGGGGTCCATGACGCGGTTCCAACCGTACTCCATGTTAGATACGCCGCCAACAAGGGGCTCCTTGCTCTGGCGGGCTGCCCAGTAGTTGCATGTCGACACCCACTCATTGACGAGCTCTTCCGTGCCTGCCTGGAAGAAGTACACTCCGCCATTGGACAACGTGAGCACCATGCAGTGTGGGCGTTGTCTGTTGTAGCCAGGCGGAGGCAGCGCGTGCGCCAGGGAGTGCGCAAGCATGATCGTCCCCACCGGTGTCGCGTTTTCCTAAGTCCCAGTCAATACATGCCATGTGCATTGAGTCGAGTCAGACATGAACTCACCAGCCAGTTTCCGCCTCCGACAACGTGGGAGCCACCAACACCGTGCTCGCCAAAGGTGAACATGCTAAGTTCGCCCTTCTGGATGACGACGAAGACATCCATCCATGCCTTCGACTTTGCCCTCTTCCCCGTGGACTCCCAGTACTGCTTCCGGCAGAGCATGCCCTCCTTGGCCCATGGCGGCCCGAGCAGGGCAAGCTCCTCGTCAGTGATGCTGATGTCCGTGGAAGAGTCGTCGCTGCGCAGACTATGTCCGTCATCCTCCTGCTGTTCTCGAATGATGGTGTGAGAAAGGTTAGACGCGAATCCGAGTGCCGGAGCCAAGAACGACACGGCTGAGCCATGCATTCCCTAGGAAGTAGAAAATTAGCCACTACAATAAATCAAAACATTCCATGAACTTACCTCGTTGGAGGTTGCGAAGCTCGGAGCAGGGCTAGCCCGACCATCAAGACTACTACCGCTGCTGTACGGGCTATGACCCGGCTGTGCACCCAGGATAGATTGCAGGCCTCGAATACTGCCCCGCTTGAGCGTCGTGAGCCGATCTTGCTGGACGCGGCCGTTCCGGTTTCGAAGCATCACCCCATGAGGTGTCAGGGATGACGTCGAGGACCGCGCCATCAAGACGCTACCAATGGGTTGCAATATCTGTTGGGCTTTCACCGCATTGTAGATTTCCTGCATGACGTTGTCAGCCCTTGATCATCAGAAGCAGCTCGCGATAATCCCACCTTGAGCAGGGTCTCCATCTCGCCCTCCCAGTTCCGATCATACAACACCGTCGTGGACGAAACAGGTCCGGATGAAGACATTGCAGCCGGGGCAGACGCCGCAGCGGCCGCGGGGGGCGGGTTCGTCTCTTGGCTCTGCTTGCTCTCCTGGTTGCTCGAGGCGCCGACCGACACGGAACTCTGGTTGGCAGAAGACGAGCCAGCAGGGTCGGAAGCCAGGGTCAATTGCCCCGAGGAGTTGACGAGTGTCCCTGATGACGGCACCAGAGCCTCTCGGGTAACGCTATTCCAGCTTGTGATACTGTCGCTCCGCTTGGCCCGAGCGCGCACGGTGTTTCCGGGGCCATCTCCACCTTCGGAACCGGCGCGCACGCTGCTCCAATCGTCATAGCTGAGGTCTGTGCTCGACGCCATGCCACTGGGTTGCAGCTGCATCTGGATGGCGGTCATCGTGTTACGCACGAACTGGTTCTTTGACATGCGGGAGGCAAGCTCGGCGACATGCAGGTCAGTGTTCAAGAGTAGCACCGAATAAGCAACGGCATGGACAACGCCTGAACATAGTTTCTCAGCGCAACGCCATGGAAGTTCTACGGAAGGCACGTACTGGCGCTGCCGAGGATGGTCGTGGGATTGCATTCCCAATAACGGCGCGCGAATTCCTCGAGGATGCGGTCGACCTGCTGCGTTTCGGCCTTGAGGTACAACTTGCCACACAATTTCCTGGGATGGCTCAACCAATGCTGTACGTATAACAGGGAGAAAGACGCACCGGAATGCCTGGTCCAGTCGGAGATTTGAGAAGTCGAAGTTGTTCATGTAGTGGCGCAGCGCCGCCTTGTTGATGCGGCTCCTACGACAGCATTCAGTTCCGCCCGCGTACAACGGGGACACCGCACTCACTGTCCTCCGAGCCATTCTGCGATCTTGTCTTTCGGCAGGAACTCCTCGTCCTCGGTCCAGCATCGGAAGGCAAGCTCCCTTCCTCTGTTGTCGAGGTCGGCGGTGTCCTCCTGCTTCGCGGGGGAGCTTCGCAAGGAGAATCGCGCCGACACGAGGTCGTTCGTCGTAAGATCTTGCTGGGAAGCCACGGTGAGCCCGGGTACTGCGGACGAGTCAACGAAACGGTTGGGCGACGATACGGCGCGAACGGTGGGGGGCTGCTCACAGACACGACCGTCGTCCCGGTCCGGGACGAGCGACGGCTCCGACGCGGACGCTGTAGAGCGATGTTGTACCCGGAGCCTGTTAGAATCTCTAGAAGCTGAATGAGCGTGGTGCAAGGCCGGGCCGCTCGCGCGGGGTGGAGGCGACCGAGGGCCGAACTTGAGATTGGTCCCACGGGGGTAGCTACCGGCGTTAGAACCAGCGCGGGAACGTAAAGGAGTGTGGAGGGAAGAGGAGCGAGGTGGTACGATAGGACCTTCTACGGAAGACCCCTGGCCGGAAGTGGAGGAGCCCGCGTTCACGAGCGATTCCTCTCCACCAGAAACTGTTTGAAGAGTGACGGCAGGGGTGCCAAGGTCAAGCGGAAGAGATGCCGCAGCTTTGGGCGTCGGTCGACCAGTGGGCGGGGCCGAGAGCGGTGTAATGCTATCGCTCTGGGAACGAGATGCCAGTGGCCGTTTTGAAGGAGTGGTGGGATCGTGAAGGTCCAAGGAAGTTGAGATGGGTTCTAGGTGCAGCAATTCTCCCCTAAATTGGGACATTAGGCCTTCTAGCCTGGAGCCCCAGCCCGGAGACCCCTCGATCGCCTTATTGTCCGTGGAGATGCGCAACGGACTGGGCGACCCGCCAGCGGCCATGACTTTCTTGATTTCCGCGTCACTCACGCTCATACTTCTCCGTTTGCTTCTGCTTGGAGCCTTGATGTGCTTCCCAGGCCGCTCTTTCACTGTCTGCGTGGGTGAGGGTGATCGAGATCGTTGCCCAGATGGACGGTTGACCATAACCATTGACTGGTCGTCGGAGGTATCGGTACCCTCTGAGTGGCGGTCGAGGGGGTTTATAGCAGGGAGGGGTTTGTCCGACGAGCCGCGCGGAGGTGCCGTAAATACGTCGGAGGCGTCTATCGGCAGTGGCCTACGTGAAGTGTCTTTAGGCAGTGGAGGCACCGGAGGCGGGAAAGCATCAAAGAGCGGCGAATTGGAGTACGTCGCGATAGACGAGGACGACGGAGACGTGGCAATCGTTCGCTGCTTGCGGCGTATTGGATTCTGTCAGTTACCAAGGCGAATAAACTCTAGTCTTACAGATCTGTCCCGGGTGCTCGACGAGCCCAGCATCTTTCCAAGGAAAGCGGACGTCTTCGCCCTGACGGACGACTTGGCCGTCTGGAGCACAAAGCGTTTGTCACCATCCCTTGACAGATCGCAAGTGTACTTGCACGCACCTTGCCGTCCTTCATCGACCCGAAGGAGCGCGGGCTTGTCAGGACCCATTCGGGACTCGTCGCTGAAGCGGCGGCATCGTCCCGCTGAGCGGACAGGTTCTGCGAAGATCTCATTTTGCCCTTGGGGACGGGTGTCCCCTGGACGGACGACGATGGCGATTGAGCTGCACGGGATGTTAGGTGCCGAGACGCAAAGCACAGACGAGGGACGTATACGCACGGTCGCGCGACGACGAAGCCCCACCGCCCTTCCTTCCATCCTTGCTTCCGCTGACCCCAGTCCGCTCCTTCGCTTTTCGGAGAAGTGTGGCGAGATCGGGGCTGCTGGCCGTGCCTGGTGAGCGATACATGGAACGTCGCCTGGTCTGGTATTCAGGATCCTCTGGCGCGTCGTAGAAGACCTCACTCGTAGACGAGGAGGGCGAGGTGAGGGTACCCGTGGAGGGTGCGGCGGAACGACTGGCGCTATTCGCAGGGGAAGGTGTGGGCGGTACAATGGTCGGTGTCGCAGGCTGGAGGCCGTGATAGCCCCTTTGTGCGTGCGGCGATGGGGAGGAGAAAGGGCTGATGGACGCGTTTGAGAGGTCTGCGCCGAGCTCGTCGACGTCGAAACCCTCCCTGAGGAGGACGGTGCCCCCAGCGCGGAGAGCCTGCTCGAAATCTAAGTCTGTGCGAGAGACCCGTCGGCCAGCAGGTCCATTTAGATCCTTGGACGCGACGGGCTGGAGGCCTGTAGGAAACGCAGAAGGCGGTGCCGGAGACCGCGGGGACGGCTGTTTGAAGAGTGAAGCCAGGGTGGAGGAGGAGGGGCGGCTGCGTTGGCGAGGTCGCGGTCGCCGTTCAAGCTGGCGGCACACGCCTGATGCGTACCGATTGGCTCGCGCCCACACTCTGGCCTCCCCAAACTCAAATGACTTTCAATCAATTTCGTCTTCTCCCGACTCGGACAACGGCGCCCCCAGCACATTCTGTAACCTGTTTCGTCGCGGCGTTGCACATTTATTGCGCAGCGTCTCCATCCTACCTACTAGCTTTAATAAAGGAGAAACGTACGGAGAAGAAAGACATGTTGGACAATAATCTATCGCATCTACTGCCATCGTACACCGGGAGCCCTCATATATTGTGAGCATCAAAAGAAACAGAGAGAGCATGTGGGGTCGTGCACCATTCGTAGTACGTACCAAACCGACTGCAGCTACACAAGATCTAGTCAGGATTACAAGCATGGATGATAGGAAGCACAGAGAACGAGCAGAGGAGAAACACAACACGCATGGCCCTCGCGGGGAGTGAGAGCACGATCCTAGGCTCCGCCACCATCCTTCGACGTAGAGGTCTGTATCTGAGCACTCGTGGATGTCCGTCGTTGCCGCTTCATCGACCCAGACGGCCCGCCCCCCGTCCGGCTCGTGGGCGACAGTCGCGCGGAGGACAGACTGGATGGCATTGCGCTCGTGGTCGAAGCCCGCGGCCTATTCGCGTGCGCAGCGATCTTCGGCAGGCTCGAGTTGTTCTTCCTCGAAGATCCGTGAGGGGTACCGGACGCACGGTTCCTGCACCACGCTCGTCACCGGGTCCCACAACCGCAAACCGCATACCGCAAACACGCACCTCTTCTTGATGACGTCCGTCTTCAACGATAGTGGTCGTACAACACCATGCAATTTCTGTATGTGAACATTTAGCCCAAAGTCCGCAAGCATGTTTGCCACGGCAATACTCACATAGAACAAGCCACAAGCATTACCTACCGAGCACGGTTGAGTACCACATCAATCACGCAATAAACACTGGGTGGGTACTCACACAGGGGTTGACCTTCAGGGTCACGGCGCCACAGCGGCGTGATCGTGGTCTGGCAATTCGTACATGAGGTCGGCGGCGTCTCGCCATCCTCGCTCGCAATTCGTGCTTGGCCGCCCGTCGCATTCGCGCCAGCCTCCGGGGTGCTTCTGCAGGAGCCAGGTGAGCAGCCGTCACTCCACGTTCACGCTCAAACAGAACTCACCCTTTGCGCTGCGCGCCCGCGCCGCCGGCACGCGCGGCATTCTCGGACTGCGACGCACGTTTGCTCGACGCGATCTTGCGCGGCTGCTGGGCGGTGCGCGAGCTGCCCGGCGCGCCGTCCACGGACGGCGGTGTCGACGCATTCGACACGTTGTACGGCTCTGGCGACGCGTTCGAGCTCGAGCCCACTCCGTTCCCCCACCCATCGCTCGACGGACTCGGGTGGAAGCCCCCGTCGGCCGGGTGTTCGATGGGAAGGATCTGGGTGGGATCCACGTGCGTGAACGGGTGCGGGTTCGGGCCTAACGCCGGATTCATGTCGTGGGCGGAGTGGTACATCATGTTCATCAGCTGGTAGTCTTCCAGCCCCATGTTGGCCATGTTGAATTGGGCGTATGTCTCCGCGACTGCGGCAGAAGCCGCCACCGCAGCCGCCGAAAGGCCTTCGTTGACGGAACCCACAGACGGCGAGTACGTGCCGTTGAGCGACTGCCGCATTGAGTCCGAGTAGGACAGGTCCGTGTGCTGAGCGTCTTTCTGTGGGGCGGGAAGCGAGGCGGACAGGCTCGTCATATGGTGGTGGTGGTTGGTCCCTGGGTTCAGGTCGAAGAACGAGTCGTAGGAGGGCACAGAGAAGGTGAAAGGTGCGGTGGGGAAGGGGCTTTCCCGGCGGAAATGGTCGAGGTCCTTGGTATCAATCGGGGGAGGAAGCTCGATGCCTGTAGGCGGGTCCCCGCGCAACATGCTCTCTACGTGGGGGGCATCGGCGCGACGCTTGGTGCCAAGGAGACCTTCAGGGGACTTAGGCCTCCCGTTGACTTGGTGGCGACCACTTACCCCGGTAAATATGCCTTCCCTTGCGACCGTGTGGTCAAAGCTCGTCTTACGAACGTGCTTGGGAAACGTCTTCTGTTCAGGTGACGGGAGCGTCGACACGGACGCACGGGCGAGGATGCCAGTGGATGGGAGCGACGCAGGGTGGCCAAGAGGGCTCTGAAGGAGGGAGAAGGAGTCGAGGTTGAACTGGGGACGGTGCTCGCCGGCGGTCTCGAAGACGGCGGGGAGCATTAGTTGAGCCGGTAGTGACGAGTGTGGGCTCCGCCGGCCTGAGGATCCAGGGATAGGTATGCTCGGAGACGTGACATCGCGCTTGGGTGGCGAAGAGGAGGGGAACTTGAACTGATTGTGAAGATCAGATATGCCCGTCATGGGGGGCCGTGAGCGAGAGCGACTGGCAGGACGCCAATCCATAGGCGCACGGGAACGGGACCTGCTAATCGCACGCCAGTCCATCGGCACTTCGCTAATAAGAGGCCAACCCGGCTCAGCATGGCGGAAGATAGCGTGATAACAACATATACGCACTCATCCTCGTCTTTCCCGTCTTGATTCGCGCCGTCAAAACCGACCACTTGCACCCTCGCTTTTCCTTTATCAATCGTCCTACCTCGCTCCGTTTCCTCCGTCGCCGACGCGCCCCCGGCCGTGTTTTGCTCACCCCCTCTGGGCGCTTCCGCTGCCCGCTCTTTCCCCGTCTCAGCCTCCTTCTCCTTCTCCTTCTCCCTCACCTTCTCTTTCTCCTCATCCTCTTTCTTCTTCTTGAGCGCCAGCGCCATCATACGCCAGGTAAGATTCTCCATCCTCTGTGCATGCGGAAGAGTCGCCTTCTGGCGCGCGTACATCTTCCAAACCTGCGTCGCCAGCGGATCCTCTCTCGCCATCTTCTCTGGATCAGCGTCCTCGCCCAGAAGGTCAAGCGATTTCAGGTCAGGCGAGCCCGACACCTTAGGTGACTGGAAAACCTGCTGCCGGCGCTCGTCCGGGGGCGGTTGATTCAGAGGGGGAAACAGGGGGTCCGAAAATAGGTCAGAAAGAATACGGCCCTTGGGGCTCGATGCAGAGGTAGGAGCGGTCGATTTTCCGGAATCGAAGAGAGACAGTGCTGTGGGACTCGATGACGTTGCCACCGAGTCGGGTATCGAAGGGTGTCGAGGGGGACCCATCTGGTTGAGAGACAGGAAGGAAGCTTCGGAGAAGCTAGAAGATGAGGACGGCATAGACGTTGGAGACATCCACAGGGAGGGCGGGATGCCTGGGGCAAAGCGTTCCGACGGATGATGCGAGGGAGCGCCAAAGTCGAAAGAAGATCGTTGAGACGGGAAGCTCTGCGGGAGACTGTCCAGGTGAGGGGATTCGAGCCCGGACGCCATAGGTAAGGGATTACGTCCGCCAGGACCGGTGATATGTGAACTGGCCAATTGTTGGCTCAGGGAGCCTTGTCTGTCGTGACTGAACTCTCCGGAAACGTGCTGGGGATCGAATGCAGACATTGGGAGGGGCATTGAAGAAGACGGGTGTCGCATAGAAACAGGGCCATAAGACTGAGAAAGCCCACTGACAGGAGATTTGCGGCGTGAATAGGGAGGATTGTTGGATCCTGGTCGTAAGTGTACAGGAGACGCTCTCTGGGAGGTGGCTGGTGGAGAAGAATAGGGCGATGAAACGTTGGACCATTGGGGCGGAATGGCGGGGCGAGCGACGTCCTTTACGCCGAGAGGTTGCGTACGAGAATTGATGGCAAAGTCTTGAAGCGTATGATTAGATCGCGCAGGCATGCTGGAGGGCACACCTCCAACGGGAGGCCCTAAGACGCCCGAGGCAGCGAGTGCATGGAACGTGGAGGGATCGAGAGGTGTAGAGAACAGATTGCTCCAGTCGTTGCTGGGTAGGGACGAGGGCGTACCAAGCTGGGATTGCGAGTCGGAGTGATGGGACATGGTGGGTACAGAATGCTGCAACATAAAGTTCGTGGATTGAGACTGGCCCGATGTTCCTGCTAGAGGAATCTGCTGAACCCAGGGGGACGAGTGTGAGGAGTGCGAGACGGATGAAGGGGGAGGGCTCAAATCAAGAGGAGTTGATGATGGCGCTGAGGGCGGGAGGGCGGATGTGTTAATGGTGGGGCGCCCTGGACCAGACGAAGACCAGGCCTGCTGCTTGGGATTGTCTGTGAAGGCTCTAGCAGGACCTGGGGGGAGTTCCATAAGACTCCCTTCTGCAATGAGAGGGAATGGGGTTAGCGATCTAGAAGCATGTGCCTGTAATACGGCAGAAGCAACGCACGAGAATGGGAGGCGATGGGTGATGCCCCGAGAGACGGGGTATTCGTCGAGAAGTGATGCGAGCTGCTGCGGGCGCGAGACGGGCGCACAGGCGGGCGACGCGAGGCTTGCGAGGAGCGGGCGACCTGCGTCGAAGTCGGGAGATGGGGGCGTCGGGGAGGAGGAGGACGGAGGGGACGACGAGGAGGGATGGCAAGGGGAGGACGGACCGTGCCCGAGAACGCAATGTGAGCGTGAGCAGAGGCCGGCTTGAGCAGAGCCTGCGCGCGGTGACTCTGAGCCAAACAAACCGCCCACAGCTGCCGCCCCCCGTTATTATTATTGCCGATCGACCGTTTTCGCGAGATTATGCTGCTAATTAATTATTCCTACGCCTCCTCCCCCTCCGGTCGGCCGCTCCTTCGTCCTTTCTCCTGGCTCTCCGATCTGAATCGTGTTTTTTTCATGTCCTCTGCACACGCTCTCCTCTTCCACACCGTCCCTCGCTCGGTCTCAGAGCGTCTCCCTTTCAATCTCATGCATATGTCCGCTTACCGGCCCAGCAGCCCGACCTGCACAGGAACTTCATCACGCTTCCTTCTACCACTTACGTTGCCACTTCTACCAACTGAGTACGACACGGGTCCTTTCGGAACGGACGGTGCTCCTACGGCGGAAGTGCCCTCTCAGCTCTGAGGTCAGAGGAGCCGCGAGCGATGACTCTAAGCACCAAGGGCACTTTTGAGACCAAGGCCCAAGGGCCAGGGTTCATCATTTTTTACATCGCAGTCCGCATGCGCTTTAGCACCATCGATCCTAACCTCGTCCGCCACCTCCACCACCTTTTCCATCTCCCGAGCTTTATTCCGACCGGCACCTCCTCTCTCCACCTCGTTTTGCACGCCCGGCTCCTTTTCAATGCGGCGAGCCGGTTGCCTCGTAGCACTCACCGAGACCGACTCATCGTTCGGGCTGTTCTTCTGATCCGCATCCACGCCCTTTTGTTGCCCTAATTCGACTTATCCCTCTGGAACACGCCGTCAATGCTGTACAAATCCAGTAAGTCCTCACGCCATCAACACATACCACTTACCCGTTGTCAGTGCTTTGTGATCCCCTTCGTCGTCCATGATCGCGTATATGGTGCGGCTTCTCCCACTCTTCTGCCCCTTGCACGTCCCATTGATCCGGATTCCGCCCTGCTCCTCCTTAGTTCCACTCCTCGGCCGCCGCCGCACCATATTCCACTTAAGTCTTACACCCACAGGCAAGCACTGTCTCGCGATGCCTTCTCGTTCAGAGCCCCCGTCTCTTCGTCTCGTCTTCCCGGGTGGCGCTCTACGACCGGGCCCGATGCCGTTGTACGACTGATCTGGTGCATGGCTTCCCATGCACTCGTCATGTCCACCCGGGAAATCGGCCTTGGCACCTTCTAGCCGGGTGGGACTGTCGGTTTGTTGCTTTCACCAAAATAGTTCTCACAGCTGTCTTCCTGCTTCTCCTCAGACGGGCCTCCCGGCCGGACCCTGGTGTCAACGGGTCTCTACCACAATACGCACTACCTAACCGCCATCCGCTAGAAGCCTGCTAAAGTGCCTGTAACAACCCATATGCGGCCGCAGCGCAGCAACGCAACGTCCTACTGCCATGTCGTCAACGGCCTGCTAGTATACGCTGTACCTGTGCGGGACCGCGTTTCCTGCTACAGGCCTGAACCTTCTCCGCTGCACGCCTCCCCTCTCTATCCACATGTCTCTGTTACTGCGCCACGTTTCCAGAAGCAGCCGGATCGGACTCCGTCCCACGGCCCACGAGAATTCGCGTGCAAGCTCAGTGCACACAATACAGACGCGCCTTTCCGCTCCCCCGCGCCAGCTCTCTTTCCTTGGGTTAGGTAAGGCCGAGCTGGCAGCAGAGTTCTGAGTTCTCGCACCTGCCCGTTTGCGCTGCGTCAGGTGGCCCCCCCCCCGCACCGCGTCTACGCGTCGATGCGGCCGCTGAATCTCCGTTGGACGATCCTGCCGCGGACGCGTGCCGACGTGTGCTTATACCCCACATCACCAAAGTGTCGCGCTGGCATCGTTACTCGCTGCGCCGTCGGTCGCGCACGCCCTTGGGCGCGGGTCATGGGACCAACTCGTGTGCGACCTGCTCCCCCGTTCACCACCCCGCTCCTTTGCTTCCTCGGCGGAAGCGGTCTGCTCGGCTTCTCGGTCATGCTCATGACGTCCCTTAGTGGCTTCCTCTCGTCAGCACGGACTGCGCGGCTTGCGTTCTGTCTACCGGACAGTGGCCGCTTGGCTCCGGGAAGACTGCCCTACAGGTGATTGTGGTACTGCTGGGTCTCTCCTGAAGTGGCTGCTCTAGCTCGGTGGTCTCGATCTGCCTCGTCTCATGCACTGCTCTCTCTGCGCATTCTCGACTGTCGACTTTCGAGCAGGCCGCGGCGGCGTCTGCGCGCTCAGGCCCGGGGTGCCACTGTCTGGGCGCGCGTCTCGACATCTCAGGCTATCCCATTCCTGGGAACTCGGTCCCGGTTGCGTGCGCAAGGGAGCTCCTGGAACGCTGGGAAGCAGGGTGGCATCTGCCGCCATTGTTATATTTCCCCGGGTGTTCCTGACGTCCGATCGCTGGTCGCCGTCGCCCTTTAGGAAGGCGAGCGCGGGGGAGTGTGGTGGACGCTGGACAGAGGGACCTGGGACGCGCGCGCGCCGAGCCGGACGTGCGAAGTACGCACCGCGAGCCATGCGGTCCCTCCCATATGCTCAGCATGGAACCCGGATCTTGCTCACGTCGTGGCCGTCGCCCACCGCTGTGGTTCACTGGTGTGTGTGTGTGGCACTGGCAGAGAGACGTGCACGCCTGCGTTATGGGCGTTTGTGGGAGTTCGCAACTGACGCCGAGTCCGAACAGCGTTTGATCGTGGCGGGCGAATGCGTCGCCAGTGGGACCTTCGCTGAGCGACCGCACCGATTTCGGCCTGCGCTGATCGCTGCGTCGTCAGATTTGAATGCGCGACATTCAATCTGCGCGCGCGGGGGGACGACGAGCATCCATCCCTGTGACGTACGTGGAACAGCAGATGTGCGGATAGGCGGCGGCGTACCTTTCGCGCGATGGCCTTGTGATAACTCGCCCGCCCACTCCGCGCGATCCTATTCGTGCGCACGCGCCCTGTGCGAGAGGGAGTGAGTTCATGGACGATAGGCGAGCATCTGCGTGGCTCGAGGAGGGGATCTCGCTACCGGTGTTCATCGTGAATGCCATGATATCGTACGTACGTATATGTACGCTGCAGTGCACAAGGCCCATGTGCCCCGCGATCGAGACGAAAATGAAGCGTGCAACCAATTATCGCCCTGCGTTTTCGTCCGCGCTAGCTATAGTAGCGCTGTGGCTCTGGCGAACTTCTATGACGTTCGCGTCCCGCGGCATTCATACATGTCTACCACACCCAGCGTGCTCTAGCCCTGAATCTGAGCAGCTCGCCCTGCTCACGTTGCGTGGAGACGGTACGGTTATGACGACGTAACGTGCACATATGTGGATAAATTGGTTGGTAAGCTCGGGCTGAGGGACTTTCGCTAGCTTCGCGCACTGTAACTCACGCACGAAGGTACTGCGGTATGCTGCTGGGTGCAATGCATATTTGCTCGGCGTCGCCGCTCAGCGTTGTTCCCGCCGCCGCCACCGCGGTAACTCCGGCGAAACCGCCTTCACCGCGGGCGTAGAAAGTACGTAGATGATGTTATGCCGCCACATGCGACGTAACCACTGGAATCCGGTCCACCTTCCATCGTTCGTCTCCTCCATACGCGGCGTGGAGGTTCCACGGCTTCCGACTTCGCTGTCAGTTCTGCAGATTCATGAAAACCGCTGCCCCTGGAAGATGTGGGCGGTGGCGAGAAAGAAGGACGACTAGGAACGAGGGAGGAACAGTTCATACAAGTTGTGGTCGCGTCATAGCTCAAGGCACTCTCCGTCCCTAACAGGCCTCCGACCCCCGACTCCCGAGCCCCCTTACTAGTGGTCTCCCAGGATGAAGCTATGAAGTCCCGGAATCTGAATCGGTCACTCGATGGCCCTCGCACATACAAATCGCCCCTGCTTGGCCCTCCACCGCCACATTGCGCCGTTGGAGATCTGCCGCCCCGCGAGTCCGCGACGCCCTCTAGCAGCCTGCGATCCTCGGAGCCGGCGCACGCGCGGGGCCGCGTTCTCCTCCGCACCTACAGTTGCTGCTATCTCTCTCTGATTCTCGGGGCGCGGCTTCTCGACGCGGCGAGGCCTGCCCACGGTCCGTCGACGAATGGCGGAGGCCGGGTTGGCCAGCGATCTCGAGCGATGCTGACCACGGCCTGCGCTTAGGTGCTTATCTCTGCTTCTTTGCTGCTGCGAGGGGAGCTTGTACCGACCAGCCGATCGGGCGGCGGGAACGATCGACGCGCCGGAAGATTCGGAAAAACAACGTATCGCCCGCGAGCCCGTCTGTTGCGGCGAGAGCGGGAGCTGCAGAGACCGCGCCGCCGCGGCTTGAGCCTTGCAGCGATGCATGGTGCCTGGAACAAGCACATGTGTCAGCAGTAACGGTACGCATCATCGATCGCGTCGTTGCATACAGGGCACACAAGCTATACTAGCGAGTCGTATAGCGCCGGAATACTTGCTTGATGATCGAGAGGTACGGAGGTACAAGCTAGTGCATTTTTAACAGACTCGCGGGTGGCGCAGGGGCCGGCGGTACGCGAGGAAGATGGTTCCAAAAAGGTGTGCCCGTGAACCTCGCAACCAGCTCTCTTTAGTAGAACGGTAGCAAGTCGGCGAGAAGGGGCCACCGGACTTCGGTCAGATGCGCTTATTCGATCCTGAGGGACAAGGAGAGATGAGGTACATGTTGGTGTATTTTTTTTTGATTGAAATGTCGTTATGCGAGGATGGCGTAATGTACAAGATGCCGAACGGTGTCGTGCGGTACAAATACAAAGCAGATGCAGGGGTAAGACGCTATATCCGACGGGATATCTACACGGCCACGCCGTTTACTTGAGCTTGGCGAAGCCGACCGAGTTCTGGTCGAACGAGAAGACGGTGTAGACGTTCTTCATGAAGCTGCGGTGCCGAACGACCATCATCAGAACACGGTTTCAAACAGTGCGATCACAACGCGCCAGCAGCGGCGGCAGCGTGAAGACGGGGTATGCTTACCTGTCGCCGAGCAACCAGGTGTTCGAACCGAGACCGAGGTCCTGACCCGCGATCGCGCCGATGCACTGCGTCGAGCTCACCCGGCCGAAGTTGAAGTTCGCCGCGGAGATCGTCCACTTCTGGCCGCCCCAGCTGAAGGCGACGTTGGACGGCACGGAGCTGCACGGGAAGGAGTAGAAGCCGTTCTCCGAGTCGTACACCTTGGAACCGGGAATCGACTTGTAGAAAGCGGCAACTTGGCTGGGGGGACCGTAGATGATGGTAGTGCCGGAGTCAATGATCGTCTGCACCCCTGACTCAATGGTCTAGCAACACGCATCTCGATCAGCTATTTATCGAATGGCGAAGGGATGAACGGTGGCGTACCTTGGTACCAAGGTACAGCTTCGCGTTGGCGAGCTGCCAGAAGCCGGAGCCAGTCACAGAGTGGTACTCGATCGAGCCGGTGTACAGCGACGTATCGGTACCACCGAGGTAAAGCTCCGAGCCTGACTTCGCCAACTTGAAGGCGAACACGCCGTTCTTCACCGCACCTTGTGACTTGGCGGTATTGAAGAACGGGCTCTGCAGATTTTCCGTGAGTTCTGGCTCAGTACTAGTCGTCAGGAAGGGCCCACCTGGCGAAGGTTGGAGATGGCGGGGAAGGCAAGCCCTAGAATACCGTCGTCCGCCTCGGAACCAAACATGGACGACAAGGTGTTGACGGGTGAGAAGTACTGGTTCTTCACTGTAACACCCGCGACGTTGACGGTATCGGTGTATACCGGCCCAGAGACAGTCGAGCCATCACCATACTGGATGGAGAAGGTGCCGCTCTTGCGAGCCTCCGTGGACGTCGACGCAGTATTGTACTTGTGCTTGTTACTGCAGTACGAGCTCGTGCAGTTGGTGGAAGGGACCCAGAGGTCGGCAGAGCCAGCTGGTGCACACAGTCAGCATCATAGCGAAGACATCTTATGTATACGAGACGCACTATCAAAGTCGATGAAGAACGTCTGGCCGGGAGTACCAATGGCAATGTTGCCTGCCCAGTACTGGTCGCCGCCCTCATCAGTAAGGGCTTCCGCCTGGCGCTTGCCATGCGACGAGTAGTTCGCAACCGGTCTGATGTGCGCGCCCTGTGGAAAGAATTAATCGTGTGTCGGATGGTCAGATGCTACGCGACGAACCTCGTTGAAGGCATGGTGACCCATGTTGTGCTCAAGGTTGATGAGGTTGCCGCGGTGCTTGCTGCAAATCATGAGATGTAAGTTATCGAACCGCTAGATTGTCTAGGACTACGCACTTGCGGTCGCGAACAACCTGCTTGACGGCGCGCGCATGATCAAAGTGGCCGTCAGAGGTGGTGAAGCCATTGCGCTTCTCGAAGGCAATGCGAGTGCCCATCCCTTCTGCCATAGGCGACGCAGTCGCCGACATAACCAGGGCGAGGGCGATGAGACTGCTTTGAATGAACATGGCTGGATGTTGCGAAGATAGATGCGACGAGGAGAGAAGAGTGAAGACGGTGATGAGGTCTTGGTGGTCAAAAAGGACGGCACTATATGTTCATTTCGCCACATCCGCACACTGTGTGCCTCGATGACGGGGCATAGTCCTATAGAAACAACGAAAGCGGGTGCATCCACTTGAGCGCGAGCGGAGCGCAATTGCACTCCATCGAGAGCATGAAGTGCCGACCGACACTCGCTGACAGAACTCAAAGGATCCTCGGGCCAGCCTTGCGGGTTAGCCCTACCTCAAAACCCCCGACAGCGGTTGTCGGCCTGCAACAGCATACTGTAGCCGGGATCCCGTTGCTGGAGCGGCGCCCATATTTTGGCGAGCATGGTGGTGCGGAGGCGGAACGAGAGCGGCGCTCGAATTACAACCGAGCGGGCAGACCGAATGAGGAAATAGCCGACGCCGACGCCACCGCCACACCGCACACTGCCTGGAGGCTGGAGGCTGGAGCGCAAGGCCTGGCCGTCACACGACGGGCCGACAAAGCATTCTGAACCGAACTGCACATCCTACACGGATGATCAGTCGAAAATGAAATCGGTGAGAACGGCATGCAAAATGACCTACTATTTAAGCATATGGCTTACCTGCGTGAACTCAATGAGAAATAGACTGTATTACGGCGACGCCGCTCAAGCAAACGTCAGAAAAGATTAGACAAAGTGACGATCGTTCGGATTCGCAGCGAGGGCTGGCCAGGGCCTAGACACGTTCTGTGCGGCAACAGAGCGGATGTTTGAAGACAGAACCGTGACATCAGCGGCGCGCCGTCCGGAGGACACTCACCCGTGCTCCTTACCCCTAAACCCGATCGCGTGAAACGACTCAATCGCGAACGAGGCATTTTTCCGCTCCCGCGAGCTATAGACAGCGTGTGGAGGAAATATAGCGGGAATGTGAGATGGAGGTGGTTGACTTCATCACTGTAAGCTCAAGATCGAGCATGGTACAAAACATGGCGGTATGACAGGTCTAGATGTGTGTGGGAGACTCAGTCGCGTTTTTTCCTCGTCCGTTTCTTCACCGCCTGGTCAGCGGCGGATTCGCTCTGAGCCAAGGGAGGAGAGTCGGCAGATACGTCCGCGGTGCCCTCCTTCGCGGCGGACGCCTCGTCGGCGTGCTGTACTTTGCCGTTCGAGTGCGAACTCGCGAGGCTCTTTGGCTCCACCTTGTCCTCCACCTCGTCTGTCCACGCCCACGCCTCCTTGAACTCACCACGAGCGAGTGAAAGGATGAGGAAGGACAGGATGCATGCCGGACTGAATGAGAGTACGTTACCGAACCGCTCAAGTGCCGCCAGTGTGAGATACGTACCTGAGGTATAGTAGTGCAGGCTGTGCCTTCCTGAAGACGTGCATGACAGTCATCGTGGCAAATAGCCCTGTTGCGTAAGCCGCAAGCGTCGTAGTGAAGTAGACCTTGGAGACGGTGGGATCTTGCCGTTGCGTAGCTCGATGGTAGTCGTACCGCAGTGCCATTGCAACGAACATGCCAGGGATGACGACGTCGCCCAAGCCTAGCATGGTATATCCTCGTTCAGCCGTAAAGGCTAAGGACTTAGGCCACAGCAGCTTGATTGGGACGTCCAGCGAAGTAGCCACTTTGACCATCTAAGCAAACGGTCAACCACGGTCCGATAATATCGACGAGCAGATCATAGTTAGAACATACCACTTCTGTCCCAAATACCCACCAGATGTCATAGAGGAACAATCCGGACAGGAGTACACAACCGGTCTTGAATGAATCGAGCTTGAGCAGAGATAGCGCATTATGCGAGAACGAAAGGGCCAGTACGTCTGTTAGAAGAGCAGAGCGACGTGTAGCAGAACCGCCGACGGTATATAGGATAGATGGTATAGACCCGAGAGGGATCAAGTAGAGGGATGGCGTGCGCAGCGAGAGCGACACTAGTTCTGTCCGCAGCCAAGCACAGTGAGCTTTCGTGGTGGAGTTCGGGGGGAGATAAGCACGCTACGTACCTCTCCGACCTTTAAGTACGAGGAGCTGGACTTTATCGAACTTTTGCCAGCGTGACTGGCCGAGCGTCCACCGGGAGAGCGCTATGAGCGACTAAAACGCGTTAGCCCGCGATAAGTAGCACGATAGCGCACGACGCGTGCTCACTTTACCGACGCTCCCGACGCCCGCGATAGTGAAGTACCACTGGAGGAGCCATGTGATCCACTCCTTGCCACAGTACTTGACGATAAGGTACAGCCCGAACAGCACGGCCGAGCCAATCTATGTATGTCGCCGTTGAGACACTTGATATCACACGACTCAATACAGAAGCGGTTGCTACGGACCACAGGGAACAGATAAGCGTCTTGAGAAGACAGTCGCTCCACCTCCTCTTCTTCTTCCTCTTCCTCTGCTGCTTCCCCGCCGGCGTTCCGGCTCTGTGCATTGCAGGCATTGCGCTCGCTCAGCGGAGGGCCACGGCAAGGGCAACGTGAGAGCGTCTCACCGATAGCGACCCATGGGAGCCGGCGTATATGGACGCACAGGCGAGGGAAAGAAGGCCTGCGTACGAAGAAAGTAAGTCCCAGTCTGTCCCGGAGACCGACATGGCGTTTCACTGAGAAGCTGATAGACGTGAGTCAAGCCACGTCGTTCATCTCGCATAGGACGAGTTTGCGCCTGTTTGAAACGGAGGCTTTTGGCAAACACGTCTAAACAGCGGGCACCTTCCTATCTGGGAACACGTCGCTGATTGGACCGCGGTAGACGTCGGGCGCCAACGGGTACCATGGGCTCAATCCACGGACTGACACGGACACTGTGCAAGAAAACCTCCGACGATACAGAGGATGCAATTGCCGGTGCCAAACCATACCATACGAAGCAGGCGACGTATAGCGTACACCCAGTCACTAAGGAGTCATGTCAAACAAGGAGATGATACAACTTGTTGTCACTGCTCAAGTATTTGCAAACAATCACGCCATCCCGTCGACCACAATACGTGACGAAAATCCGAGGACAGCCTGACGTTCTTGCTGCGAGTCTCCCGAAGACCGTGTCGCGCCGGGGGTGGCGGTGACCTTGTGACTCTGTGTGTCGACTTTAAAGCTGAACGAGTTGGGAGGAACACGGGCGCTTGTGGCGCGATCGACTCTGGACTTTCCTCAGCCTCTTCAAACTGTCCCTTCTCTCACTTCTGCCCATGCTGCTCACGCGAAGATGAGTAACGCTATAGCCAAAAAGTCGCTTAAAGACTGCATTCGGTAGGTAGACGCTTAGTCCAACGAAGTATACGCTGCGCTCACAATTTTGGGTTCGCATTTCGTCATCTCCAGCCACTTCACCCCAGCATGGTTCGCTGCGATCATGGGTGCGTACCACGCGTGCGCTGGACCCACAATGCGCATCGTCCGGTTTTCTAGATGAATTTCGCTAACGTATGCGCGGACGTAAACCGCTAGGTACGGGGTCGATCTCGATCCTGTTCAATAACTCGCCTTACGCGAGAGACTCTCCGACGATCGAGGCACTCACCTACATCTTCTTCTTCCTGAACCTCGCGCTCTTCGTCGTTTTCAATGCGCTGACACTGGCGCGGTATATTATGTTCCCGGACATATGGTCGATGATGATCCACCACCCGATCCAGAGCCTCTTCGTCGGCACATACCCGATGGGTCTCTCGACACTTCTCAACATCGCCGTTGGCTTTCTGTACCAGAGGAAGGGCTTCGGCGGGCGAGGGTTCCTCTATACGATGTGGGGGCTATGGTGGTTCGACGTCTTCCTCTCCATCGCCTGCGCATTCGAACTCGTCCACATCATGTACGTCACGTGTTTGAAAGGCGGGCACGGTTGATCCGAGAGAGGATACTCACAGAACTCTCATCTGCAGGAAAACGCGACACGAGCATTCACTCCAGCGTATGACCGCAAACTGGCTCCTCCCGGTCGTCACGCTCATCGTCATATCCTCCACGGGCGGGATCCTCGCGGATTCGCTCTCCCAATTCTCGCCCTCCCACGCGCTCCTCACGCTGACCGCCTCGCTCGTGCTCGTCTCCATGGGGCTCGGGCTCGCGATGATGATCCTCACGATGTACCTCCTCCGGCTCATCCTCCACGGCGTCCCGCCCAGCGCGAGCGTCCTCAGCGTCTTCATCCCACTCGGGCCGATGGGCCAGGGCGGGTACTCGATCCTCCTCCTCGGGCAGGGCTTCCGCGAGGTCCTCCCGCTCAACTACGGGGCGTCGCACGTCCTGCGCGAGGCGCACGTCGGGGACACGTTCGCGGCGCTCAGCTTGGCGGTGGCGCTCGTGCTGTGGTCGCTCGCGACGATGTGGTTCATCTATGCGGTGCTGGCTGTTGTTGAGGTGCTCCAACAGACGCGCTTCCCGTTCAAGCAGGCGTTCTGGGGGCTCATCTTCCCTAACGTAAGTTGTTTGTCTTGTCTTGTCTTGTCTTGCCGTGCCCCGCCCCCGTTCTCTGCTGCGCGCGCAGGCGTGCTTCGCACCCGCCTCGTGTACGCTCTTCTGTTCCATTGCGCCCTTCGAGCCTGCGCCGCGCGAGAGAGGGGGTGTATATGGGTCCACGGTGTAGCGGCATAGTGACAACGCACTGACGAGGCGTGCCGTAACACCTACAGGGTGTGTACGCGAATCTCACGATCCAACTCTATCGGACCGTCGACGCGGGCTTCTTCCGTGTATGGGGCGCCATCTACGCGCTCGCGACGCTCGTCCTCTGGGCGGCCGTCTTCTTCCGCACCGCGACGCTCGTCCACCACGGAGTCATCTTCGAGTCGCCGTGCCTCGAGGATTTTGACATGGCGTGCGCGGGCGGGCCGCGCAAGCGGCAGACGTCGGTGGAGATGTCGATGGAAGTGGGGTTGAAGGACTCGTCGCCGCTGGGGAGCGAGGCGACGGCGAGCGTGCATGAGATGGGCAGCGTTCGGAGCATGGATGGGGTGGGAAATAGCGGTGCGATGATGGATATGGACAGCGGGGCGACGAGTGGGAGCATGTACAATGCGCCGGGCGCGGCACAAGCGTAGATGGAAGGTGGTTAGCATTTAGCCGACAACACCAAGGAGCATGATGGTATGGTGGATAAAACTTGACTTACATTGGAGACGATGCAGACGGAACGATGCACCACATCATGCACAGAAGACGATTATATATTGCACACAGGATATAAACATAGGTACGGCACGACGCAAGGACTGACTCTGATTTCGGGAGGGTCCAAAGTGGCCGGCACTCTATCCGCAACAATACAACGAACGACAGCGAGGAAGATGATGCAAGGAAGCGAGGATGGGCCGCGACGCGCGACAAAGGATGGCTCTACGATGCGCCACGGTGTGTATGGTAGTAGTACAACCCAGTCCGTAATCCGACGAGACGGCGAAAGGACAGACGTAGGTAGGGAATGCGAGGATGGAGGAAATCCAGGATGCGCGAGGTTGAGCTTGCCGATGATGGGAAATATGCGAGACTACGGTATTAGATGGTGGAATCGATGCGGTGGAGGGGGTTATAGTGCTACGGTCTCGGACGAGGACGCGTGGTTTTCGCATTGCGGCGAGGCGAGCGGGTTCTCGAACCCTTCGAGTTTCTCCTCGTCGATGTTCTTGCCCTTGTTGACGGGCTCGACGTCTGGTACGTAAGGCGCCTTGAACATCGACCCATCGATGAACGACGGTATGCTCCGGAGGAAGACGGAGACCCAAAGGATGAAGACGACGCCTGACGGACAGCCGTGAGCAACACGTCACCTGAGAGAGGAAACCGGACTGCCACTTACCGGTCCACGCGGTTCCGATCGCCCTGAATGCTGGACTATTGAGTACCTTTGCGAGCTGCACGCAGAGAAGGGCGAACACCCCGTTCGGGAAAATAAGGCCCCAGTACGCCATGGAGAATGGAATTTCTGAGCTCGCGCGCACATGTCCGATGGAGATGATCGCGAGCAGGATCCACGCAACCCCGAGGGAGAAGAGGATGTACGCGCCGAGGAAGCAGCCCGCGAAGATCATCTGGCCTGCGAGCTGCACCGTCGGGAACTCGTCGCCCATGTGCAGCGGCAGGATCTCCGAGAGGTCCTGGCCGTTCACGAGCAGCGAGAAGCCGCCTTGGCCCAGCGGGCCGAGCGTGATGAACGCGGAGAGGATGAGGGACGGGTCCGGGGGCCCGTGCGTGATGAGGCGGAGGAGGTAGACGGTGATCATCATGAGCGCGAAGCCCAGGCCGATGATGACCATCGTGAACGAGAAGCCGGTGGTGACGAGGGCAATCGTCGTCGAGTGTGGCAGGATCGCATGGGACAGGAGGCCTCCTGTCGACGACGCGACGATAAGGGTGACGACGGGCAGCAGCCATACCGCAGACATCTTCTGTATTGAGTGGTCTTGGCGGACCATCCTGCGGGTGGACGTAAGCAGTCCGTACAGTGCGGGTGATATCGACGGAAGCACCGACTTACATGGTGTAGAGCATTCCGAATGCGATGGCGTACGACACGGCAGAATCGAGCCACCAGAAGCCCCAAAGGGTCCAGAGGAAGCCCTTACCGCCGAAGCCCCAATCTTGGTTGATGTTCTGTGCAGGGGTGAGCCCGGATAGACGTTCCGTGGTCGTCGGTGATACTCACCAATGCGGAATTGATGAGCGTGGCGGCGCCCATAGGGAAACAGCCGATGAACAGACTTTGTGCCGGATGTGAAAGCATCATCCACCAGACCTTTGTGGCGGCGAAGTTAGCGCTCGTGCAGTGCATCCGAATGTGATGCGGGAAGACGTACCTCTGGGAAGATGGTGTACCGGAGGATGGTACATATGCAGACAAAGACGAAGAGGACAAGGTTGATGAGGAAGATGATGAGCGCAGCGACCTTGAGCGCCAAGCTATCATTGTGGTAGGGCAGGTTGTGCAAGAGGGCAGAGACCACGCCCGTGCCCATGATTACAGCGTGCCATGCCCATGTAAAATGCCTGTGGGTAGCCGAGCGATAAGGGCGGTGAGGCTTGTCGGTTAGGGGCGCAGCAGCTTACCGAATCCTTTCTCGCCAGCTCTTCCAAGCGTATACGGGGAGCATGAGCGGCATGGTGAAGAGGTAGTAGGGGACACGCCCGCAGAGTCTATGGGAACAGACACAGACAAGGAAGGAGAGAGGGAGTCGGGAACGCGATCTGGGGGCATGTCGAGGCTATATAGTGTCAAGGAGGCTGATACGAGGGAGGACAGGGAAAGATTGAGAACGGAGCTGGAACACATGCGCCTATGCGAATTCGGAATTGTAGCTTCGCCCGCAGATGGCGCTGGGTGACCTCCAATGGGGACCTGGGCATATCGCCCGGAGGAGAGTGGAAGCACGGACGGTGCACGCTCCCTGCCATCGCGCCCTCCGATGCCGAACACGAATTCCGAATTGTTTGTCCACTCGGAACTCGCCCATGACTGTACGTGACCGCTTCGACGTCAGTCAATCTCCCCCGCACCGCCACTTCACATCCTCTCACGTGAACCCATTCCGAATTCTACTCACGCCCCGCTTCTTCTCCCATCCCCTATCCTTTTTTCTTCCATACGCATCCCAGACATAGACACAACACAAGAGCAACGTTCAAAGGGGGCGTGGAGAGACAGTGGCAGCGGAAGAAGCCAAAGTGGCTCAAGACGAGGCCATATATTCTCATGAAACCACGGTTCAAGCGCCGCGGCGTCCGAGTCGTCGCGATATTCGGAATACCTGTCTCTGACGATGCGGGATTGTTCACTCCCCGTCGGAGGCAGGGGTCGCATGGCTTTCAATGGAGACGTCTTATGACTTGTCTCACTGTCCCCTGTACAACTTTAGCACTTCTCCGCCAGTTCTCTTCGGAGGAATCCGGCCGGTCCATAAGTCCGTAGCGTCGATTAGAGCTGCCATGCGACCTCGTAGAACCTGCTAGCAAGCTACTGTTCATACTTCATACACCCTCCACTGCTTCCGGTGTGTCGTGCACAATACACAGCTGTCTTCAATACCGCCCTGAGCGCGAGCAGAGAGCGTTGGATGGGCACGACTAGACTTTCCGCAGTAGGACACCGGATTGCCAATTAGGGGATGATGACCGTCGTGCCGTCGAAATATACGGTTTCTCCGGGCGCGCTGTGCCACGTTCTGGCTCATCCTACCAAGCTTCCACCTACCCCGCATTCTCATTGGCCTCCGCCGCTCGCTTCACCTCCATCCTCTGCTTGCTTGAACTTGGGTCTACTCCATGCCAGACCGGTCAGGATACCAGCCCTTGGCACAGAGCGTGGACGACGAGGAAGCCGACGTCTCGGAGGGCCTCTCGTCCTTGCCACAGTCAACACGAGGCCTACGCAGGGCGCACAGGCCGGTCCACATTGACCTGAGCAAATTAGACAGCGCTTTCAAGAGGTGAGTCTGTGCACTGGCACGCTATATGCCCTCATTGGGCCTCTCGAAGGCTAAGTGGGTGCCGGCGGAGATGGACGGAATCCATTGCACAGAAGGTGAAACGGAAGAAGAAGGTGGACGACAACTCCAAGAAGGAGATATGGCACAGCGTGTTCGAGCCTCAATACGTAGCCTCGCTTTCATACCCCGGTCTCGTGAGTGCAATACAACTGCTCTATGGTTGTCCTCGGGACGTCGGCGTGACGCCTTGGGTGCATGTGCAGGTGAAGACCCTGGACCACAACCCGCCGATGAAGGCGGAGGACTTCGAACGGTGAGCTGCACCGCGAACGGTTACTCGTGCTTCTCACCAAACGTACAAGACTCGTGCAAGCAGTGCGCGACGCCATTGCGGAAGGCATACATCCCAAAATGATCACCAAAGGCTCGTCCGGCTCGTACTTCGCCCGTGCGAAGGTCGACGGCCGCGTCCAAACCGTCGCGTACGTCCACGCGGCTTCTGCGCATGTACGTGTACACGTCCGGCTAACCGCTCGACAGCGTGTTCAAGCCAAAGGACGAAGAGCCGTACGGACGTCTCAACCCAAAGGTGTGTCCCGCGTGTGGCATTCGGATCACTTACAGCAGCTAAACGGGGCGTCCCTGTCGCCGTAGACGACGAAATGGTTGCATAGGCAGTTCCGCTGGATCATTCCGTTCGGTCGTGCTTGCCTCATCCCGAATTTGAGGTGAGTTAGTTTCGCGTTTCGGTCGGACGCATAATTCACCTGTCACAGTTACATCTCGGAAGCTGCCGCGTCTCTGCTCGATGAACGGCTGGACCTCAACATTGTGCCCAGAACCCAGCTTGTGTCTCTGTCAAGTCCGGTAGGTGTCTGTATGGGACGTGTTGCGTTGATTTACTGAAAGCAATGCAGGCGTTCTTCTATGACTGGTTAGACAGGAGTGCGGCCAAGAAGGGCAAACCTCTTCCAGAGAAGATTGGTAGCATGCAATACTTCCTGCACGGCTTCACAGGTGACCGATGCACGTTGCTTAGTCCATATAACGTTGCTCATCGGCTTGCAGATGCCTCCGACTTCCTGCGCAAACACCCGTGGCCCGGTCGCGCGATTGCTGACACGTTTGATGATGACAGCCACCGAAAAGGAGGCCTATACAAGAAGGTTATGAGCGCTGTGTCCGTCGTCTGTGGCAAGACCGGTGCAGAGGAGGAAATTTACGATGATGATGACCAGGATGATGACCGTGTACTATATGACGCCTCCGAGGACCGTTCGGGGCAGCCGTTCTACTGGACACCGGCGCTCCAGGACAACTTCCGGGAGGAACTCGAAAAGTGCGTCTAGCGCATCTCAGTGCCCCATTTAGCATTCTGACAAGACGACAACAGGCTTGTTATTCTAGGTAAGCCCGCGAGGACCCCGGCGTGCTAAATTCATCATGCTGATGTATCCGCAGACTACCTGATGCTCAACACCGACCGCGGCGCGGACAACTACATGATAAAGTACTGCGAGGGCGACCACTCCAAGTCGCTCGTCGACGTCGCGCCATCACGCATGTCGCGCCCGGAAATGCCCATGATGACGGAGCTGCGCCGGACCGAGACGAACGGGAGCGGGCAGAGCGCACCCGGGACGTCCACCCCGCCGGTGTACGGCCAGCCGTGGGCGGGCGCGCCGAACGTCCCGTACACGAAGCAGCCGCACATCCACATCGCCGCCATCGACAACTCGCTCTCGTTCCCGCACGAGCACCCGAAAGGGTGGCGGTCGTACACGTACGGGTGGCTGTACCTGCCCGTCACGATCATCGGGCGGCCGTTCAGCCAGAAGACGCGCGACCACTTCTTGCCGCTGCTGACGTCCAAGGCGTGGTGGGCGGAGACGACGTACGAGCTGCGGAAGCTGTTCGCGGTGGACCCAGACTTCCATCCGAAGATGTTCAGGGTACGTCACGCTGCCGTTGCTCGTGTGCTGTTAATACGCTGCTGTTCCTTGCTCACGTACGGATCGCTGCCGCTGTCGTTGCTGCTATAGAGACAACTGGCAGTGATCAAAGGCCAGGCGTGGAATATTGTCCAGTCCCTCCGGCATGCGGTGAGTGCCCGCAGTACGACTTCTGCGGTATGCGGTGTCCCGAGACTGACGCGCCCTCCCGCAGGACGAAGGTGAATCGGAGCTCCCTCTATCACATGGCGCCCCCGCAGCTACGTGCTAATTGCTAACCGACTGACTCTACCACACATCCAGGTCCGCTCGAGCTCACGCGCCGCACCAAAGTGCTCGTATGGGACGACGAGATCCCGCTCTCCGAGGACATGCTCCCGGAGCTCGCAGGGGACTCGGAGCGCCCGACGCCGCACTCGCCGCACCTGCCCGCTGTATCCCCGCACGCGTCCATCGCGACGATGCCGCTGCCCACGCCGCAGCCGCGGCGCACGCGCAGCCAGAGCATCTCCGGCTTCCCGCCGCCGCCGATGCGCCGGGTGTCGACGGACATGAGCGGGCTCGCCCGCCCCGTCTCGTTCTCGGCCAAGTTCCAGCGCGTGCACCCCGCGACGACGGGCGTGACCGTGCTCGAGCACATGGAGCGCCTCGATGCCGTCGAGGCGGGCCTGAAGCGCCTCGGGGTGGACGAGGACGACGCTGCGGGAGATGGGGACGGGGCGGATGAGGAGGTGGACGTTGGGCTGGGGCTGGGAGATGCCGGGGACGGGGCCGGGCTGCCGTCCTCGTCGACTTCGTCTGCGATGCATGGGGACCTGAGCGCGCAGCTCCCGCGGATGCCCTCTTCCGCACCACCGACGCAGACGCTCTTCGGCTCTCCGCCCATCTCGCGCGAGCCCTCGGGAGAGTACGGGCAGACGCATCCACAAACGCAGGGGCAAGGGCCGGGTCAAGGTCAAGGTCAAGGCCAAGGACAGAGTGGGGTAGTGCTATCCCCGTCGACGCGGTCCGACCGCCTCCCTGCGGTGCCCGAGGCGGAGGACGCGCTCGCGATGTCGTTCACGGAGGAGGACCTGATCGCGATGTCGAAGAGCACGTCGCACATCGAGGCGCCGCACTCGGCGCTGCACACGCGCTTCCAGTCGGCGCTGCACCCGCACCAGGAGCAGCCGAACTTGGACTGGATGCAGCCCGAGCCTGCGGAGAGTCCCAGGACGAGGACGGTCATTGTCGAGGTACGCCCTCGAGCTGTTTTCTGTAAGAAGTGGTGTACTGACTGGCATGGCTGTGTTCAGCGATTGGAGACGGTGGACGCAAAGCCGCTCTGTTCGTGCTGGTGAGGGCGCTGGTTCCGGCCTCGCTTGCTTACTTTTTCTCTCTCTCTCTCCTCGCGTTTCTTTCTACTTGCTTTCGGGATGCTTTCATGTGCGGACTGGCTGTCTTGTTCTCCATGTACCTACTTCTTGGATTCCACATTCGTGCAACACGATATAGGCATAGATACATCCAAAAACGCTGATTACTACTACAGCAACAGCGGGCGAAAGAGTTCCGTTGGTTTCGACCAAGCTCGAGAGTCCGTTGGAGGGGAGGAGTGATGTAGGTGGCATAGCGCGTTGAGCATCGGGCACCGGGAGGTTGAGGGCGGCAGGTGTGAATTCACGACTCTCCTTCTGCCATGAGCCATTTCGCAAAGTCGTCCAGCCGCCTCTTCTCGTTCTCATCCCCGTCGCCAAAGTTATCACCGTGCCCGCTCCGCCTGAAGCGTTGCCTCCCTGCGTACAACGACGCTTCTATCCGTCGACCCGCAAAGAAACGTCCATTCATTTTCTGAGCGTACCAAATTAGCTAGTTCCTTATTGAAACTTCAGGCGTCTTAAGAACTCACCAAGACGCATGCTTGGGCGCTGAGCGGGTCCTTGAACTTGACTGTCATGACGCCTTCGGGTTCCAACTGCAGAAGGGGATGTCAGCGGGGCAAACCGGAACCTACCAGCAACGTTGACGTACGTCGTATAGTACTACATTGGTCACCTCGCCCAATGACGAACATTCCTCGCGCACGTCCTCCTTGAGGTCCAGTAGCAGCGAGCTGTCCTCCTCAAGCTCCTTGAGGGTGAACATGTGTTTCAGCACGACGACGCGTCCATGCTTGTTCATGGCGTTCATTTTGTCTTCTTCTGTGATTGTAGGCCCGAACCCGTCCTCGTCATCCCATTCGCCCAGCTTCCTGCAAGGCGCCGCTGCGCGTCAGCACACTGCCCATGCAGTAAGGCGCGACGACTTCTGCACGCACTTCTGCATCTTCCCAATACGTCTCGTCGCGCGCTTCTTATCCTCCATCGTCCGTCTCGGCTTCGCCTCGCCACCGCCCTCGCCCTTCTCGTGCTTGTGCGAGAACTCGGCGCGCTGGACGCGCATGCGCGAATTCGGCTCGCCGAGGCGCAGCTCCGCGTCGTCGAGCATGGTGATCGCGAGGTCGACGGACTCCTCCTTGAAGTACACGACGAGCGCGTCGCCCGAGAACGTGCCGTCGTCGCGCGCGTAGAGCTTCACCTTCGGGTTCCCCTCGTCGTCCTCCTCGATCAGCCCGAACTTGCCGAAGCGCGACGCGACCTCGTCCATGTCCGTGTCTGGCGGCAGCCCCGTCACATACACCGCAGTGTTCTTGGATCGCCGCTCGGGCGCCGCGGAGGAGGACGAGGCGCCGTTGTTGGAAGTGGATGTGCCGTCCGCATTCTTGCCGCGTTTGCTCGTTCCGTAGGGGCCCGCACCATCTGCGGGCTCTTTGCGCTTCTTGTTCAGGCGCTTGAGGACGGGGGCAGCGGGAGTCTGGGACAGCAACGCGGGGTTGCCGGAAGCGAGGATGTTTGAGAGCGGGGTGCGACGTTGAGTTGGATCCGGGGTGGTCAGACGTCCAGGCCGCAGCGAGAACTCACCTCCTCGTCCACGCCAGCGACTGAATACGCGGCTTGCTGCGCTTTCACGAGGTCCTCGTCAAGCTACGGGACATAGTGAGCGTGGTTTGGGACAAACGGGCAGGGAGACAGGTCAGGGATAACTCACCACAGGGACCCACGCACCCTTGGCGGCATCGTACTCGAGCTCGGTACCGTCGTCTTGCTCGAATCGCCATGTTCCGGCCGTACGGTCGAAGTGAACGCGGGGATCGTTGGCGAATGCCGCAGCTTGGTCCTCTGCAGAGGAGCCGCTCGCAAGTGCGGCAGGCGGTAGACTTTCTGACGTCGACATCAAGTAAATGTCTTCAGGTACTGAGGACGATGCAATATGCGCGTCTCGGGTTCGCTTGGTCAAGTAACGAGAACAAGATATGGTGCGTGGACTTGACTGAAGGAGCGGTGAACAAGCTGCAGCAACTCAAAGAACAAGAGCTTCGAGAGGGTACTCCAGGTGCGGAGGTCAACGCCACCGCAGGCTTCCCACGGTCGTTCAGCATACGTTCTCTTGTGTATCTCTCTATCCTATATTGCCTTTTCATTACAACGAACTACATCGCGATAATGCCATTGCTCGGCATGTACGGATAGGCTATTCTAAACATAGTGGCTGCTGCCATTCTGGTCATGAGCGGTCAACAGTCAAACCTAGTATTCTGCTGAGGCGCTTGAGGTAACCTTCACGATATCGAGAGCGTGTACGCCTTCTCCCAAGGGTAATTCTTTGCAACTTGAGTTGCCCGTGATCGTTGCCCGACGCGCTGAAGCTTTGGATTCAACGACGCAAATCAATTGACGGTGGCCGACCAGACGTGTTGTCGCAGGCCGATGTGTCCAATGAGGATTGAAGTTCGAAGGAGTGTGCGATTGCTCATATCTACTCTACTTCACGAGCAACATGGGGAAGTACGCATGAGGGTCATGCGGCGGGTCTTCCGCACGTTCCGGCCGCCACCTCTTGTAGGCAATCGCAGGGGTGGGAGGTAGCTTCGACTCTGAATAGGCCTTGCGCGCGGTGGTGATGGTAGCAATGGCTTGGGTAAGGTCCACAGAGCTCTGCTGCTCAGCAGGAACAGATGCATCTGTCTGCTGGCCCTCTCCAGGAGCAGCGATGCTATAGGTGAGAGGCATGAGTTCAGATAATCCGGCCACAGAGTTCAACAACGTACGATTCCGCCTTCGCGTGATCCAGCAGCAAAGTCGAGAGTTCCGTCTGTGTCACCACCGAAAGTTGAGGATACGCCCGACGGACATCACGCTTCCAGTATGGGTTCTGCGCAGGGTCAGACGCTACGGCAATATCAGCATAGACTCCCTTCGGTCAAACCTATGCTCGAACCTTTGGTGGCAGGCGTGGAGTATTTCTCTGGTCTAGATGCAGGCTGAGGGTAGCGGTTCACACTGGCGATAGGGAGACCGCTTGAGATTTCGGGGTTCACGACAACAGCATCCCCTGCATGTGTTGGAAGCCCTGGTGAACTTTGCGCAAGCTAGTCGTCGAACAGGCACGCACTGAATTTCTTCCAGAAACCCTTCGGGCTAAGGTGGTAGAGGGTGTGGTCCGCGAACTTGCGAGTGGCCATGGCCTGCGACGAGCACGGAACACGAAGAGGTGGTAGAGGACGTCGGTGTCAACGGCGAGCGACTGCGAGGGACGCGGTGACGCCCGTGCAGGTCACATGCTCGCCGGGCGACTGTCTGTCGTCCACTCCTCCGCCTGCGGTTTCGCATCCTTCCTTCCGTCCTCAACGGCCTCTGCAAACTCCTTTCTTGCCATTGCTCGCTGTTATGAACAGCTTTGATGTTCTCCTACGTGTGTCATCTTGCAGTACGCGGTCTGGACGTCGCGGATCGCAATCCGCATGCAACCTCCGACGTCGGCCACAGCGCATACCGCGCGTCCTGACACCGCGAACATGCTAGAGGCAGGTCCTCTTCTATTTTGATCATAACTTATGTCTTCTTGGCCAGTACGACCGCATGTTGCGGCCGCGATTGGCTGCGGACTTGTCACGAATATACTTCGGTGCGCGTCCATTTTTCAAGCCAGCGGCTTGTGTGCGTGGGATCGCGCAATCGTCGCGGTCGCGTTACACAACCTCACACCATCTACCCAGCCACGTCGCCCGTATTATCGTAACTCATATTTGCGAGCTCAAGCAATAGAGTTTTGGCTCTGGAATAGACCGTGCCGGCTGTGGCTGGGCTGTCGTGCTCGCCTGCGAGTGGCGACGGATGGCGACTACCTCGTGTGCTATAAAATGCGTGGATGCCAGGTGCATCCCCGCATCTTAAGCCACAGTACCCTCCACTCTTCTCTAGAATTCTTAAGTCGACCTCCTACTCCACGACCTCTTTGAACTATGCCTGAAGTCTCTGTGGCTACACCGGTCCCTGTGCCGACCTCCTCTGAGGCCTCTGAGGCGCAACACTCGCAAGTTGTGCTAGTGGCATCTCAAGAGCAGGCGACGGAAGCCCTCGCCAAGAACGCTCATGACCCGCACGTCCTGCCCACTTTCTCCCGGTCTCAGTCTCCCATCCTCTACCTCCCTCCCCTTCTATCATCGCTGCCCGCAGATGTCGCACCACTCCAATACCCCGTCTCATCGCCTGCTTTCTCTTCTCCGAGTGTCCCACGACCTCTTTCCACTGAATCTCGTTTACCTTCAATCGACAAAGCCTCCTTGGCTCTCCATCGTGCTCTCCACCACTTCCGGCCGGTGACGGAGGACTATTCTGAGACCCCGTACGCGGAGGCGTTCAACTGGGATGAGCTCGAGCTTCCCGCCGACGAAGAGCGCGAGTGGTACTGTGTCGTATTTAGAAGTAAAAGACGCGAAGGAAGCGATGGCGGACGTAAGTAACTCTGTACATCGTGGGCTCATCCTCCGGCTGACCGCTCTGCAGCGCTCTACGAAGCAGACAAAAAGGCGCACGAAGAGGCAGTGTCCAACGGCGGGGTGCGTTCCATTCCCAAGACAAGCTCCCGTTCATCGCGCTGACGGTAGCGTCTGCCCTCTATAGCTTATCCTTTACTGGTACGGCACCCCACACCCGGTGACGGGGCTCAACCTCGCGACGTGCATCTGGCAGTCGCGCGCACATGCCGCCGCGGCGAACTCTCGCCCTCATCACATCCGTGCCATGCGCCTCGCCGCGGCTTCGTATGAGCGGTACGAGCTCGAGCGTCACCGTCTGCAGAAGGTCAAGGGCGAGACCCGGCTTCGGATTGAACCCTACGACGGCGGAGATGTTGGCTGGTGAGGCGCGGTGAGCACCCGTGCCGATACGCGCTAGTAGTAGTAGGCAGTGCCATTATTATCCCCGCCCCTCTCCTAATCGGTTTGCTGTTCTGTATTGTACGTATTGTCGCTTTCCCTGTCGCTATCTTGGAATCACCCTGCTATAGATACCTGTTATGTACATGTCTTTCCTATCGTTCGGGCGAACTCGCAGCATATTTTGAGCATTCCATGCGATAAGAGCCTACGACTAAAGGCATGCCGGAGAGCTTGGGCGCGACGCCATCGTGAAAGACCGGTGGGGACCAATCGACACGTTTGGGTGCTGCGCACGGGTGGTATTTCTCACTATGCTCCTTCAACAAGGGTAAATAGTAGAGCTTGTTTGGTCGGGCGCAAAGAGAGTGTGGTACTGAAATCGACAGGTACGTGCAGGCACGCGCACACCTGATCAACGCTATTCGCATCTGTGGGTCGTACAGCGGCGAGAGTCGGACAGTGGCGATGCCTAGGAAGCCATGACACGTCCTTGTTCGGACCCTTAGTGTGACATCGGCTGCGCCTTGAGGTCATCAATTCCGAATTTGAGGGAGCATAACAATGAGTATTCGTTTGAATGGACTACAACAACTGGCTGAGTTACGTCACTTAGTACACCCTGAACACTGCTCATGCCCACACTACGTCGAGAAGATGTGACCCTGAGTGATGGTCTGGTTGAAGAACTGCAAAGCGGTCTGACCACGCTCCAGCGAGTTCCCGCCGTACGCGCCAACCTGGTGGCCACTACAAAAGGGGATTGTGAGGAACCACACGTGAACGGAAATGCCACTATCACTTACGCGCCGGACACGCGGACGTAGGACCACGAGTCGACCTGCTTGAAGACTCCAGCGGTGTGGCCATTCACGTTGTAGTTGGTAAGAGGCGTCTCGTACATGTCATCTTGGAAGTTCGTCGGCAGGGAAATTAGCTAGAATGTCGTAGGATTAGTGCGCGCTCTGCCGCGAGTGGGTCAGGGAATCCTACCAGCAGCTCTTGGGCCATATAGTTCCCGTAGAAGTCCTGTCACCGTGTTATCAGCTCCTTCTGCGGTAGATTTAGCAATGGGCTAGAGGACTTACCGCATCACCGACCCAGAACGTGGTCGAGATGCCCTTGTTGATGAGGTTCGCAATTTCCTGCGAGTGGTCGTGGAGCCACACGCCGCCTTCCTCAAGGCTGTACGCCACGTAGATGTTGGTATCGTTGTACGTGCCTTGAGCACCAATCTTCGCCTGCAACGCCGCGTTCGACAGGTAAGGAGTGACGGAGGGCGGGTAGTTCTCGTTTGACCGGACGTAGTAGGGATTGAAGCTGCCGAAGAGGGTGTCGACCCAGCCTTGGTTGGCGGCCAGAACGGCGTTCCAGCAGACGATCTTGTTTTCCTCGTAGGACGTAGCATAGCAGTCTTGGATCTGAGTGCGATGGTAAATTCGAGCCATGGGCATGCAGTTCGTATCATAGCGGTTTAAGCCACTTACCATCTTGAGGATTCCACTGTTATCGCTAGCGTACCAGAGGCGGGTCTGGTCCAAGACAGTACGGGCCGAGATGAGCTCAGCGTACCTATGATCCGTCAAAAGTATCAATCAGGGATCGGCGCAAGATGAATCGCGGCGATACTCACGGGTTGCTGACGGCATAGTCTTCGTAGAGCGGGTATTGGTTCAGAGGATCCTACGGGGCTGCATCAGAATCTGCCACGGTAGGCGGTGGGAACCGAGTTATAAGATGCTCACGAAGATGCCCCCTCCGACACCGACACTCTTTAGGTTGATGGGTGTTCCAGAGATGCTGCCATTTGCGATGCCATCGTTCTGGTTCAGGAAGTAGCTATATTCCAAACTTTAGGAGACAGTAAATCGAAGGCTTGGCAAGTACACTCACTTTCCAAACACCGCGGCGTATGAAGCACCGTACCTGTACAATGGCGGTCAGGAAGGGCTCGGAAGAAGATGCGCCGTGCCATTACTCACAGCTCGGTCCAAATTCCGAAGTCGTTAGCCTTGTACTTGGAGAACCGCGAGTCCGCGAAAAAGAGTTGCAAGAACTACGAAAGGAGATGTTATATTCCCGTGAGAGCGACACAAGGTTGGAGGACGTTCTACTTACGTTCCAAACGTCGGTAGCGGCTTCGCCCTCAGTGATCGCAGCCAAGAGATCCTCGGGGCCGTAAGAGAAGCCGACACCGATGGGCTGGTCAATATACAGACTGCATCTGAGTTCAGAGGCTGCTTTCGTGTGGCTACTATGACATCTTGGAGAACGTACACGTTAGAGACCTCGTTCCAGGAGTAAGGGTTAAGAGACACGCTGCTACTATCGTTGTTGATACGGCACGGCCCGTTCTCTTGGAAGAGCCCACGCATGCTAGACGTGCCACGCTGCAAGACTATCGTCAGACATCCGCATGAGCAGCTACGAAGTCAAAAATATTCACCCCTCCTTCAAGCCAGAGCGTCAGAGGCGCGTTGGTCGGGTCGTTGCGGGATTCAAAGAACCAGAACCTGGTGAGATTCGAGGCGTCAGAAAGTGAGCGGGTTGGCGCGTAGAGCACATATGATGTACTTACCACATGCTCTTGGTCGAGGAGAGGTCGCCATAACCCGAAGCCTGGTAGACCCCAGGGGTCGTCTCACACACGCCGCTGTTCTCGACGACACGGAGCTTTCCGGGAGTGGGCTTGGAAGGGATCCCAGCGCGAGGGTCAATAAGACGACCCGCTACGGAGACCACCCAAAGCGCAGCCACAGAGAGCTTCAAGATGGTAGGGAACATGCTTGGAAGCTAGGCGGGAAGACCTTCCTCTGGACTTCAAAGCCTCCCGGGAGAGTCCTTTTATCAGGTTCCTGCCGCCCTCTGCGTCTCCGCCTCGGTCATGCCACGCAATGAGCGCGAGTAAGCCCTTTGCAAAAGGATCATGGGCTTTGTCACCCGTCCGAAGAGTTGAATATCAGTGTGTGATCCCTGGCTCAGCGCCGAGAACAGCGAGCCCATGTGTCGACGGGAGGGTGCGCGCTCGGATCGCTGGTTCGACGCTTGTAACGTGTTCTCGACATCTGTGAATTTCTTGCCAGCAAAGGAGCACGGAAAATCTCGAGCGTCGTATATCGCCGAGTTTTGTCGTCAGCAAGGGAGATGTGGTCGCATGTCGAAGGAAGGACGTGCCCTCTTAGTGGAACGGCGCGCTAATGATGGTTACAGTAATCCGTGCAGAATAACCCAGAGAGCACTCACCTTATGCAATTGCAGCGAGATCATGCGTTTCAGAGTTGGACGCATGGGCGCAAGCGGCTGCGTCTTTGCTAGAAAAGACAGAGATGCGTCCATTCATCGGGGAGAGTGCCTGGCAGAAGCTACGGCATGTCGTCAGATCTCTTTTGCGAAGGTACGCCGACATGGTCATGAGATGCTCGCCCATAGAACCATGCAGAACGCAAAGCTATCTCGGTGGGCACCTTGGCGTCGTCGCCTCGCAGGGACGGTGAAACTGTCGGGTCGTTCGGTGGCGGTCTCCTGCAGGTGGCATCAGCTGGGATGTCTTCACAACAGTTCTCGGCTAGTGGGACGACTGCCCGAGCGGTGATCATGAGGTAGTCGGAGGTGTGCCGACCGAGCGTAACACGAGGGATGATCTTCATGGACGACCTAACTGAGAAGCACGGCAGGAATAGCCTTCTTGCCTGAGGCCGAGTTGTATCTCCGTGGGATTACACCCTATAGCAGCCTTACGGGGATCACACGCTCAGGGGGCAATGGCTGAGCGGAAGCTCCTCGTCATCTGTGGTCTGCATGGATCACGACTTCGAGCGCGGGATGCCGTTAAGGCGGTGCATATGAAGACGTTGAATATTCCGAAGATATCGGGCTCCAGATCCTACAGATCCTTTGAGCGGGCGATTTCTCCCGATTCATACCACCGGTTCACAAAGGTGTACTATGCAATGCGATCAGTACTGAGCTTTTTACGGACATACCCTCGTTGCAAACAAAGTGCAGTGCGTACCAGGAAAATAACTAGTCGTTGAACGCATCGGCCATCAAGCATGTACAAAGTCCAGTGCGGTGCGCATAAATCCATCACTTCGTCCATGATTCGATGGTATCTCTAGACTCCTGCGAGGATCCCTGACAGTCATCAGCGTCCTCGATGTCGTCATCCGCCGTCTCTCGAACATCAGGGAAGGGATTGGGCGCCTTCTTGGGGGGCTCGCTGATGTTATCCTCATCTGGAACTATGTCGTCTTTTGCTATGTGGGGATCCGCGTGGCGCGTCGGGATGTTGGCCAGCCGCTGTTGTCAAACCGGGACTTAAGCCCGCGCAACAAAGGCGTGCAATGTTACATAGCAGCACACTCACCGCCTCCGATGCAATATCTTCGCCGGCCACGGGAGAGACGACGCGCGGGCGGTTGTTATCCCCGCGGGGCACGTCCTGGGAATCTTGCAACGGCGAGATGTACACCCCGGGGGCAGGCGCAAACGGTGAGCCTCGCGTAAAGTTGAGAGAAACACTCTCGGGATTCCTCGCGCCTGTTATCCCCTGATTCTTTTCTTCCTTCACGCCATCAATCGTGTGCGGGTCGACACAAGGATCCGACGGTGGAGGCCTCTTGCCCGTGCGACGGGGTGTACAAACAGGTTGGTCTCGGGGTGGCAGAATCCACACGAACGGGCTGTCCTCGTCATCCTGTTGCGAACGGTTAGATTGTGTAGCGAAACTTGTGATGTCGATGGCGGGTCGTTCGCCTGTTTCGTGGACCAGATCAGAGTTCCATGCGGGAGAAGGTATCCTGGAACTATCAATCTCCGCATGGGAGCCATATGTTGGCTCGCTCGTCACAGCGGGGCAGTTCGCATTGGCTGTGATCATCGCAGGCTGGGACCAAAACGTCTCTTCTGACTCAGCAGGGGCGCGGAGGGGCGAGGACGAGCCTTGGGGCACCACTTTGCTACGATCGAAGCGCTCCCACTTGAAGTCGACGGTGCCGAGAGATCCAGTATACTCGGGTTCACCGGAAAAGCCAGAGACTACCGAACGGGGCGACTGGACTCGAAAGACGGACGAAGTAGCCGTGTCAAGAGGGGCATAATGCATTGACCTTGAAGGGGACACAGAGTCAGCCGTAACGAGCCCGGACGTAGAGGGCAACGCCGTAGCAGGAGCATGTAGAGCCGCAGCGGATCTATGTATCCAAGGTGACATGAGAGCAGGTGATCCGAGCGAAGGAGATCGCGAGATAGACGCATATAACTGCTTGCCAGTGGCACTATTGCCTTGTTCGCTGGATGTATGCTGGCCGTCCGGAGCTGTTGACGTGTAAAATTGGCCAGGCTCAGAGAACGGTGGTAGGCTAAGGGAGACGTCCTGTTCAGAGCTCAGACCGCCAACTAGGTGCTCGTCCCGAAGTTGCGAAAAGTCCGTGCTTGTGAACGGTAGAGGAGGTCTGAGTCGGGAGTTGGGGGTTATGCTACCGAGAGTGGATACTGGGCCAGGTGTAGAGAACGGGCGCACAGATGCGGTGAATGCGTCGTCGATTGGGTACAGTCGCTCACCACAGTTGAAGTTCCTGCATAGAGACGTCGACAGCGGGACCATAACGCCAGTCGAATGCCCAGCAAAGGTGTTCTCAGGTGAACAGTGTAACAACCTAGTAGGGACAGTTAAGGGATTGGGCAACCGATCTGTCGCGCCATCCAAGGGGTCTGGAGGAAAGGAAAAAGCGAAGGGACATTCTTCGATACTAGGAGCAGGGGCTGGATCAGAGCTAGGGCCTAGAGAAGATGGACTAGAGCCTCCACGAGCGACAGCTTGACCAGGCACCAGAAGTCGTAGAGGGTGCTGAGAGTCCAACGAAGAAAGAGCGCCTTGCAGCCAGGGTGGTAGCTCCGCAGAGGAGAGCTCAGCAGATGTAGTGGAGTCGCGAAAGGCATCAGGCGAGAAGATATCTTGAGGATCCGGCAGTGGGTGAGATTTTCTCGTCTTCGTTGTGACGGAATCTTGTCTCCGCCTGCCTTCTTTGTGGTCATTGTATGTGTCGACTGGCGTTTTGGGGGCGTCATATGATGTGACGGAAGAAGACGATATAGCACGTTCGCGTCGTGGCGGGCGTGGAGAGCTAAACATCACATTCACTGTCTGGACCATCCTGTCGAATCGTAAGTTCATGCCCTCCGTCTTTTGACGTTTATGTGGTCGCGTCGGAACTGCTGCTATCTTAATTCAGGCCGACGAGCGCGGAAGTTCAGATACTACTCACCACTTCCAGATGACAAGCTACACGGCGCGTCAGCTCTCTAGTTTCCATGAGAGCACAGCACAGAGCTGACTCACCGTGGTGGCTGCAGTCCATTGAGGAGTAGCCGGCGGTCGTCGAAAGGCATGTTAGTGGGTCGTAATAGATGAGAGGACCAGACAGCGTGAACAACACGTTCAAGCGTTCAAGCGCATCGTCGTCGTGTCATGAAGGAAAAACGCGTCGCGCGTATACTGATCGCGTCTGAGGCGCGCTTGCGTGACGTCACGATATCACGTGTCCGCTCTACTGAGGTCTCCGCCTTCCAGCACAACGCTTGTACGCAGCTCCACGACTCACCGGACCATGGCATGAGTGATGGTTCCGCTGGAGCTACTCCAGCATACATACATGACCCGCAATAATGCCACCCGCCAGGACCTTCATCATTCTACATAAGCTGTTGAAGGGACAGTCCTTGCCGTCTTAACCTCTCTACCATCACCCTTTCTTCATCTATCCTTGATTTCATCTGACTCATGGCCAACGACATTGGGAAAGGTAAGAGCAGAAAGAGAACCTCATTGTGAACGCTTGCATTTGTCTGATTCACATCAACGGCATTTCAGTGCGTCCTCTCAGCTCCGGGTAAGGATCGTTCCTTTTGGTCTGTCTTCGCCGTTCAACCAGAACTCATCGTTCTCAAACGCACAGAACTGTAAAGGAGACGGATGTCCCGGATCGTTTAGGGCTCACCTGTGCCGTGACATCCGCGAAAGGGCCTCGAGATGCCATGGAGGACGCTCATACGATCGTCGTCCCTTTCGCAGGCATCCGTGGTCAAGGTCTATTCGGGGTGTTCGATGGGCATGGCGGAAAGGAGGTTGCTAAGTGGTGCAGTAAGAACTTCCCTCGCGTGCGTGCTACTTCGCGGATTCTACGGGAAGCTCGCAGTCCCTCACGCCTTGTGCAGTGTCTGCTCAATGCGCTCCGCGAGGACCAGTCGGGCCGCGTAGTAGACGCCCTTGAGCATGCCTTCCATGACGCCGACCGGCAGCTGGAGCAGATGTGGGCGGAATCGGACGGTGAGAAGGATTCCGGGAGTACGGCGGTCGTCGCCTTCTTGCGCCTCGAGGACGAAGATGGAGGGCAACCCTTCGCGCCTTCTAAACAGCCACTTGCGAAAGTCCTCCCGCGTGCACCAAGGACTCACGACGGTAACTCAGGTAGGTCCAGGTTTGCAAACAACAGTGTGAATGTCTGGCTGACGACTTTGATGCGCTTTCGTAGCTCCAGACCCTAGGGGGGCTGTCACACCTCCTGCCGGCGTCTCTAGGGTGCTTTATTGTGCCAACGTAGGGGATGCCCGTGCAGTTCTGTGCCGTGGCGGGAAAGCTGTTCGCCTGACATACGACCATAAAGCATCCGACAAGAAGGAAGCGCGACGTATCAAAGATGAGGGCGGTCTCATACTGGAAGGGCGCGTCGATGGCAACCTCATACCGACCCGTGCTCTGGGAGATGCTCCATACAACCAGTACGTCATAAGCACACCACATACCGCCGAAATGGAGATCGGCGAAGAAGATGAACTCGTTATACTGGCTTGCGATGGGGTAGGCCTCGCAAACGTATCCTACATAGCGTGTTTGGGCGCTGACAGATGTCTCATTGAAGCTCTGGGATGTAGTTGAAGATCAAGAGGCTGTTGATCTCATTTGTGGCTTCCAAGATCCCATGGAAGCTGCACATCAACTATTGAACGAATCTCGACGTCGCAAGACCCAGGACAACGTCACTGTACTTGTCGCGCGCTTCCGAGACCCCCCTGAGGAGAAGATGGAGTGATGCTTGTCCCTTCGACGAAGCATCCCGGAAGGCTTAAATGTAAGCCGCCCGAAACGTACACAGTGTTTCGACCCAATGTACTGTAATCTGATACAAGTAATACGTGTTTTATCCTGTGGAAACTCCAAACTGTAAACGAACGAAGTCTGAACGGAGCTGCTTCGCCTGGACTTCGGTGCCAGGATCGATAGACGCTGTTCGCCATCGGCTGAGGGTATCTCGCAATACGCAATCTACACCTCCGACGCTTTAACGTCCACAACACATGTTCTCCTCCTTCCACGCCTCCTATGGTCGCCAGTACCCTGCGCGAAGTCTTGCATTTTACTGCTCGTCGATACCTCTGAGTCTCTGAGTGTATGGTATGCATATGCCGATATCGGCTGAGAGGTAGGTCATGCAGATTACGATGACGTGCTGGCTTGTCAGCAGCGCGCCCCACGGTACGGGTGTGCCGCGATAGCCATTTCGACGCGTTCACCTTTCTCTTCGTTGTTCGCTCGTACGCATTCTCTTGAATACTTGGTTCTGGCTTGACGGGTCTCTATGCTGAAGCCTGGTATCATCGCCGAGTCCCAGTCGGTGCCGCGAGCGCAACGAGCGCATCGGCGGACGGGACTCTGGCGTAATCTCTGTATTACGGCTGTCTCTCTCTGGGTCGTCTACCACGTCTATGGCTCTCTGGGACGTCGTGGCTGCTCGAACCACCCTGCGCCTGGAACGACGCTCGAGAGTAACCGAACGCGCGTACCGTCTGCTACACGCAACCCTGCATATCTCATCCGCGCGTCCAATGGCGCGGTCGCGAGCGAGAACGAGCTCTGTTCGAATATCGGCGTGGACGTCATGAAGGATGGAGGGAATGCAGTGGACGCGGCTGTCAGTACGACGCTTTGCATCGGTGTCGTCAACATGTTCTCGTGAGTAGCTGCATGCATAGACCGTGTCAAGTGATTGACAGTTGCGCGCAGGTCCGGTATTGGCGGCGGCGGGTTCATGACCGTGCGCATTCCCCCAACACACCCGAACGTCTCGTCAGAAGTGTTCACCATCGATTTCCGCGAGACCGCGCCTGCATTGAGCAACAAGACTATGTATGTGGATGACCCACTCTCGGCGCGTTGGGGTGGGCTCGCGGTAGGTGTGCCAGGAGAGCTGCGGGGTCTCGAGGAAGCACACAAGCGATGGGGCACTCTGCCGTGGAAGCGTCTAGTGCAACCGGCTGTCGACCTCGCTGCGGGGTGGACAGTACAACCTGAGTTGGCTCGTAGACTGGAGGTCAGTACCTTCTCTCCGCGCGCGGGGTCTTATCCTGCGCGTGCGAGAGCGCTATTGACCATTTGGTTCATTCTGGGACATACAGATGTTTGCCCCACTGATGTTGAACCACCCTGACTGGAAGCCTATCTTCGCGCCCGAAGGCCGCCTACTACAGCCTGGTGAAACCATCCGTCGAACGAACCTCTCTCGGACGCTCGCGACCATTGCAGAAGAGGGCCCAGAGGCGTTTTACAAGGGCCCCATTGCAGACGCGATTGTTGCGAAGGTGAAGGAGACTGGGGGGATTCTATCCCATCAGGACCTTGAGGACTACCAGGTTCAGGTAAAGCGCGCGTTACAGGGAACGTACCGCGGCCGGAAAGTGTACACTCCGCATGCGCCTACGTCCGGACCCGTGTTGATTCATATGCTGAATCTCATGGAGCATTATGATCACTTGCAAGAAGAGGGCAGGTCTTTGTTGAACGTCCACCGATTCATTGAAGCCATGAAATGTAAGTGCGCTTGGGTAGGTCTCTGAAAAAGAATACGACATCTGACTTGTCGGACTATGCCCAGTCGGCTTTGCCGCTCGGTGAGTGATTCACGCCTGCGCCTACTGGGTCGTAGAAGTGACGCCCGTATCAGGACCAGGATCGGCGATCCCGCCTACCATGACGAAGTTAAGCGTATCCACGAGATCCCGACTAAGGAATATGCTGCTGAAGTGTTCGCTAACATCACCGACGTATGTGTGCTTCATCATGGATCGAGCATGCGGACACTCAGGACATCTTTCCAGGACCATACTCATCCGCCCGAGTATTACCATCCCGTATACGATGTCGTTATCGACCACGGCACCGTAAGTCCAGCCTATCGATACACTCAGTATGTTACGACGGTGCTCACGCCTATCTCAGAGCCACTCGTCTATCCTAGACAAGGATGGAATGGCTGTTGCGCTCACGACCACGGTGAACCTTGTTTTTGGCTCCGCCGTGCTCGACCCAATCACTGGTGTCATTCTCAACGACGAGGTGCGCAAGATATTGCTTGGCATGCGCCTTGTACCAGTATCGTAACACTGGGTCCTCGTAGATGGATGACTTCTCGACGCCCGGGATGCCGAACGCATTCGGACTATACCCCTCGCCTTGTACGCATCGTCTGATTTTCGCAGTCGTATCATGTGCTGAGCTTTTCCCAGACAATTATCCTGAACCTGGCAAGCGACCATTGTCCTCGACGACCCCCATAATCATCGAACACGAGGATGGGTCGTTCTACCTTGCCATCGGTGGTTCTGGCGGTTCTCGCATCTTCCCCGCGGTCTTCCAAGTCCTCCTCAACTTGGACTGGGGCATGGACGTGAGCGCAGCGATCGAGTATGGGCGCCTGCACGATCAGCTATTCCCTACCATGGTGGACACGGATGATATTCTTCCTCCTTCCCTGCTTGACGGGCTACGAGAGAAGGGGCATAATATCACAGGTGGGTGGATTTGAATATATAGCAGCCTTAGTAGTCATTAACATCGTACGACAGTATCTGACACGAACCGAGTCGCGGCCGTCATTCAGGCAGTCGTCAAACCAAACGAGACAATCTACGGTAAGCTACGTTGCTCGTCATGGTCATCAACATGTAGTCAACTGAAGGCGATCGGCTGCAGCGGCGAGTGACTCCAGGAAGAACGGGATTGCAGCGGGCTATTAGTGGAGTTCAATGTTCTGACCGTGTTGCTGGAATAGACGTGCCTTGCGGTCCCTGGAGTGTGATCACTGCAAAGTCTCGAACCGCCTCTCGCCTGATCACTGACCGCTTCTCGCCAGTTTATCCGTGCTGCAGATATGCTGGCGCAGGCTGTCAGGGTCTCTTGGCCGCGGCCCGCCAGGCGCTTCGCACATGTTTGATGCCCTTTCTTGGGAGAGCTTCTCTTCCTTCATATTCCTGTGCCAACCGTGCACCGCTGTCATGGAAGCAAGCGCTACACGCGACCCCGCCAACATGACACTCACGGGACCGCAAGTCGGACACGTAGGATAAACCTCGCCTTTGCTACTACTGGCGAAGTTACCCCGGATCGCCTTCTGACTGCAGCCTTCCGCTTTCCGAGCAGCGGTTTATAACGGGTGCGTGCGCTGGCGGGTATGACAGCGTTGCTCGTTGTACCCGCCTTGCAACTGTCTACTATGTTTGGTGTCGGGCTTGTCTCGCTGGCTTTGGCGCTTGCGCCGTTCGTGAACGCGGCAGCTCCGGAATGGGGACAGGTGAACTCTACGCACAATCGCTATACTGCATCGTATACTCATGCTCTGATTCACTAGTGCGGCGGCATCGGTTGGACTGGTGACACCAGTATGTGTGCATCCTATTCACCTGGAGACGGTGTATCAAAGTGACACCTGTGACTTTGCAGCTTGCGTCGCCGGCACGGTCTGCACGGTCCAAAACCCGTACTACTCCCAATGCCTGCCCGGGGTCTCTAGTGTGCCTACGTCAACCCCGACGACGGTGCCACCGACCAGCACCCCAAGCACTCCGACGTCCACATCCGTCCCGCCTCCGAGCTCGACCGGCTTCGTGAAGGTGTCTGGGCAGAAGTTCGTGCTCAATGGAAAGACGTACCCTCTCGTCGGGTATGTATCTGGATGCTTCTGATTTTAAACAGTTGCAAGGGCAGCGCGCTAACGGTGCTGGACAGCGCCAACTCATACTGGGTCGGACTCATGGGCTACAGCACTGCGCAGATGAACCAAGCGTTCGCCGACATCGCGGCTACCGGAGCGACGACCGTCCGAACCTGGTGAGCGACTTTGCAGCCCTGCCTCATATTCAGCGCCAGGGCTAATATCAGAGAACCGCAGGGGTTTCAACGACGTGACGACAGCGAACGGCATCTATTATCAGCTTTGGCAGAACGGCAAGGCGACGGTGAACACTGGCGCAACCGGACTGCAGAACTTCGGTAGGTAGCCTGCGCGTACATTGCATCTTACAGTCGTTTTCTGAAACTTGATCTGTAGATAATGTGATCGCTGCGGCGAAGGCAAATGGCCTCCGCCTGATCGTAGCTCTGTGAGTATTGGATGCATTTGTCAGAATGCCGTCAATGCTGACATAGGAGCGCAGCACGAACAACTGGAGTGACTACGGCGGCATGGATGTCTACGTCCAGCAAATTGCCGGGTCTCCCGACCATGACCTGTTCTACACCAACGCGAACGTTATTGTTAGTTTCCGGCTTCGTATTCGTATAGGCGAGGGGAGTGCTCACGGCACGTTTCGCAGGCTGCGTACAAGTCCTACATCAAGACGTTCGTCGGACGTTACGTTAACGAGCCGACCCTCTTGGGCTGGGAGCTCGCGAATGAGCCGAGGTGCAGCGGCAGCACCGGGTATGTTTGAGGTCCCCCAGAATGATCCAGGGTCACTGACGCGAAGAATGCCAGAACGAGCACCGGAACTTGCACGACGCAGACGATCACCAAATGGGCGAGCGACATCTCGGCATACATCAAGTCGATAGACTCCAACCACCTTGTTGCCATCGGCGATGAGGGCTTCTTCAACGAGCCTGGCAACCCGAGCTACCCGTACCAGTGAGTGAACAGAAGATGATCATTATACTCTCCCTTGGCTCAATTCGCGCGCAGGGGTGGTGAAGGCATCGACTTCAATGCCAACCTCAACATTAGCACCATTGACTTCGGTACCGCGCATGTGAGTTATCCACGCCCCCCCTCAGCGAGCCCATGAACTAATCGTACCATTATTTCAGCTTTATCCCGTGCGTCTCACGTCTTCGCGTTTTGGCTTACCGTACGATCCCCTAATTCCCGCCGCAGATCAGCTGGGGGCAGACGTCCGACCCGACTGGCTGGGGCTCGCAGTGGATTACGGACCACGCCACTTCCCAGAAGGCTGCGAACAAGCCGGTGATTCTGGAGGAATTCGGAGTGACCGACAGCCAGGCGTCCACGTACACGGCATGGTACAACACGGTCATCACGTCTGGCCTCACGGGAGACCTGATCTGGTATGTCAATACTTATCGCGTGGGATTGGAACGAAGTCTGAGACCGTCTCTAGGCAAGCTGGATCGCACTTCTCCACAGGCAGCACTCCGGACGATGGCTACGCTGTGCGTATATTCTCAGAGCATGGGTTCCATCCCTACTGACGTTGGTTATGTCAGATCTACCCCGACGACCCGGTATACCCTATTGAGTCCCAGCACTTCGCAGCTGTGAAGGCCAGAGGATGAGAGCATGTCAGAGGGAGTATTGATGCAAAAAGCGGAATGCATTCGGATGTATACAGTTATTCGGAATTAAGCAAGGTTGGGCCTCGTCACCATATCGCATCACGGCTGCCATGACTGGCATCTTGTCATGCGCCTTATTAGTATAGTCACGTTCACCGTCGTCGTATTACTACCAAGCCCCGGTTACGCATTCTGCCGTCTCCGAATAAAAGCTGGGATTCCGAATTCTTCGGAGTTGTACTCCTTCAGGTGGCTGTGTCGGTGGAGGAGATGCATATCGTTGGCGTCTAAGCACACGTCCTCTTTTCTCTGCTTTCACTTGCATGACTCCCATTCACGAGTGTTTTCTTCTCGCAGGCTGCCTGGAACTATGCTGGCGAGCTGGGTTTCTGTGTTCCTGAACTTTCTGTGATCTGGGACGATCCTGTCAGCGGAACTGGCCCCCTATGCCACCTATTCGGAATTCGGGTCGCTCGTGACGCAGGATGAATCCATAGGCCTCTCACCGTGCTCCTCCAATTCGGATTGCCTCGAACTAGCTCCAACCATATATACAGCCTCGAATACGACGCTTTGGCACTGCAGACAACGCCCCTCATGCTCAGAGCCTCTACACTTCGACCAGTCGCTCGTCTCTCTTCCGTCGTCCGTGCCAGCTCTCGCTCCGTCCATTCGAACTTCATTCGTCCTGCAGCCACGCAGCACGCAGGGATACGGACAGCAGAAGCCCAGCTCACTCGGCATACCATCAGACCCTATAGTGTTGCTTCTGCCACTCACGACTCTTCCGCCGACGGTACCTTCATGTCTCGCGCTAGCGCAAACAGAATTCCTCCCGCTGAGCCCTGGAGGCGCCATGAGAGCCCCGACCCGGACACCACTCCCACTGTCTTCACGTTTTTCGAAAAGGCGACCTCGACCTGGCAGTACATTGTAGTGGACTCCAAGACGAGCGAGGCCGTGATCATCGACCCGGTCCTCGACTATGAGCCCAACTCTGGCACAATCTCGACGGACACGGCGGACGGACTGGTTTCTTTCGTAGAGCATAACGGGCTGCGCGTCACGCATATCCTGTGAGTATCTGAGTCTCTAGTTTGAGCTACTGCCCACTGATTTGCTCCGCCTAGCGAGACACATGCGCATGCCGACCACCTTACGGCGGCCCAATACCTCAAGCAGCAGTTGGATGGAGACGTCCCTGTGTGCATTGGTCAGCGCATCATGCGAGTTCAAACTACATTTGCCCCCATCTACGGCATGGAGACCAAGATGTTGGAGAACACCTTCGACGTCTACTTCAAAGATAACGAAGAGTTCAATCTCGGTTCCTTGTCGTGCCATGTGATGCATCTCCCTGGACACACCCCTGACCATGTTGGTTATGTCATCGGCAAAGCTGTGTTCACTGGGGATTCGATCTTCAACGTACGTTGATAGTTTGTCGGATGTTGTGCGGGGTGCGCTAACCCGGCGACAGCCTGACGTAGGGTCCGCTCGTGCCGATTTCCCGGGAGGGGACGCCGAGAAACTGTATGAGGTGAGTCGTTGTGCCCGAGATTGACAGTTTCAGGTACTGAAGGGAAGTTTCTGTATGACAGTCGATGCAACGCCTCCTCGCCCTGCCGGAGGACTATCGACTCTACGTCGGACACGACTACCCGCAGAACCGTGATCAGACGTGCTTTGCAACAGTTGCAGATCAACGGGCAAGGAACAAGCACGTCAAAGTTGGCACGAGCCCTGCGGAGTTCATACAGTTTCGCAAGGAGCGGGATGCCGTCTTAGGAGCTCCTCGCCTTCTCCATCCCTCCCTACAAGTCAACATCCGGGCTGGGAAGCTGCCGCCCCCGGATGAGAAGGGACGAGTCTTCTTGCGCATCCCTGTTCGGGTGGATCTCCAATTGTAGAACCAGTGAGCGATCGGTACGGCCTCATGTTCCCCTCTCTACTACTGCAGTTGTTGCTATCAATCAAAGACGGTTTCATTAGCTTCCTCGAAAAGTACCTCGGCATGCCCGAGGCGCAGTGTCGCAACGCTATATTGGGATACGCAGGAGAGATCCAGTCTACGATCAGCTTGGCAATAACAAATGTGTCGGTCTCAGCATCCGTAGTGGCGGTGTTGTCCACAGTAAGCAAGCGTCCTATCCGGCGACGAGTACACGACGACTCCGAGGTCGGCGTTGGTACGCTGGAAGAACGGAAGCCGCTGATCAGTGGTGATTCATATGTCGCCGTGTCGAGGCGATACCTCATCCGTCCGTCCCCTGTCTTCGCACATCCTAAAGTATAAGACCGGCTAGGATACCGGAAGCACATGGCTGGCTACCCTCGACATCCTCCTCCTGCGTCATCCAATTCACCATGAACCGCCTACCTATGGAGATCTGGCGCGAGGTCTTCACCCATGCGTGCACCGACGGAGGTTACACAGGCATGTCATTGACGCTTGTGTGCCGGTTCTTTTACAACGCTTCGCTCCCGATCCGCTTTCGCTCTCTGTCCTTTCGCTCACTGCACCAGATCGAGCTCTTCCTGCACTACGCGCGACGCTACGAAGAAAGCCATGCAGGAGCGAAACTGAGAGTGCACCACCTCATGCTCTCTTTCCCAAACACCTCTGCAGACACGCCCGAGTCCAGTCCAGCAAGCTCACCAGGCGCGGACGCGAATGACGTCGACCAGTGGGTCACCTCCCGACGACTGCGCGAAGAGGAGAAGGCGGCCTGGGACGATAAGTTCACCCAAGTCCTCCCCGAGCTGTTTGAGCTCGTCGCGCCTCACTTGCGGACGCTCGCGCTGTTGCAATCCGACGGGTTTACGTTACCGCCAATCCGAAACGTCCTCCCTCGGCTTCGCGAGCTCACCCTCCTGGTGGGTATCTCGGTCATGCTCAACGGCGAGGACGGCTTCCAGGAGCATGGCCGATCCTGCGCGTCACACCTCCGACCACATGGATCTGAATCTCCCGAGGACGCTGATGTCAGTGACGGCGTCGACGAAAACGAAAACGTATCGGACTCGCCCGGCCCAACGGAGGCGCCCATATGCGCCGCCGCAACACCGAGCCTGTCTGTGCTATGCGCGCGCTTCCCCGCGCTCGAACGACTGCACGTCGTCTGTGGCCGCCACCGCGACTTCCGTCTGCGCGACACGCTCGCGCACCTTCCGCGCCTCGCGCCCAAGCTCACACACCTCCGCATCTCGAACGCGACGTACACGCACGAGGCGTGCATCCCCGACTTCCTCCGCGCCGCGCTCGGGATGCCGTGCCCCGAGTTCGCGTTCCTCGGGACCGCGTCCCCACCTCGCCTCGTGCAGCGGCCGCCCGGCGCGGACCCGGACATCCACGCTGCGCTACCCGCGCTGCGGAATGTCGTGGTACACTCGGTTCTGCCACCCGCGGGTGGGGCGTGCGGGAACCCGTACATGGAGTACGTGGCGCTCATGGACGCGGTGAACGCGATCGGTGCGGCGTGCGAGGCGACGGAGGCCGTGCGCGTGCGCGCGGTGAGGAGCGACCGCGCGAAGCACCGGCATTGGGAGGAGCTCGTCGCGCGGCAGTGGGTCGAGCGGATCGAGGGCGGGTACGGGTGTTGGGTGGGCTGCGAGGCTGAGTGATAGTTGGCTGCGCGAGGCCGCGGGTGAGTGTGCTGTGACTGGGCTTGACTCACCGGACTCTGGAGGGTTGCAGCGGGGGTTTCATATATCTTTACGAAGAAGTGAGTGGCACGCTGGTGATCTGTGTGTCTGTGCTGATGGACTGCAGTCGGTTAGGTTCGGACTCCTGTACACAATGGACTTATTGAATAGGATATAGCATTCGTAATGTAGCATCAAGAGGGTCGGCCTTGCGTGTATTCCGATTCTCGATGAGTCCTGTAGGCATGGTAAGAGCATGGTGACCGTAGCGATGACACTAGCGCATGTTTGATGCTCGGGAACGTGTCCTGTGCGTTGTCTTCGCTCCCGAGGCAACGACGATGCTGTTCAACGTACCTGTTCATCAATGATCATTGGATCATTGCCTCTCCATTATCCAAGCGGGACGAGGCTTTGCAGCGAAGCTGACCGTTTACTACACCCAGACAGCACTGCGCTCGCGTTGAAAGGTGCTAGGTTGCCCTGTTCTGCGGAACACATACAATATCAAGGAGCTGACGAGCGGCCTTTAATGTGCAGTGGTATGTACAATGTGTGGCGTGTGGTACCGAGACAGCGATGTCGTGATCCCGCCTCTGGAGCCTCGTTTGTTCGCCTCCAGGGAGCCTGCAGGTGGGGCGGTATAACCATTGTCTCTGTATATATGGAATTTTATCAGCGCAGAGCACACTTTTCTCCCTGTCGTCCACCACAGATTGTTACCGCTACGTGCGAGGTGAGGGCTTTGCATGATAGCGCGCCTTCACGCGTTCATTCTGATTTCAGGACATGGCCGCCATGGAGCAATCCACATCAACTTCAGCAGCGTTGACTAGTGTGTGCTGTGTCGTTAGCGCGTATTCGCGTGAGATTAACGAGATTCCACTCACCAGCTGTGCTGCCTGATGTGACCTTGGATGCGTTCGTGACCTACGCTCAGCCCTCCGAGCCCTGCTACAATGGGACCGCAACAAGTTACCTCAGACGTCCCGATGGTACACACCCAAATATAGGAGTAGTCCTAGCTGGAGTATTTGGGGGTATTGGAGGAGGATTGCTCCTCATCGTGCTGTTCTGGCTGTACCTACGGAAGCGGGGGAGGTACGCCCAGCTATCGGATGAGGAGAAGCAGCCATTCGCCGGTCTGTTATGACGTACTACCTTGAACATGCCCCATGGCTAACCATCTTACAGAGATTCACCCCTTCATGTCATGGAGGAGTCCGGTACCCGGCACGGGTCCCGCCAAGAGAGAAGGAGAGTCTGCCAGGCAACAGACGACCGGCCTTCCTCCGGTGCCCGCCCACAAGAGCTCGCTCCCACAGTCGATGCAACCCGTCGCGGCGTCGCCTGAACGCGAGCGGAGAGGCAGGACGCGATACTACCCCCGCCCGTCAAGAGAGGGCAACGATCTAGGCCGCCTACGGTCCACCGAGCACCCTAGGGAAGGTGCGCCGATACCTCGGAAGAAGAGGCCAGCAAAGGTTTTGAGCCATGGGGGACGTACGGTGGATTGGGAGCCCGACGTGAAGAAGTGTCAGACATAGGCCAACAACGCACGGAACGTCTTGTTTCCCTTGGTTATCAGCCCGCTTGCCTTTGTACAACCATGTGCTAGTATGGCAGTTGATCCAACTGGTAGCCTAAACCTTGAGCTATCCGGATATGTACGCTGCGGTTGAGAGCCTGGAGCTCTCACCGTTTTTGCTGGAGTGCCGTTGGTACATACTATCAGCTGATGTCATGTCCAAAGTATCTCATACGTACTACGCGACGACTCGGTTGGCACTGGCAGCCTCGTGTTGGCGGCGACCATGTCCGTATGCTGCTGTAGCGTAGAGAGTCATTGACGGACGTCGGACGCCACGACGGAGATGGTGTCATACCACGTGATCGCGACACGGCGGGCGTCTGTATCTGATGTGCCCTGTTCTGTGAGTTCGCGGGAGAGTGCAGTGATGCTCTTTGGCGACGCTCCGTGATTCTGTCAGAAGAATTGCCTCTCTTATCGCTTCCCTTCCTCCCTCTCTCCATATTGCTCTTGTCTCTTGCCTCCATAATCTCTTTCTGGCTCGCTTCGGGGTTGCTGCCTTGCGGCACATCTGCAACTCTACTTAACCCGTAGTGCCAGTAGCATACAAGGCCCATCCGCCGCTCTTCAGGCTCTCGCACATACCCCTACATCCCTCAGAGAACACAGGTGACTGTACGCAGAGATGTTTGGGCTTCTATCCAGGTCAACGTCGAGGAAGGAACCGGTGGAGGGGCCATCTCAACCACAAGAGAAGGAGGTAACATCCACCGGCCCCTCGGTTAGCGACAACGCGCAAGCTCCTCCACAGTCGTCTGGCGCGTCTACCTCCGACAGTTCTCCCCCCGCCTCCACCCCGAGTACAACCCAAGACACCTCCACCGATGACGCCCCCGCGCCTGCCCAGGAGCCGACGCCCCGCTCTCAGAAGCGTTTCTCTTGGCGTGCTCTTGTCACTCCCCGAGGCGTGCAGGATCGCAAGGCTGCTCTACCTCCCCCGCTTGAAGAGGCTCACAGGGAGGAGACTGTTCGCCAAGAGTATGTTCAACGACAGATCCTACGCACCCGCTCCGAGAAGCGCGCGCACGAGTCCGCTCTTGTAGTGCGCGAGCTGATCGTCGGGCCCTTTGCCAATCCAACTGCCGCCCCGCCAAAGAGCGCCAAAGTCTCAGCGTCTGCATCGACGTCACTGCAAAGGGTACAGAAGGTGAAGGCACAGTTGCTCGAGCCCAAGGCCGCGCAGAAGGTTATCGCACAATTGCGTCAACTTCCCACCTCAGATACCCCCGTCGTGGTCGGCAAGACGCGTACCGGAGAGACGGTGAAGAGCCTTCCTCGAGGACCTATCCATGCGGTCTGCCTGCCATATACCGACGCCGAGGCGCACGAGAAGCGCTTTTCGAAGCTGGACAAACTGGAGCCCGCTGCTCCCGCTCCCTCTCCGTCGACGGCATCTCCCAAGATGAAGGCACGCAGCCTAGACCTTTCCGCGATGTCCAGTGCTGCGGGTGAGATCGCAAGCGTCACGGCGACGTCCCTCGAGAAGCTGAAGGAAGTGCTCGACGGCCTCGACCTCGTGAGCCTGATCACCACGCCGGACTTGGGCCTTGGACACCCCGGCAATGGCCCCGGGTTGCTCAGCGGTGCGATTCCTAGCGCGGACGCTATCGTCGATGGGGTTGAGCAAATCACGCCGCAGCTCATGGCTTTGGGGTATGCTACGGGCAAGGCCATCCTACCTTCGCATGCGAACGTGTACCCGCCGACGGACCGGATGTCGGTGATTACATGTGTGTATATGCGGCCTCCACGGTTGTCGCAGATCGCTAACATGGGATTCCTATAGACTGGTGGGGATTGGAGATTGCGATGCCCGAACCATCTGTGCAGTACCTCAGCGTACGGATTTTTCCTGCTTGATCCACTGTTCACACTGATCTCACGCGTTTACCAACATAGAATGTGCCCTCGATCGCGCACACCGTGATCAACTTCATGACGGCACTCTCCGTCGCGAGCGGCGGCGTGCGCGAAATCATGCCCTTCGTGCGCTACATCTCGCAGTACATCGATGCCGAGTGGAACTCTATCCAGCAGGCGGACCAAGGTCAGGGCGTCGTATGCGCCGCGACGTGGATCATGCCCGCCGCTCTAGTTCCGCGGGCATGGGACTTCCCGCAGCCGCCCGCATCTTCCTCCACGACCGACGACAAAGGTGCCGCTAACAACGCGGATGCCAGCAAGAGTGCACCAAATGGTTCCACGCCAGCGCAGCCGTCCGCTGATACCTCCGCGGCGGTGCCCAACCCGAAGCTCCTGACACCTCCGCTGCCAGACCCGAACCATGCTCCGGTCTTCGTCGCGCCCCCTGGCGATCCGGCCGCGCGGCTGCAGAGCGTGCAGGGCGACCCGGACAACGGTGTGCCTGGGGTGACAGTGACGCCCCCGACGCCCCCTGCGTCGGACACGCTGGGCAAGGCTGCTGCTGAGGGGGCGATCAAGGCCGCCGTTGGAGCGGCGGGCGAGGGGGCCGGGAAGGCTCCCACTGCTATCACGGCGTCCGCGTGAAGGTGCGCGGAAAGCACGTCGAGATTTGCACCCTCTTCATCTTCCTGCTTGTAGCGAGGCAGTCGGGAGCGGTTGCTGTGGTAAGCGGGGCAATAACGATGGACAAGGCGTCCGACAAGTTAGGTTGTTCACGTTCGCTTTCTTCCCTGCATACTTCCAGTCGCTGTCTCGGGATCACGGTACCTTCTTTCATTGAGTTCACCTCTTCTCTTTCTCTCTCGTCCCTCCTTCGCTGTTATCGTTATGCCGTCCCATTATGTGTTTCCTATCACGATCACGTCACGACCCCGCCATGACCTCTTCCTCGGAATTCCTCCCAGCCCCACTCCAGGCTTTCTGTTTTTTCCTAGGTTTCTTTCCTCCCTTGAGTTCTGCATACCTCTCGTCAGGATACCCCCCACCGACATAAGTCGTACTCCTTCATCTCAGGACCTTTCGTCTTTCGAACCATTGTATATACGGATGCACGGATCAATCTGTAGGCTGTTCCATCGTGGCACGTAATGATACATGTGTTGAGCCCCCTGTGCATCCACCGTTGTGGGTCACGGTGTGGACCCTAGCTGGTACCCCGGCGTGGGCTTCCGACGTCGTGGTATCGTATGATTGGTATCGTCCGATCGCATCCACCACCCTGTATTTGGGACGGAGCGCCGGTCATAGTACATCAGATTCGTTTGTGTGTGCACGTTGCGCGAGCCTAGGCGTGCTTCATGTACAGGGATCACGGATGTGGACGAGGAGCAAAAACCTATATATCACCCGGAGAAGTACTAGAATCCAATAACGGTACAAACATACAGCTTTCCCGATCCACGTTCCTTCCGCGAACCATCGGCCCTGACCCTGAGCACGGATGATACAGCAGGGGTAGCGTTTCTAGTAACACAACAACAACGCATCCACAATCGATCCCGATTCCTGATCCACGATCCACGATGATGCTCGTACACTCCGCGAGGCCAGATATAGAGGAAACATACAAGGAGAAAGAGAAAGCCGTTCGTCGTAAGCATGCTTGTTCGTTTCGTTCCGCGGGTCCCGTCCGTGTATGGAGAGTAGGGGGTGTGAAAGTGATGCCAGTATTCGTCTTGATGTCGCGCCTGTGTTCTAGAGGGAGTAGGTGGGAGGGAGGAAAAGCGGGGTGGGTGCGCACGACCCATCAGGAGGCCCAGCCCTCGATCACTGGGTCGTGACGATGCTGTCGGGTTCTGCAGGACAACGAGGCATGGGCGGTCAGCGCTCGGGAAGTTCGAAGGCGAACGGTATGGCACGCCACCACGCCTAGAACGCCGCACAGGTACAGGTACCGGTGTGTACATGGGCTCGTAAACCGCGAGCCCAATCGGAGTGTGTATGTACGCGCCCCATATTCACACCCGGCGGGAATCAGGTCCCCCCGAAGATGAATGCGGGGAAGAGTGCGTCGAAGCACAGTGGCGCCAGGCGAGAGAGAAAAGAGGGGTTGCCTACCGATGTAATCGATCACGCTGCCCTGGAAGGATTGGAGGCGCTGGAGGTAGGACTCCGGGATCTGAGCGGAGAAGCCCTGGGTAATTGAATTGCAACGACTTCGTGAGCATGCTGCGGGCTCGCGCGAGATCGCTGCGCGATAGGTTGGCCTACCTTCAGGACGCTATCGTAGCGCTGGCCGACGTTTCCGCCTACGAAGGGAGAGGAGAGGCAATGTGAGCTGCGCGCGCCGAGTGCTGCGGACGCGGAGAGAGCAACGCGCACCGTTTGCCTTGACTTCGTTGACATACTTGTCAATCTCGGACTGAGAGACGTGGTCTTTGAAGACGACAATGTACTCTGCACGATCCGCAGTTAGCACCACTCGCATGACGCCACACCGAGACGCGATATACGCACTTCCGGACATGTTGGCTGCTTCTTGAGACGTCGTGGTGGAACCGGTCGTGAGTGTGCGGGCGAAAGCGCGAGGTATACGGAACAGATGCGAGCGCGGGGTATGTACAGAGACGCGATGCAGAGCGAAAGGGGAGGAGAGCGGGAAGAGATGGGAAGAGGACAGCCCCGGACGCGGACTTGGTCTTTATGGGGCCCTCGCTCGAGGGCCAGGCACGCGCGGACCGCGGTGGCGCGTGGGCGCGCTCGTGCACGTGATTATACGCGTAACGCGTAATTACGCGCCACCGCGCGCCTTGGCGCAGCACCATCAGCCACCTAGCGCCCTCCCCCACGCCCCCCACGCGATCGGGCGCGCTAGTCGGGACCAATTTGGTGCTGCCAGTGCCCGAATGGGACATGGTGGGAGCGTGCCAGGTGCGGCTCCGCGCCCGACTCGCCGACTCACCTTCGCCCCTAGCGCGGCTTCGGGAATCGGGATTGAATGGCGCGTACGCTGCTGTGTGGCTGTACACGGATTGCTTCATAAGCCAGCAACGGGGGCTTGGGAACGTCAGTGCATGCATTTCCCTCTTACACGTATTGCTTCCCAGTGTCTGACGCGGACGTCCGGACTTGCATTAGTGCCCTACAGACAAGCCTCAACATTTATCGCCCTGCTGCAAGCGGCACACATAATACCGAGCAGTTTCGCCGGAACTATCACCAAGATGGCTGTTACACGCTCATCGACGCGCAGTACGTCCACAGCAGCAGCGGCAGCGACAGCAGGGAATGCAGCCGATGCCACAGACACGGAGAAGGCAATCGCAAAGGCCCCGGCCACTGCAAAGGCCCCGGCCACTGCAAAGAAGAGGAAAACCGCCGGCTCGTCCGCTGAAACGGCTCAGAAGAAGCCTCGGGCTGCACAGAAGACCGCAAAGACCGCCACGTCTACCAACCCCGGCTTGTCCGCTGCTGCTGCTGCTTCCAGTACGACGGCCGTGCCGACTCCTATACCCAACCCGGCGGGAGAGGAGCTCGTCCCGGCGGTGCTCACCTTCTCGTTCGA